>CM053789.1:710479810-711079810 GCA_028749045.1 Cupressus sempervirens | reverse complement strand
ACAATAAATTAATTTTTGAAAGTTGGGCAGGGGCCACCACCCCCCACCCCCTATCCTCTTCCTTTCTTCTCCCTGGTTGTCGTAGCAGTAGCTGCCAAGGCAGTGCACATTGCCATTGATAGTGGATGTTGCCAAGGTAGCGGCTGCCATTGGCAACCAAAACACAAGCTGCTTTCCCATATGGTTGGGACATGTGATTTATATCGCATTTTTTTTATTTACATTTTTTTAATTTATTTAAGTTTTATTTAATATTAATAATATTATTAATGATATTATTAATTATTAATTATTATTATTGTTAAGATTTATTATTAATTTTAATGTTTTATTAATATTATTATATTAGTTAATATAATTATTATTAATAATAATAAATAATATATGTTATATATATATATATATATATATATAATTTTATTATTAATTAAATAATTTTAGTATTAATAATTTAATAATAGATAATAAGATTTTGATAATAATATTTAATTATGAGATTGTTATAAATATAATTAATTGATATTTTTATTTATTTATTATTACAATATAATTGTGAGGTAAATGGGATAATTGTAAGTTTGGAAAAATATTAGTTCAGTAACTTGGGTTTGACTTGATGAATTTTATACAAAAATAATTTCTATTATTTTGGGAAATTGATCAATCATCTTTTGATTATTCGAGAATCTTTTAGTCTTGAAACTTTGGAAAACAAAAAACATGAATCTTGGATTTTAATTGAAAACCCTATCAATTGTAATACTTATAATAGAAATGATTTATATTGCTAGGTGTTAGCCCTAGTTTTGAGTCACCATTATAACTTTTCTACTCCTCTTCAAAATTTGAAATCTTACGTCAAGTAAGTTCGTCGCATTTTCTCCTTTTCAAGAGTCATTGTGCCTTGCATATGGAAGTCAGTCTTGTGATGTCTTTTTGTGAATCTTTCTCTTGAACCACTTTGAACCTTGGTTCAAAGTAGTTCAAAGCAATTAAATCAAAGCTTTTTGATACTAACCTTCTTTTTGTAGGTGGGACCTACTAAGTGCAGCAGAGATATTTACTTGAACCACTTTGAACATCTTTGAACCTTGGTTCAAAGTAATTCAAAGTAGTTCTACTATTGAGGATTTTTCACATAGATATTAATGATTCTTAAAAGGATGGTGATTCCTAAGAAATTAAATAAGGTGTCAAAGTAATGATTAAAAGGTCTTGTTTGATTTATCATTGCTTGAAGTGAAGGCTGATTTGTCATCATGATTTAAAGTAGGGAAAATCTTTCATTTGGGGTCGAATTTGTATATCAGAAGTTCATAATTATTACAAGGACATTCACAAAAGGTGATCATTCAATGATTGAGTCTTGTCTCAGTTTCAAGCGTGCATGTTAAGCCGCAACAATCTCACCATGAATACCTCATTATGAGGTGGTACTTTCACCGTTATGTTCCCCTAACTTTAAAACACCATTTTCCCACTTAATTGTTTTATTTTATGCAAAGGTGAATTAGAAGCAGAGCAGTAGTAAAGGAAGGGAAATGATCTGGTTCTCTTTCAGTTGGTTATAGGTGAGAATACAAGAAATCCTTTTCCCTTTCTTATGTGTTGTTACTTTCAAGAACAAGAGCAGTGTTGGGTTTTTCTTTTCTTTGTTTAGAATGAAGTTTTTTTTGCATTTCTTTGGGAACATTTCCAGTCTTGAGTGTAAGTGACCCATCATTTTTTATACTAATCTAGAAGGAGTCAGGGTTGAGAAACTACAAGAGAATTTTCTTGAGCAAGCTAATGAAGTTAATGGTTGTTTAGAAATCCTAACAAGTGGTCTAGTCAAAGTTGTCACTCTTCCCCCCACCCTTTTGAGTCCTAAGTTGCTTCAGTTGTGTATTAAACACTATGATGTGAGAACTAAGAGTATTTTGAACAAAGATGGGGAACTAGTATTGTCCATCACTAGGGAGACTATCTCATCAGTGTTGTATCTAGTTGAATGCATCTTTGTTTCTTTTAGCCCTACCTAGTCTTTGTTTCAGTACCAAGAAAACCCAAACAAGTACCATAACATTATGGCTCAGAATGGATAGAGACTAACTATAAAGGTTGTTTGAGGCAGCCAAAAATAATCACTAAAGATCACATGAAGTCTCATGTCCATGACCTCATAGTTTTGTTACACCAGGTTAAAGGATCTAATTATGTTTTCCTCTTTGAAGACTGGATGAACCACTACATAGATATTATCCTAAAAGGAAAATACTTTCCATATTGGGTAGAATTGATAGCTATTTCACTAAGGAATCAGCTTAAACATTCTAAGATATCAAGAGAAGACTTCCATATGTCCTCCTACTTGACCTATTGCATTGTGTGTGTCAGCAATATTACTTCCCTTCCTAATGAACCTTGGAGTGAAGATGTAACTATTTACCAATATTATCGCTTACTACAGAAGGACAAAGTGTTGGAGGAATTCAGGAAAACACGTGATGTTTTGATAGAAAGTATGCATTTGAACCTTAGAAAAGCACTAATGCCAAGGATATCCATAGAGGCCCAAAAGTTGATTCAAATGTATGAAAGTTATTTCATTCAATTTCCTAAGTTTGCATACCTGCAAATAGGGGAATTTGAAGAAGAACTGATGAAACTACCTCGATATGCATTAGATTATTTTATTATAGCCGAGATATGCAGGCAATTATTTTATGTGATTAAGGATAATCTACCTCAAGAGAAGTGGGAGTCTATTTCTCCCATCAAACTCAATCATTTGGGCTGTAGTAATATGCTCAATGCCTCTGTGATTGGAAGTGACTTGCTCAACTTCAACTTTGGATCCTACCAAGGAAGGAGAAATTTTGATAGAAAAGGTTTTGCAGTAAAGGTACTTGGCCTTAAGGGTCAATCACCAAAAGTTCCTCATTTAGAAGATTTTTGGGAAGATTGCAATGATGAGAGAGAGGTGGTCAAAAGAGACCATTCAAAATTAACACTTCCTTAGATTAATTCCTTGAAATTGAAGTTCAAATTGGAGGGAATAATTAAAGATGGTTTAGATGTTGTTGAACCAAGATGGGAAGAGGCAAATGAACAGAAGCAACTAGAAGTGGAATGGAACTGGGGTGAAGAAGATGATATAAACCTTAGAACCAAATCCATTCTAACCCATACAAATAACTGGTTAAGGAGAAGAAACATAAAAGAAGTCAATGAGAAACAAACTACAAAATCCCCAAAGGCAGTTTCTTTCTCTAAAACATTAACTTTTGACATCCAAATTTCATCTCATGTTGCAGGTGGTATTTCAACTCCCAAGAAGCAGAAAGGAGCAACATCTCTTAAACAAATCATGGCTCCTAGGACTAGGTCCAAAACCAAATCTAAGGCGCTTGCATAGAAGAAGGTTTGGAAAGAGAAAATCATGGCTTAGGAAGAAGAAAAAAGAGGACTCTCTTTCTCAGATAACCAAGATGGTGATGTGGAACTAATAGAGGGCTCAGAAGCAGAGCAACCTAGTTTCATGACCCCTCCCAAAAGTAACCAAGGGATGACAACCATTTCTTCTATTCCACCCTGGCTATCAAACTTAGTAAGAAAAAAACACAACCTTCAACCAGTATCCATACCTATCAAAAACATCATTACTAAGTATGCAACTCATGGTTCTAAAAGCAAGAAAATGAAAAGTGACGTGTGGTTGATCAAGGATCCTATGATAGGAAAAGTAAGACTCTAAAGGAAGGAAAAGTAGAGGTGGCTACCTAGAAATAGAAGGAAGACTCTGGTGAGATTGATGTAGAAGATTTCAAATTTACTATTGTAGAGTTGGGAGCTATCACCAAAGATACCAGGAATCACTTCTTCAAATTCTAAGCAGATCACATGTTGACTTAGTCTGAAAGGGACAGCAAAGAAAAGAAAGAATTGAAAAGGCTGGTAATCACCATGGCTAAGAACATAGATTCTCTAATGAATTTGGGCACTCTTCCATTAATTCAAACCCCTCTATATTTTGATCCCAATTCATCAGATAGCCAACAATTGGTCAAACAAATGCAAAGGGGAAAGTTACTCTTAGAAGCAGTGCACGACTGGGTAAGTTCCATAGTAAAGGAAGGCAGTAAATTTATCCTAGATTTCACTACCATGTATGCAGAGGGAGAAGTAATATTGGGTGAGGTCTAGACCCTTATTGCGGTGTGGGGGGCAGATCAAAGCCAGTGCCAAGTCATTATGTTTTAGGTACATGAAGTTAGAAGATATGGTGTGGTGAAATTCTTGAGCAAAAACCCCATTAAGACTGTGGACTTGTGCACAATGTTCATCCTCAAGAATAATATGGGTTGGAAAGATTTGATCTACAAGGGAGCCATTGAAGAGATGTGAGCAGTGGAACTCAAAGTTGTTGGAATGCATAAAGAGCTATTGAAGGACATGCATATTGTCAACCCTACAAATATCTTACAGTTTGATGATGGCAACATGGACTCTGAGGTTTTAACTAAGAGCTTCAATCACACCATGTCTGGGATAAAGGATAGTGACACCCCTACTTCTGAAGACTTCACCACCCTAGCCAACATTGAATCAATGGTATACATAAACAAGGATCTTATGCCAAGACAAATCCATAGGATCAAGGAGCTCAAGTGGCACAAAGATGCCTACATATCGAAACTACTCAACTTGAAGAATCCTCACTCCCATGCGATGTAGGAATCTGCAAGTGCCTTTAGAAGTAGGAAATTAGTAAAGCAAACCATGGTGGATGGAGAAAAGCCCGATGAGGATGTTTAGTTACAAATGGTTATCTTTCGCATTTTGAATTTCCAAACTGTTTCTTTGCTTATAACTATTTTCAACCAAAAGACTGGGTTTTGATGGAGGCCTTTTTAGGTTTGTAAAAGACTAAAAATGTTGGAGCATTTGGCTAGAACAACGTTAGATTTTAGTAGCATAAAAATACTCTGATAGTTTAGTATCATAAAAGTTTGTTGGATGGAAATAGTAATAGAGAGATAGTAGTATATGTGAAATCTGTCTCTTAATGACTTTGTGCTTTGGAGATCTTTTTGAATATATATATCATATTTTACTGTACTTTGAAACTTAGTGTTTGAGCATAATTAGTTATGGTTACTTTGTGAGTTGTGATGGTTAATATTGTATGACATCTACTACTATTTCTCTTGTTGTTTGTATTGGTCTTTCATTTGTGAAAAGTTGATTTAAGTTATTGTAGGCTTTAATTTCATATGTGAATCTTGTTTGTTGTGGGAAGACTTTGAGCTTTCTAATTTAATGTTAAATTTCTAAAGTTGTAAATCAATACCTCAATACCTAAGAGTACATGAGTGTCCCTTAAACACTTTTTGGCAAAAGTGTGCATTTTGTTTTGATCTTTTGAATTCATTGATAAATTATTCATAAAGGAAGTTGTACCTGTAAAAATTCAAAGGTAAATGAATAACACAATGTTTACCCAACTGTTGTGAACCTTTTGAATTTTTGGTCTTGGGCATAGATTGAATTACTAAATTTTGTAGGAAAGACAATCTGTTCACTAACACTAGGGAAATTTTCTTATTCAAAAACCTTGGTAATTAACATACTTTGAAAAGACTAACATTGTAATGTGTATGGTTATTGAATCTTGCATTTTGATAATGATTTGAAGTATGAAACATGTTTTAAAAACTTTATATGAATTGTTGAACCGTCTAAGGTTCTAGTGAACTTGGAAACCTTAGTGAATCTGGCAACTAGAGAAATGACAACTGAAACCCTAATTGAGATCAAAAACATTATCAACTATCACATTTGGAAACAAAAACGAAAATGAAAACTTGAGAATCTATAAGTAAAAATTAAATCTTTGTGTTTTCAAAACCTAATGAATTGTGAAAGTTACTTTTGTATGTACTATATATGATGTGTGGTTTACTGATGTTTGGTTTTGAGGTTGACTTAGTTTTTTGACCAAATCAGGATGTTTACCAAAGGCTTGGGAGTTTTTTTCTGTGATGATGTTATGGCTTATTTTGGTTACGATCTTTTATACCCAACCATGGAGATGTGTCATGTGTTCTCTATCCTGAGTTGATTAGATGTTTTGTTATCACTTCCAGTTTCTCTTGTGTAGAATTGAGGTGAATGGTGTGTCTTTCCTGATATAACCTTTGAGTCTTTGATCAATTACCTTTGGATTACTTCCTAATTTCTTGTATAGGACTGAGGTGATAGTGAGTTATTGTTTTGGAGATTTCATGTGATGTCATGATTTTGTATATGTGTATTTGATTTTGGATTAGTCCTGTTAGGATGATCGTATTGGTGGAATATATGATTATGATCAGTAATGTTTTCAATATTTTTTTAGTTGCTTATTTAAGAACTGATGAGTGATTTATGGTTGTATGAGACCTACTGCTTTTACTAAGCTTAGGGTAGGTTATATGTATGTCATGTTGGGAAGTGGCTTGCAATGGAGGCGAAGGCCTTAAAGGGGTTATTGGGTAACCCATTGTAGGTTATTTTTATTAAGAAAAATAGGTTTTGAAGGGTGCCTAAAACCCTTTACAGATCAAATAATTTTCAATGAAGCCCAACCAAAAGATAAAACATTCCTAAGTTGAAACAGGTCACCTGCCAAAAATAAGGTGACCAGGGTGGCCTCATACATAACACAATATTCTACTACCACCTAAACAGGTTCTGAATGGGATCCTAAAACCCCATGGTTACGAAAGAAGACATTTAGTCCTGAACCATGTCAAACTAAAAAGAAACAACATAACAAAAGGACTAGGAGAACCAAACAAAAAGGGACAACCTCAAAGAGATCAGGGGAGCAGCAAGTTAAGAAAATTGAGCCTCAAGATTTACATTTTGGTCCTCTCTTTTGAAAACGTAAAGACATATCAAATGATGGATTGGAGGGCTTGACCTTTTTTCCTTTTATTATTGTTCATCCATTCTCCACCTTTCTAGTAGCCTTCTGCCACACAAAGTCATCCACACCGCAACCAACCCCCAAAACCCTTGCAACAGGAGAAGAAATACCACCACCACATGAAATCTGGACCATAGTAGTAGGAGGGACAAAAAATCCATCCTAAGATAGAGCCACAAGAGGGGCAAAATCCAAGTCAATAGTAGTAGCATCTGAAGGAGTGAGAACTGTATTGGTCACCACCATAGGAGTAACATTTAAATCCTTAGAAACAGTAACAGAATCTACCACCAAAGAATCCTGAGAAGAATCAACCAACCCATCCCCAATAGAGGGAGCTTTTTGAACTATGTAGTGATCATCTGAAACCCTCATCCACCAAGAAGGTGACTTCTTTGATCTAACCTTTTCAAAGAAGCAATGCACAGTAAGGTGGCCGGTATTATGGCATTTCCTACATCTGAAGGGAATACCCTCATAATCAAGAAGTTGAATCCAAGAGCCATTAGGAGAGGCCAACTTAATTTTTTTTGGAAGCCCCTTGGAGAAATCTATCATGACTAGAATGCAAGCATACATCGTCTAAAACACATTGGAAGATGCAATATCAACCAGGAAAAAATCCTCGAGGGCCTTCCCCACAGTCTCCCGGTTAGAATCCAGCCATAAGTGAAGGGGAATATTAGGCAACCTTACCCACAGAGGAATTTTATTAAAGGATTCAATTGATGAATCAAATTCCTCATACTCAGGTTTGGCCATCAAGGGGAACCTCTCCTCCCAAGAGAAACCATGGCCCAATGGAATTTCTATCTTCAGTAATAGAAAATTTCACAATGAAAAAACCCCTTGCCACAAGGTATATCTGGACTAAATTTGAAATGATAGGCTCCCAAAATTTGGAAATCTAAGCATGTAGATATGACAAAGAGGGCCAAGAACCCCTAAAATGAAAAATAGCAGTTGTAGGGGAGAAGTCCTCCACATAAGTGGAAATCTCATCAATGATATCAAACTCTAGATCGATCATAATCGGGTTACTTACAAAAACAGACACAACAACATGGGGGCCCGAACGCACAGCCTAACCTCCAAGACTAGCCTAATAGGCAGCCACATCAATATAACAAATGGTTGATCTACCCATAGCACTAGAGGAATAGAGAACCACCCTAGCAAGAACCACAGGAGAAGCCCCAACCCAAAATGCCGCAGAGGGACCACCCTCGGCCATGGGAAAATGATGAAACCCTGACCCATTAGCCACCTAAGAAAGGGCTGAAGAAGACTGGCATTCACACCCAGCCAGGGCATCTCCATCAAAGGAAGAATTTGGACCAGACGAAGTGGGAGCAGATGCAGGAGGCATCGCGGAAGCAATTCTGAGGTAGGATATAAATTTATTATTGTATATTATGATAACCCATTCTAGATTATTTTAATAAGTGATAAATCTACATTAAATAAGAGTAAAATGAATTAATAAGAGTCATTATTTTTCCTCACCCATGCCTCTAGTGCCAGTATAGGCTAGGATGGGAGTATGGAGGATGTTTGGTTGTGACCTTGCTTTGTTAGTATGCCTTGTTTGTATGAAAGGATACTGATGTCGCATAGAGACATTGGGGGGCAGAGTATTAAAAGACTACATGGGTAACTTTAAAGTTGGCTCATGCGATGACACTTTCCCACTTACTGTAGAGCTATAAAACTAGTGCTTAAAGGAATACAATGAATAACAAAAACATTCAAAACAATAGATTTAACTCACATATATGATTAGATGAAGAGAATTAAAGTACCAAAGTAGCCTAAGAATTTTCAAACCTCTTAAACCAAGCAATCTTCCCTTTGATGCGTAGATGTGTCCGAAAGATGGGATGTGTGCTCAATGACGTTGCTCAATCTTCAATGAAAGATATGAATCAAAATGGATTTTGCCATTATGATGGTATTTTGATAGTCCTTAAGCTCTCAAAATAGCATTATAACATTAGCATAGAAGTGGATAAAATTTGTGAAGGGAGAGGGTTTCATTTATAGGCCAAGGGGTAGTGAGATGGAGGGTCGGGATGCAAGGAAGGGGAATTGGTTAAGGAGGACTAGGATGCAAGGAGAAGAGAGCACATGGATTGTGCTTCGTCAAAGCTCTAGCCTTGTGACAAGTGTCATAAGGGGATTGGATAGGAAAGAGGGTCAAGATAGGTAGCTAGAGGGAGTTATGAGGGAGGAAAAGGGAGGATGAGTGTGGAAAATAGGTGTAAAAATTCTTTAAAGAGACTTTAAGTCATGTAAGAGCCTTTAAGGCTCTTGGATAAGAATGCAAGACTTTAAGGATAGAACTTTGACTTTGGTTTGGTTTAAGACTTTCTTAACCCTTGGTTAAAGTTGTGCACATACTTAAGGAAGGAATTAGACTTAGCTTAGGATAAGATTAAGAGGCAAGTGGTTTGGGATTTAATGAGGTAGGTTAAGTCTTTATTTGAATATTAAAAGAGAATGTTAAGTCTTTGTTTGAATAAAAAATGGGGATTGAAGTCTTTGTTTGAATATTAAAATGGAGGGTGAAGTCTTTTTTTGAATATTAAAATGGGAGGTGGATGGAAGTTTCACTTTGGCTTGGGTTAGGAATTCTTAATCTAGGATTAAGGTTGTAATGGTTAGAGTGAGGACTAGGCTTGGATTAGAGGGAGATTATGGGGCAAGTGGGTTAGATTTGATGGGATGGGTTACTTAGGTGGCTAAATGAGGTTAGTATGGGTGGATGGGTTGGATTAGGGGTTTGGATTATTTATTGAATGATTTATTTAATAAAATGGGGGATGTCAGATTAAATTAAATAGATTTGAGGATTTATTTAATTTAATAGAGGCATCGGGATTTAATTGATAAATTGATTTAAGGTTATCATTCGATTTTATCAATTGGACTATAGTTAATTAAATTAATCCATTAACTAGGGAATGATGATTAATTAATTAAATAATAAATGTTTAATCAGTAATGTCCTAGGAGATGACTAAATACAATTACCTATTTGTGTACTCAGATTTAGGTGTCTACATTTTGCCCCTCTTTGACATAGTGTTGGAACAACACTATTTCAAAGAGGTTTGAATATAAATGATGTGAAGAAGAAATTGAAAGAAACATGGTTTCCCCAGTCTTGAATAGAAGAGGAAAGAATGGACTATGTGATGCCCCCTCAACAAGGTGGCAAGGAGAGAAGGTGAGGCATGACAACTTCTTGAAAGGTACAAGAATCTAGGGCGAGAAAGGAGGACTGAGAGTGGCTTAGAGAGGGGGTTCAAGGAAGCGTATACACTCACTATGGGAAATCCTTGTGTGCAAGGATGACCAATGGTTAAGAACACTAGCTATAGGGGGAGGGGGGAGGATGATTGGTTTTCTAAATTGAACCTAGGGAAGTGATTTGGAAGATGGGAGATTTGGGAAGATTATGATTTGAGGATTTATGATTGGTGATGCCTAAGATTATGATTAATGCAGGAGCTATGATAATGATTGATGAAAGAGCTATGATTATGATTGATGCAGGACCTATAATGATGATTGATATAGGATTGGATACCATGGGATTGATAGAAGATATGATTGTGATATGGATAAAACTGTTAGATCATGATTGTAGGACTGATTGGATGGGATGCCTGGATAGGATGGGAGTTTCAAGTAATCCATTGGAGCTTGAGCACATGGGTGTTCCAAAGGGGAGCACCACCATGTAGTTATGCACTTATTTTGATATAGAAATATTGGGGATATGCTAAGGTTACTAAGAACATCAAGGCTTTTATACCAATATTAGATAGGACTAATGCAAAATAAACATGCAAGGATTGCCCTAGCATCACACATGAATCTCGAAAGAAACTAAGTGGAAATGATACTAGGTAACCCACAAGCAAATTATATTTCCCAAGTGTACCATGTAACCACAAGTGATATCATGTTTGGACTATGCAAGGGTCATATCTAACTGACTCACAAGCAGAAAAGAAGATGAAAAAGACCTGATCAAAACCTTGCGCTCGAATTGCCCCATTCGTAGCACACCATGATATAAAAGATCATGGCAACCATGAGCAGGGAACAACCCAAATCACTTGGAAATGAATCACTTGAATAAAATACACAAAAACCTAATATCAGAAGAAAGAATAAATTCATGATAAAGGAAGCTTTTGCCGAAGAGATCGGGATAACTGGATACTGACAGGCCAAGGTTAAGTACAAGGAAGGATGTAGAGCACTTGTCCCTATCCAAGGCTTTGGAATTAAAAGATAGTATCATGTGAGAACTAATGTAATGGAATGAAATGGGTGATGAAATGAAACAAAATGTAATGAAAATGTAAAGAGATGTGAAGAGATGAAATGAGATGCAATGCGACGAAATCGATAATGAGAGGGAATGGAATGTCTAAGGAACAAAATGATAGATGATGGAATGAAATAGTTAACGACCAAACTGATATATAATATGATGATATGAAATAAAGAAATGGAATGAAATGGCCAAATGTGGGGATGGTATGAAAGGAGTGGAAATGTGATAAAATAGGACGTGATAGGTGCTATGTAAGAATGTACTAGTTTTACACTTGATCCCGTTCTTTCAAATGGTCACAAGGCTACCTTAGGGTTTGATATAACCATGACATATTCAAGTTCACACTTAAGGGAAACACAATCTCCTCCACATAGTACCATCCTATTTAGGCTTCCTAGATACCATTAGAAGCATTTTTTTTTCCACATCCTCCTTTGCATCTTAGGAAATTCTTCCACCCTAGTCACACCTAGGTAAATCATCTTGTCATATACATTCATCACCATATCTTTTGCATTCCATCCTTAGAAAAGTTAGCATTTCATGCCACCAACCACATGTTCTGGTAAGAACCAATGGAAGAAGAAAGACATGGATCCTAGTCTTAGTAGTAGCACAACTTGGGCTTAGCCATACCCCATAGTTTCAGAAGCACCACCAGATCCACCATCACAAACTCTAGAATAAATAAGCTCTTATGTAGATATTGATGCTTTCATGAACCAACCTGGACACGTGACTATTGTTAATGCCATCACAGATAGAAATAGGGAGACCATCATGGCAAACTTCTTAAGAGATAATGTTGGCACCTTTGATTTTTGATGACCACCGCCTCCTAACATTATAGATCCTGCACATCCTTTTTTCGGATGGAAACCACCATCTATAGGGTCATCTATCCCTCATGATCCTTTCTTTTCAACAAACAGTGGGTATCAACCAACACACACAGAACTAGCAGACCTGAATATCCCTTTGAACAGAGGTCACTACTCCCATTCCATAAAACACTCAACCCATCCTCACTCAACCATTAGTTCATACCACATCCCAACCAACCTCAAGTGTATCATCTACATCTACTTCCACCATCCCTATCCCTCCTTCACAATACACCCCCTTTTCACTTAATAGCACTGCATTTCCCCTTCTATCCCAAAATGCATCTAATCCATTTATGAGTATCATAAACATCCAACCTATATCCCAGTACACTATAGGAATGCCTCCATTAGGGTCAAACACTTCATCCTCCATTCCCCCCAATATCACTATCAATCCATTTATCGCTAGCCAAAGTATTTCAACCTCATTTCCATTAGGACCTTGGAGTTTTGGTATGGCCCAAGGGCCTGCCGCTAGTATCCCCTTTACCACTGCATCCATGCCCATACCTCGGTCACATTCATCCCTTCCTTCGCAAGTCTATTCATTACCACCCATTACCGGCTATTTTTCTATGCCAACCTTAGGTGATAGCCAAATCATCCATTTGCTATAATACCCTACTGCACACACTCTACCTCACGTTAATTACCTTGCACATGTTACTACTTAGTTGATCTCTCACGTAGAAGCACAACCAACATATATTGGACAAAGTATACATTCCCAAAGCATGGCTCAGGCATTTCCAAAGCTACCATCTTTCTAGCTGCAATCAACACATTAGTAGTATGCTCAAATATCCACACAAAATTATCTAGTAGGGTAACAACCTCATGTTTACCCTCCCCATCAACCATCTACCCAGTAGATGTAGCAGTATGAAAAAACTACATTCCAACAACCCATAGCATCCATCCCACCTGTTATACAACCCATTTTCCCACAAACACCATATGGCAGTCAGGGTTTCCCATATCAATCTCTAGCATCTATTATGTATTCCACATTGGGGGCACCTAGACCAGGGGCATCCATTACTCTGCCCATGAACTCTGAATGGGAAGAAATGAAGAATGCTCTCAAGGCCCTCAGGGATGGAATGGATTCAAAAACTTTTTAATTTCAAAATGATTGTCTATATCTATTTGAAAAAACCATTACAATGACACCATTTCCTAAACACTTTGAGATTCCCAAGTTTGATAAATTTAGGGGGAAAAGTGAACCAGTCACGCATGTCAAATAATTTAATATGCATTGCCAAGAAGTGGCCTATAATGATGTATTCCTCATGCAACTTTTTTTGAAAAGCTTAGGAGGTTTAGCCCTAGAGTGGTTCTGTCATATCCCCTAGGGTACCATTAAAACCTTCGGTGATCTTTTTGAAGCCTTTGTGGCTCAATATGCTCATCTTGTCGAAACTGAATTATCTATAGTAGACCTAGTTTATACCAAGCAAAAAGGAGGAGAAAGCCTTGCAGAATACTTACAACATTGGAAAACCCTCACAACTAGGACCTCATGTACTATCCCAGAATGTCACCTTGTCAAAATGTTCATAAATAATATACATCCTAGTCTTGCCCATCACATGGTTATGAATTTTTTACAAACATACAAAGACATTAAGGAAAAAGGGACGGGACTTGAAAAATGGCTCATCAAGGATGATGTCATCAAAATTTACAAAGAAAACACCCAAGATTGAGGCCCAAGTAATGAAAAAACACCATATCAAAATAAAAATAAAAAAATGATGACAAATGGCGTCACCAACACCTGACATGTTCATATTGTTGGGGCAGCTACCAACATTCCCACCACATCTTGTCCATAGCAACCTTATCAACAACAACCCCCTATATATCAACAACCACCTATGCAAAACAATCAATAAGTACCCACCCATCACAATCAAACCAATGCCATCACACTTTTGGTTGGACCTGAACCACATGTCCAAAGACAACCACACATATACACCCCTTTGGGGGAGCCCCTTGATGCAATATTTGAAAAACTAGCCAAGGATAATCTTGTTCGATATCTGCAAACACAACCCTTGGTACCTAATCAGTCTACAGTATCCTAGTATAAGGGTAATGAGTTCTTCAAATTCTATCGTGTCAAAGGACATACCACACTTAAGTGCATGCAAATCAAATATTATGTCCAAGACCTTATTGACCAAAAAGAGATCATAGTAGGGGCACAAGTTTCACCCAATGTAGGGTTGATGATATATCAAAATGCTTTTCCTCCTCATAACACAAACATAGGAAAAGAACCTACAAACACTCCTACCAACAAACCAAACAATGCTTCAAATAAATAAAATGATAACCAAGATAAGTCTCAAAACTATACCTCAGCATAGTTGGACTATAGGAGCCTTATCGGATGCATATCACAAGCTGAGCCATCTATCAATGTTATAAAAATCAAAGGCCTAGATGCCCAATGTGCAATTACTACTCGCTGAGCTCGGCTCAATATAGTTGGCCCACCTATGTCTACACCATTAAGACTACCTCCATCCAGAGCACCTTCATCAAGATCATCCTCATTAGGACCACAATATAATATCTTGGAACAGCATAGAAACATGCCAACTAAGATTTCCATTCTAGATCTCTTACGAACAAGCCCACTTTATCAAGAGATCATCGACAATACTCTCCATGAGTCATGTGTCCCCACTGACATAAATTTCACCGA
Organism: Cupressus sempervirens; assembly: GCA_028749045.1. Classification (NCBI taxonomy): domain Eukaryota; kingdom Viridiplantae; phylum Streptophyta; class Pinopsida; order Cupressales; family Cupressaceae; genus Cupressus; species Cupressus sempervirens. Next base: position 711,064,895 of record CM053789.1, on the reverse strand, counting down.
GTTCCATAACTTGGTTGGCCATCTTTTTGTATCATGTGCTTTATCCTTCAAAATCATTGACATCCTAGCAGTTGAACCCGATCATATCCTTCCACTTCACATAGCTATCATGGTTTCTGACTTTGCATTCAAACGGGTCATGATAGATAATGGATCGGCTTTAAATCTATGTACAATAAAATTTATCAAATAGGCAGGATACAACTAGATTTAGATAGCAGAGGAAGACTAACATAAGACAATATTTACCACAACTTGGGGAACATTCTATTATAACATGATGCTGTTTAGGCTAAAGAATGTCAGGGCAACATATTAGCACCCCATGACGGTTATCTTCCATGACTTGATCCATAAGACTCTTGAGGATTATGTAGATGATATCTTAGTCAAACCTCTTAATGCCCTTGATCACTTATCTCATCTCGAGGAAGTGTTTGATCGATTGGCTAAATATCGTCTCATGCTCAATCCTAAGAAATGTGTCTTTGGCATTACCTTAGGAAAGCTCCTACGATTCATTGTATCACAACATGGTATAAAATGTCAAGGCTATCATAGATATGGCTCCTCCTAAGACACTCAAGCAACGTCGTTCTCTTCAGGAGAAACTACAATTAGTCAGGAGATTCATCTCCCAGCTCGTTGATAAGTGCCAACTGTTTACACATTTACTCAAAAAAAATCAAAATTTCAAGTGGGATCCCATTTTCCAATGCAACTTTGAACTAATCAAGCAATACTTGGCTAACCCACCTATCTTGGTTCCTCTAGTTCTAGGACGCCCACTCATATTATACATTACAACTACTCCCACAGCACTGGGTTCTCTTCTAGCACAACTTAATGATACAGGAAAGGAAAAGACTATTTACTACATCAGTCGTACTCTAGTTGGATATGACCTTAATTACACACCAAAGGAAAAGACTTGCTTGGTTGTGGTATTTGCCACTCAGAAGTTACATCATTATATGTTGAGCCACATTGTGCAACTAATATCCAAATTTGATCCATTAAACTATATGTTGTCCCACACAGTGCTCACAAGGTGCCTAGCCAAATGGGTCATGCTTCTCAGCGAATTTGACATCTAATATGTTGACAGAAAGGCTATCAAAGATCAAGCTATAGTAGATCACTTGGCTGATGCACCTTTGGTTGCGGATCACCCTCTCATTATGGAATTCCTAGATCAACACCTTTTTTTAATAGAAGAAAAAATATCCTGGAAGTTATACATTGATGGATCATACACATACCATGGCTCCAAAGCTAGCATACTCTTGGTCACACCTCAAGGAGATTATATTCCTAAATCTTTTAAACTATAGTTCCAATGCACCAACATCTTAAAGTATGAGGCCCTTATTGCAGGACTCAAAATATTAGTCGAATGGAACATCACAGAGCTACAGGTCTTCGAAGATTCACAACTCGCTATCAAATAGGTTCTGGATGAATATCAGCCCAAAGATGACAAGCTGCAACCTTACAAAGAGTTGGTAGATCACTTGAGGGAACATTTTACACAAATACAGTTCACATAGATACCCAAGTTGCAAAACAAAGTTGTGGATGCCATGGACACTATTGGCTCACTATTAGAGATCCCACGGGAGGCTGCAAAGTATGAATTCTTAGTTAAGCAACTACACGAACCTACATAAGAGAATGAAAAATCAAAATAGGTCTGCATCTTGATTGCTCCGTAATCCCTATCATACCACAAAATTCACACTTACCTACAAAATGGTATCATATCTCCCAATCTCACACAAACCCAACGCCAGAACCTTATTCGTAGATCATCCTATTATACTATTGTAGCTCAAATCCTATATTGTCATTGCTATCATGATACTCTCTCTAACTATTTAGACCAAAACAAGGCTACAATGGCTCTCAAAGAAGTACATGCCAGACTTTGCAGTGCTCACACGAGCAGGATAGTTCTAGCTAAGAAAATCCTCGGGTTGGATATTATTGGCCCACTCTAGAGCATGATGCATGTGACTTTGTAAAAAGGTTTCTACCCTATCAAAAACATGCTAATCTAATCCAAGCCCCAGCTTAAGATCTCCAACCTATTGTGCCACTATGCCCATTTGCGTGTTGGGGGTTTGACCTTGTTGGTATTATAGCACCTCTCTCTTTAGAAGGACACAAGTGGATAATCACCACCATCGATTATTTCACTAAATGGGTAGAAGCAGTCCCCCTTGTTATTACCACAGGAGTTCAAGTGTCCAAGTTTATTCTCTATCATATCATATGTCACTTCAGCATTCTGGCTACCATTTTTACTGACCATGGAGGTAATTTTAAAAATATCTATATGGAGGAATTGTGCACTTCCCTTCATATCCATCACCATTTGTCTATCCCATACTTCCCACAAGGTAACGGTTAGGCGAACGTAACTAATAAAACCCTACTCAAAATCTTGAAGAAATTTGTCAATAATTTCGGCTGCAATTGGTATTTACAAATCAACCCCACCTTATGGGCCTACCGCAACTCATTTCATACGTCCACAAGCACAACCCCATACTCCTTAGTTTATAGTGATGAAGCAGTATTACCTATTGAGGTCAAACTCTAATCCCTATGCATTTCTTTGTGAGGCCAGATATCTAATGAGGATTACATAGTGGCTAGACTCACCCAACTAGATTTACTTGATGAAAAAAGGCAACAGGCCTATGACCACCTCATGGTCTATTAGAATCGCCTCAAGCGCAACTTCAATAGGAAGGTCCATTCGTGCCAATTTCAAGGAGACATGGTCCTCAAAGAAAACATGAAGGTCCAAGTTGACCGAGAAAAGAAAGGCAAGTTTGATCCCACATGGCTTGGTCCTTACATGGTCATAGCATCTTTTGGCTCAGGGGCCTATCAGTTATCCAAACTTGAGGGTGAAATCCTGAATGATCCTACCAACATCATTCACCTCAAAAAATTCTATGCCTACAAAAGTCCTCAGTGTATCCTGCTCCCTTAAAGTGATAGACAATTTTTTTAAAAATAGTAAAGAAAAATAAGTGTCCAATGGTGAATACTTGGCAATTCAAGCACCTTGGATAGGTGCCCTGGTGAAAACTTAGCAATAGGAACTGGGTGTACTTAGCCTATTCATTATCTATCAATGACCTACATATCCTGCATCACCCCTTCACATCTCATTGCTCATCTTCCCATTTTCCAAGATATTCCAAGAGTTCCCTCCTCGCACTCCAAAAAGTCATGGCACCAGCTTGGAGAGCCTACCTAGATCACATATTCTACCATGGTTAGCATATCTATCTCATCCTTGTACCTTACTAAATGTATCATATCAGTTGTATTTTATCCTTGTACCTTACCACATGTATCATATCAGGTGTATCTTATCCTTGTACCTTGCCACATGTATCATATCAGGTGTATTTTATCCTTGTATCTTACCACATGTATCATATCAAGTGTATTTTATCCTTAAAACCATGCCTTTATATCATATACCTGTACCAAGCCACAATGTTCTATGTACCATATCCTTGTAACAAAAACAATAATTCTATGTATCATACCCATGTAATAATAACCGTATTGCATCAATGCTATTTCCTTGTCCTGAGCTTTTCCCTATCATACGCACATCTGCTACTGTATTCTATCATGCATTCCTGAGTCATCCACCCATTGTATATTCATGCTTGTACACTTTTTAGCCTTACAGCAAAATCCTGCGTCACTATTACAATAAATCTCACTCACATCCTAGTTCCAATCCAACAATTGCCAAAAATATCAAAAAAAATTCAAAAATCCTCCCAAAATATCAAAAGAAATCCAAAAATTACCAAAAAATTCAAAATTCCTCCAAAATTATCAAACAAATTAAAAATACCTCCAAAAAAAAAAAAAAAAGGAAGAACCAACCCCATCACTCCTTTACAGAGCATCAACAAATCCAAAAAATTAAGCCAAACTCACCCTTCAATGTCCTCCATCAGATTGCCAGAGGATTCTACACAAACCACCCCCAAATCAAACCCAAAAAAAACAAAAACACCACCAATATAATTTCTCTTACAATCTCTAAATAAATCTCCCTTCTTTTGCACAGGATGGAGGGAAAGACGGCGCTGATAGTCGACACGACGATGGGAATCGATGAGGCAACAGCCTACCTGTTTACAGCACACGAAGCAACTAACACAAAATGCCAAAATCCAAAAATCCAAAAATTTCTAAAACTAACCAAAAAAATTCAAAAAACATCTTAAAATATCAAAAAAATCCACAAATAGCCCAAAGCATTCAAAAAGGGGTCATAATTGCCAAACATGGTTGTAAAAGCTTGAAACATTAACAACACCCCAAAATTCATGTCAATTCCTGAGTCACTTTAGCCCAATTAGGCTCTACAACGTGACATTAGATATTTCAACCCCACATGCCTCACTGATATTAAGAAGTAGCATAGTAATGTCCTGAAACATTTCGCGAGACTTTGGAAAATCTAGCACAACGCAGATAGCACAAGAGGTGCCTTCATTTCCTTCCTCTTGTCAAGAGCAACAATTCCCCATGGCTCATTAGTCTTATTTAAGTTGCAGTGGCCACGATTAGTCTAGTCCCCTTCAACAAATATATCAATGCTATCTTGAATGCCCAGATATTCATCAAACTCTTTCATCCTCATACAGCTGGGGGCACAAAATAAGTAAGCGTAAGTGTGAGAGCTTGGCTCCCCCCTATGTCAACTTCTTGAGACCAAAGTGTTCTTTTTGGACCCCTCAAGGACCTTTTTCAAGGCCCAAGTGTCCTTTTTGGACCCCTCTGATGCCTTTTTAGGCCCAAAGCGCCTTTTTCAAGGCCCTATTTTGACCTTTTCAAAGCTCCCGAGACACCTTTATAGGCCCAAACACCTTTTTCAAGCCCTTGAAATGCCTTTTTAGGCCCAAATGCCTTTTACAAGGCCCTATGTTGACCTTTTGAAGCCCCTGAGACACCTTTATAGGCCCAAACACCTTTTTTGAGCCCTTGAAATGCCTTTTTAGGCCCAAATGCCTTTTTCAAGGTCCTATTTTGACCTTTTCAGGCCCCCGAGATGCCTTTTTAGGCTCAAACACCTTTTTCAAGCTCCCAAAGTGTCCTTTTAGGCCCAAACGCCTTTTTCAAGGCCCTATTTTGGCCTTTTTAGTCCCCTGAGACATCTTTTTAGGCCGAAACACCTTTTTCAAGGCCCTTCTTGACCTCTTTTGGCCATTGCAAGCCTTGTGTAGGTCCCAATGCCTTTTCCCAAGCCTCGTAAGCATCTGTCTTGTCATGCACCTAGAGAAACATCCCCACATTTTTCCTTATTATTGTCTATCACGATTGTTAATATACACACTGCCATTCTCGCCTACCAATAATGGTTACCCTTACTCTATGGATTGTATTGTTCTCACTTTTACAAGAGTTAAACCATTCCAATATTTATCACAAAAACACAAAAACACTCACATATCTATCAAACATCCCAAAAATATTTACATATTCCACAAAAACACAAAAAATATTCACATGTCTATCAAACATCCCAAAAACATTTATACATTCCACAAAATCCCAAAAACAAAACATGGAAAAATGTAGAGCTATAAAACTAGTGCTTAAAGGAATACAATGAATAACCAAAACATTCAAAACAATAGATTTAACTCACATATATGATTGGATGAAAGAGAATTAAAGTACCAAAGTAGCCTAAGAACGTGCAAACTTCTTAAACTAAGAAATCTTACCTTTGATGTGTAGATGTGTCTGAAAGATGAGATGTGTGCTCAATGGCGTTGCTCAATCTTCAATGGAGGATATGACTCAAAATGGATTTGTGAATGGATTTTTCCATTATGATGGTATTTTGATAGTCCTTACGCTCTCAAAATAGTATTATAACATTAGCATATAAGTGGATGATATTTGTGAAGGGAGAGGGTTTCATTTATAGGCCAAGGGTTAGTGAGATGGAGGGTCAGGATGCAAGGAAGGGGAATTGGTTATGGAGGGCTAGGATGCAAGGAGAAGAGAGCACATGGATTGTGCTTCTTCAAAGCTCTAACCTTGTGACAAGTGTCATAAGGGGACTAGATAGGGAAGAGGGTCAAGATAGGTGGCTAGAGGGAGTTATGAGGGAGGAAAAGGGAGGATGAGTGTGAAAAATAGGTGTAAAAAGTCTTTAAAGAGCCTTTAAGTCATGTAAGAGCCTTTAATGCTCTTGGATAAGAATGCAAGACTTTAAGAATAGAACTTTGACTTTGGTTTGGTTTAAGACTTTCTTAACCCTTGGCTAAAGTTGTGCACATGCTTAAGGAAGGGATTAGACTTAGCTTAGGAGGGCATTAGGGTGCAAGTGGCATGTTAGAGGGATGCAAGTGGGCTAGCATTTATGAGGTAGGTTAATTAGTTGGTTGAGTGGGGTTAGCATGGGTCAATGGGTTGGATTTACCTAATGGTAGGGATTTGGGTATAGTTAGGGGTTGGGAATTGATTTGAAATTATTTATTAGATCAAGGGGGATTTTTGGGATTAAATTAAAAAAATTTATGCATTTATTTTATTTAATATAAGAATAAGGATTTAATTGATAATTAGACTTTGGATTTGTCATTTGATTTTATCAATTGGGCTATAATTGATTAATTGAATTAATTAACTAGGGGGTGACAATAGATTAATTAAATATTAAATACTTAATTAATGATGCCTTAGGAGATGACTAAATAGGATTACTTAAGTGATGTAATCAGATTTAGGTGTCTACATTTTGCCCCTCTTTGAGATAGTGTTGGAACGATACTATTTCAAAGAGGTTTGAAGATAGATGACACGAAGAAAACTTTGAAAACAACATGGTTGCCCCAGTCTCGAATAGAAGAGGAGAGAATGGACTGTATGATCCCCCCTCAAGAAGGTGGTGGGGAGAGAAGGTGAGGCCCAACAGCTTCTTGAAATGTACAAGAATCTAGGGCAAGCAGGAGGACTGAGAGTGGCTAAGAGAGGGGGTTCAAGGAAGTGCATACTCTCACTATGGGAGAATGATACAAAGGAAAACCTTGTGTGCAAGGATAACCAATGGTTAAGAATACTGGCTATAGGGGGAGGGGGGAGGGTGATTAGTTTTCTAAATTCAACCCAGGGAAGTGATTTGAAAGATGGGAGATGTGGGGAGATTATGATTCGAGGATTTATGATTGGTGATGACTAAGATTATGATTGATGCAGGAGCTATGATAATGATTGATGTAAGAGCTATGATTATGATTGATGTAGGATTGGATACTATGGGATTGATAGGAAATATGAGTGTGATATGGATAAAATTGTTAGATCATGATTGTAGAACTAATTGGATGGGATGCTTGGATAGGATGTGATGTTTTGATAGGATGGGATACTTGGATAGGATGGGAGTGTGAAGTAATCCATTGAAGCTTGAGCATGGGGGTATTCCAAAGGGAAGCACCACCATGTAGTTGAGCACTTATTTTGATATAGGAATATTGGGGATATGCCAAGGTTACTAATAACATCAAGGCCTTTACACCAATATTACATTGGACTGATGTGAAACAAACACGCAAGGATTGCCCCAGCATCACACATGAATCTCGAAAGAATCAAAGTGGAAATGATACTGGGTAACCCACAAGCAAACGATATTTCCCAAGTGCACCATGTAACCATAAGTGATCACATGTTTGGACTATGCAAGGGTCATATCCAACTGACTCACAAGCAGAAAAGAAGACAAAAAAGACCTGATCAAAACCTTGAGCTCGAATTGCCCCATTCGCATCACACCGTGATATAAAATATCGTGGCGACCATGAGGAGGGAACAACCCAAATCACTTGGAAATGACTCACTCAAATAAAATACACAAAAACCCAATATTAGAAGAAAGAATGAATATGATAAAGGAACCTTTTGCCAAAGAGATTGGGATAACTGGATACTAACAGGCCAAGGTTAAGTACAAGGAAGGATGTAGAGCACTTGTACCTATCCAAGGCTTTGGAATTAAAAGATAGTATCATGTGAGAACTAATGTAATGGAATGATTATCATGTGAGAACTAATGTAATGGAATGAAATGGGTGATGAAATGAAATGAAATGTAATGAAAATGTAAAGAGATGTGAAGAGATGAAATGAGATGCAATGCGACGAAATGGATAATGAGAGGGAATGGAATGTCTAAGGAACAAAATGGAATGAAAAAGTTAATGACAAAATTGATATATGATAAGATGATGTGAAATAATGACTAAGTACAACCATCACTAGCTCAGCTATAGTGATATGAATACTATGTCACGCTGAGAAGTACCTGCAAAGATGAACAATGTATAAAAAAAAATGACAACCATTAAGAACCAGAAGCTATAGCTGCAGAATAATAAAAGCAAGCACAAAAACAATCACATGTTAGATAAAAGATCTCACCTAAGATATTGCGCAAAATTGGTTGAGGTACACATGGTGTTCCATACAAGAGGAGGCACTTATAAGTGGACACCAATAATGTGCAAAACCATGGGAACACTGAAGTGAAATAGTGAAAATCCAATAAAAGATCATGACTTTATCCTGGTACCTTTAGTCAAGTACATCATCGTGGCACTAAAATCACATGATAGTATAGGAAATCATTATTCGTAGACCAGGCATGCCTCCAGTTGTGTGAAATAGTATTGAGTTTGTTCAGTTCTACTAGGGAGCAACTATCGTATCAGGAAAATAAGAGAGTGTGGCATGTGTTATTGGTGATTTAGTAGTGGGTACTATCTATGCATTGACGAAAATTAAGGTGGCTGAATGTCAAAACCAAGGGCCAAGTGTACTGAGTACCAGTGTAGTGAGATGTAGAGAGTGTGTGTTGGTAGAGAAGGTTGGAAAAAAAAATTAGTAGTCATTATATCATGGGAATGGCAGAAGTGTACTCAGTACAAGTGTGGTAGGAAGTAGACATGTGGGAAGGTCAGTAAAGAGTGAATCCAAGCAAGGGACGACCATAAATAGGCGTATAGCATGAGAATGGAATAAAGCAAGGTGAAGAGTAAAATGTGGTCATTGGATTGATTGAGAAAGTTGAGGTAGTGTGTAAGTGAAAGCATGTCAAGCTCACCAGATCAGTCACAGCAAGAGGGTGATGCTAGCTAGGGAAGGTGGACTAGGCAAGGGCGAAGGGCAAAGCGCATTAAGCAAACCTCGGAGGAGCTAGTGTATCAACCTGAACAGTAAGGTGAATCAAGTTAGGCAAGATAGGGGTTGGCACAACCTGAAGATGAGAGGATCGAGGTAGAAGAAATGCCCTTGTTAGTGTTAATGATGTTTTCAGGGACTACAGCACAATAGGCATTGCAAGTGGTATTAGATGACAATGAGATGATGATATAGGTAGAGAATAGTAGGCCTAAGATGACAAAGAGTATGTCCAGAGCAGAGGAGGATGTGGGAGAGATAAAATCTCCTAAAAAGTATATGGAAAAGGCTTCGAGGGATGTAGATGTTAGTGTGGGTGAGGGGATGAGTGGATCAGGTCAGTTGATTAGTCTTGGAATTCTAGGACAAGGATCAACGGGAGGGGAAGCAAGTAGTGTAAATGTGGAGGAATTGTGGCTAGAGGTGGGGGGTGGAGACCAATCATCAAATGACGTGGAAGAAATGTGGAGAATGTTGGCTATAGAGAGAGCCCAAGTAGAGAATGTTGAATGGGAAGTCGAGTTTTTGTTGGGATTGATGAAGAAAGCATGAGAAGATGGAACGCAAATGAAAGCAAGACAACTCCAAGCAGTGGTGAATACAGAGTGGGCACGGGTGCAATCACTGGAAGCAAAATTGTGTGTGGATTAATTGCATGCGGAGGGAAATGTTGTAGGGATGTGTGTGGAGTGGTCACGGGCTTAGTGGTTGCAGAAATTGCTGAAGATGGCACAAGTGGGTTTAGAGAGTGCACAAAATGAGCTGGTGTTATTGCAGTCGTAGTCAAAGTCCTTTAGAGAAACTATTGGAAAGGTGAATTCTTTAGCATTGAAGTTGTAGGAGCAGTTAGCATTGAGTGAGGGGAAGGTGAGGCAATTGCAAAAGAGTTTGGGTGAGACAAGAGCGGATGTGGAGCATTGGCGAATGGTGACTAATCAAATGCAGCAAGAGTGAGATGTGGCCCGATGAGTGATCACTGCACAGGGGCTAAGAAAGTTGGTGGAGAATGTATTCATGAAAATGCATCGAACGAAAAAGGTACAAAAAGAAGCTGCTTATTGGATGGGATGTTATTATCAGGCATTCCCAAATGAGGATCGACAAGAGTCACAATTCATAGATAGGGAATTTGTACAATTGTTAAATACGCAGTTGCATGGTGGTAGGTTTCCCATTCCTATGGATGCAGTGTAGATATGTAGAGGATTGATGCCAGGGGCTTCTTCGTCAGGAGCTGGGTCTGAAGGAACACCATTGATTGGACACCCTATCTTACCACCTCTCCCAAGGAGGCCAAAATAAATAATCTGCCAGACATTGGTTAAATGTAAGGTTGTTGTTATCGTCATAGGAGAATAAAAAGTTTGTGCTTGTTGTTGTGGCAATAAAAGGGAAAATGGATGTTGTTTGTAATGCAATGTCATGTTTTGTTTTTGGGATTTCATGGAATATATATGGATTGTTTTGTGTTTTTGTTGAATATTTAAATATTTTTGGGATGTTTGATATATATTTGAATTTTTTTGTATTGTTGTGATAGATAATGGAATGGTTTGACTCTTGTAAAAGTGGGAACAATACAATCCGTAGAGTAAGGGTAACCATGACTCGTAGGTGAGAATGTATGTGTGTAGATTAACAATTGTGATAGACAATAATAAGGCAAAATGTGGGGATGTTTCTCTAGGTGTGTGATGAGACAGATGCTTATGAGGCTTGGAAATAGGCATTGGGACCTATGCAAGTCTTGTGATGGCCAAAAGAGGTCAAGAAGGGCCTTGAAAAAGGAGTTTGGGCCTAAAAAGGCATTTCGAGGGCTTGAAAAAGGCGTTTGAGCCTAAAAAGGTGTCTTGAGGGCCTAAAAAGGTCAAAATAGGGCCTTGAAAAAGGCATTTGGGCCTAAAAAGGCATTTCAGGGGCCTGAAAAAGGTGCTTGGGCCTATAAAGCCATCTCGAGAACCTGAAAAGGTCAAAATAGGGCCTTAAAAAAGGCGTTTGGGCCTACAAAGGCATTTTGGGGGCCTAAAAAAGGTGTTTAGGCCTAAAGAGGCATTTGATAGGCCTTAAAAAAGGTGTCTTGGGCCTACAGAAAGGTGTTTGGGCCAAAAAAGTCACTTTGGGCCTTAAAAAGGCATTGGAGGGGACCAAAAGGACACTCGGCCCTTGAAAAAGGCACTTTAAGGGGCCTAAAAAGGCACTAAAGGGGTCCAAAAAGGACACTTGGGCCTTCAAAAAGGCATTTTGGCCGTAAAAAGGTGCTAGAGGGGCCCAAAAAGAGGTGCTTGGGCCTAAAAAGGTGCTAGAGGGGGGAGTAAAGCTCTCACGCTTATGCTTACTGATTTTGTGCCCCCAACTGTATGAGGATGAAAGAGTCTAATAGATATTTGGGCTTTCAAGATAGCATTGATATATTTGTTGAAGGGGGCTAGACTAATCATGGCCACTGCAACTTAAATAAGACTAATGAGCCATGAGGAATTGTTGCTCTTGACAAGAGGAAGAAAACGGGGGCACCTCTTATGCTATCTGCATTGTGCCAGATTTTCCAAAGTCTCGCGAAATGTTTCAGGACATTACTATGCTGCTTCTTAATATTAGTGAGGCATGTGGGGTTCAAATATCTGATGTCCAATTGTAGAGCCTAATTGGGCTAAAGTGAGGTAGGAATTGACAAGAATTTTGGAATGTTGTTAATGTTTCAAGCTTTCACAGCCATGTTTGGCAATTATGACCCCCTTTTGAATGCTTTGGGCTATTTGTCAAATTTTTTGATATTTTTATATGTTTTTTGAATTTTTTTGGTTAGTTTTAGCAATTTTTGGATTTTTGGATTTTAGCATTTTTGGTTAGTTGCTTCGTGCACAGCAAACAAGCGGGTTGTTGCCTCACTGATTCTCGTTACCACACCGGCTATCAGCATCATCTTTCCCTCCATCGTGTGCAAAAGAAGAGACATTTTTTTAGAGATTGTAAGAGAAATTATATTGGTGGTGTTTTTTTGGGTTTACCTTTTGGATTTGATTTGGGGGTGTTTGTGTAGTATCCTCTGGCGATCCAATGAAGGACATTGAATGGCGAGTTTGGCTTCATTTTCTAGATGTGTTGATGGTCTGTAGAGGAGTGATGGGGTAGGTTCTCCCTTTTTTTTTTCTTTTCTTTTTTTAAATTATTTTTGGAGGAGGATTTTTGAATATTTTTTTTGATAATTTTTTGGCAATTTTTGGATTGGAACTAGGATGTGAGTGAGATTTGTTGGAATAGTGACACGGGTTTTCGTTGTAAGGCTCAAAAATGTACAAACACAAATATACAATGGGTGGATGACTCATGAATGTATGATAGAATACAGTAGCTAATGTGTGTATGATAGGGAAAAGCTCAGGACGAGGAAATAGCATTGATGCAATATGGTTATTGTTATACAGGTATGATATACAAAATTGTTGTTTTTGTTACAAGGATATGGTACATAGGATATTGCGGCTTGGTATACGTATATGATATAAAGGCATGGTTTTAAGGATAAAATGTATAAGGATAAAATAAAAATGATATGATACATGTGGTAAGGTACAAGGATGGGATAGATATGCTAACCATGGTAGAATATGTGATCTAGGTAGGCTTTCCAAGCTGGTGCCATGAGTTGTTGGAGTGCGAGGAGGGAACTCTTGGAATATCTTGGAAAATGGAAAGATGGGCGATGAGATGTGAAGGGGTGATGCGGGATATGTAGGTCATTGATAGATAATGAATAGGCTAAGTACACCTAGCACCTAATTGCTAGGTTTTTCTCTAGGGTACCTATCCAAGGCACTTGAATTGCCAAGTATTCACCATTAGACACTTATTTTTCTTTACTATTTTTTTTTTTTGGTTTCTTTTCTCTTCCATTGTCCTTCCCTTTAAGGGAGAAAGATACACTGAGGATTTTTTTTAGACATAAAATTTCTTGAGGTTAATGATGTTGGTGGGATCATTTAGGACTTCAGCCTCAAGTGTGGATAACTGATGGGCCTTGAGCCAAAAAAATGTTCTAACCACGTAAGGACTAAGCCATGTGGGCTCAAACTTTCCTTTCTTTTCTTGGTCAACTTGGACCTTCATGTTTTCTTTGAGGACCATGTCTCCTCCTTGAAATTGGTGTAGATGGACCTTCCTATTGAAGTTGCACTTGAGGCAATTCTGGTAGACCATGAAGTGGTCATAGGCATGTTTCCTTTTTTCATCAAGTAAATCTAGTTGGGTGAGTCTAGCCACTCGATAATCCTCATCTAATATCTAGCCTTGCAAAGAAATGCATAGGGATGGGAGTTCGACCTCAATAGGTAATATTGCTTCAGCACCATAAACCAGGGAGTATGGGGTTGTACCTATGGATGTACAAAACAAGGTGCAGTAGGCCCATAAGGCGGGGATGATTTGTAAATGCCAATCACGGTCAGAATCATTGACAACTTTCTTTAGCATTTTGAGTAAGGTTTTATTAGTTACCTCCACTTGACTGTTACCTTGTGGGAAGTATGGGCTAGAAAAATAGTGATGGACATGAAGGGAAGTGCACAATTCCTCCATATAGATATTTTCAAAATTACCTCCATAGTCAGTAAAAATGGTAGTTGAGATGTCGAAGCAACATATGATATGATAGAGAAAAAACTTGGACACTTGAACTCATGTGGCAGTGACAAGGGCAATTGCTTCTACCCATTTAGTGAAATAATCGATGGCGATGATAATCCACTTGTGTCCTTCTGAAGAGAGAGGTGCTATAATACTAACAAGGTCAAACCCCCAACACGCAAATGGCCATGGTGGCGCAATAGGTTGGGGCTCAGATTAGATTAGCATGTTGTTGACAATGTAGACACCTTTTTACAAAGTCACATGCATCATGCTCTAGAGTGGGGCAATAATGTCCGGCCCATAGGATTTTCTTAGCTAGAACTATCTCACTCATGTGTGCACCACAAAGTCTATCATGTACTTCTTTGAGAGCCATTGTAGCCTCATTTTGGTCTAAATAGTGAGAGAGAGTATCATGATAGCCACAATGATATAGGGTTTGAGCTATAATAGTATAATGGGATGCTCTACGAATAAGGTTTTGGCGTTAGGTTCGTGTGAGATGGGGAGATACGATACCATTTTGTAGGTAAGCGTGAATTTCATGGTACCATGGGGACTGGGGACCAACCAAGATGCAGACCTATGTTGATTCATCATTCTCATATGTAAGTTTGTGTAGTTGCTCAACTAAGAATTCATATGGTGTAGCCTCTCGCGAGATCTCTAATAATGAACCAATAGTGGCCATGGTGTCTGTAGCTTTGTTTTGCAACCTGGGTATCTGTGTGAATTGTATTTGAGTAAAATGTTCGCTCAAGTGATCTACCAACTCTTTGTAAGGTTGCAACTTGGCATCTTTGGTCTGATATTCATCCAAAACCTATTTGATAATGAGTTTTGAATCTCCGAAGACTTGTAGCTCTATGATGTTCCATTCGACTGCTATTTTGAGTCTTGCAGTAAGGGCCTTGTGCTCTGAGATGTTGGTACATTGGAACTGTAGTTTAAAAGATTTAGGAATGTAATCTCCCTGAGGTGTGACCAAGAGTATGTCAGCTCTGGAGCCATGGGATGTGTATGATCCATCAAAGTATAACTTCCAGGATGTTTGTTCTTCTATTAAGCAAAGGTGTTCATCTAGGAATTCCATAGTGAGAGAGTGATCTGCAACCAAAGGTGCATCAACCAAGTGATCTACTATAGCTTGACCTTTGATAGCCTTTCTATCGATATATTGGATGTCGAATTTGCTGAGAAGCATGACCCATTTGGCTAGGCGCCCTGTGAGCACTATGTGTGACAACATATATTTTAATGGATCAATTTTGGATATTAGTTGCACAGTGTGGCTCAACATATAATGACGCAACTTCTAAGTGCAAAATACCATGGCCAAGAAAGACTTTTCCATTGGTGTGTAATTGAGCTCATATCCAACTAGAGTACGACTGATGTAGTAAATAGCCCTTTCCTTGCTTGTATTATCAAGTTGTGCTAGAAGAGCACCCAGTGCTATGGAGTAGCTATAATGTATAATATGAGCGGCATCCTGCAATTGCAGGAACCAAGATAAGTGGGTTAGCCAAGTATTGCTTGATTAGTTCAAAGTTGCATTGGCAAATGGGATCCCACTTGAAATTTTAATCTTTTTTGAGTAAATGTGTAAACAGTTGGCACTTATCAATGAGTTGGGAGATGAATCGTCTGACTGATTGTAGTTTCCCCTGAAGAGAATGAAGTTGCTTGAGTGTCTTAGGAGGATCCATATCTATGATAGCTTTGACCATTTTAGGATCAATCACAATAGCACGTCATGATACAATGAATCCCAGGAGCTTTCTCGAGGTAACGCCAAAGACACATTTCTTAGGATTGAGCATGAGACTATATTTAGCCAATCAATCAAACACTTCCTCGAGATGAGATAATTAATAAAAGGCATTAAGTGATTTGACTAAGATATCATCTACATAATCCTCAAGAGTTTTATGGATCAGGTCATGAAAGATGACTGTCATGGCACGCTGATATGTTGCCTCGATATTCTTTAGCCCAAATGGCATCATGTTAATTATAGAGTGTTCCCCAAGGTGTGGTAAATGTTGTCTTATGTTGGTGTTCCTCTGCTATCTAAATTTGGTTGTATTCGGAGAAACCATCCATGAGTGATAAGAGCTCATGGCTTGTAGTGAGATCAACAATCATGTCTAAATTTGGTAACGGGAAATCATCCTCTGGACAAGCTTTGTTGAGATCTTTGAAGTCTATGCAAATTTTGATATCACCAGAAGGTTTTATAACAGGTACCATGTTAGAGATCCATCCTAAATAGTCAATCGGGTGAATGATTTTTGCCTCTAGCAATTTTTCTAACTTTGCTTTAACCAATAAAGAAACTTTGGGGTACATCTTACGGAGCTTTTGCTTGACAGGTTTGGCCTTTGGATCCATGACTAAATGGTGTACTACTAACTTGGGGTCCAACCCTGGTATGTCTTGATAGGATCATGCAAAGTGACCAACATTTTCACATAGGATTTCAATGAGAAGATCCGCCTGCTCAAGTGGTAGAGATGTCGTGATATATGTGATATGTGGCACTTCAATCAGACTGATATTGACTGGTCTAGTTTCCTCTATTAAGACTGAAGATATGGGAGGCCTATGATCCAGTGGGGGAAGGATGAAATCTCCATCCTCGGGTGCCTCTGAGACATTTTCACCATCAGATACATCCTTTATTTTCATTTCATTTTTTGAATCATCCAATGATGCCCCAGAGGAGTTTTCACCAGAGGATGGTTTGATTTTTCTCTTTTTCTTTTTTGTTTCCTTTTTCAATTCAATTTTGCAACTGGAGACTTCCTCGTCCCCAAAGTAACCTGCTAGATCTAGTTTTTTGACATATGTTGATGGTGGCGGTGGTCATTTATTCGGTGTTTTTGCCCCCATGAATTTAAGGAGTGTGTGCTCAGTAGAGAATTCGTCAACATGGACTACACTTGGTTGGTCCTAATCAATGAGTTTGATGTGAGCAAGGGGTAGGTCTATGAGATTTAAGGATAATTGGAAAAGCACAGAGGCTCTGAGGATAATTTCATCAAGGAAAATATCATCATAGGCTTTTTTTTCTACTTCCTCAGGAATGTCTTTGACCTCAACGAGACTATTTTGGATGTTTGTGAAGGCGTGGCCTTCTATTATAGTGCCCCCAGTTGCAGGGATTCTATAGCCTAAGCCTTTCTTTTTCTTTTCTTTGTATGCTTCCATAGGCTACTTAATGTTGAACTCCACATGACCTTGACCACCTCATTGATAATCCCATTGTTTAGTGGCAAGGCGATGTGACCATGGGTATTTTTGTTTGATTTGATTGAGAAGTTCTTCAGTCTTTGAGGGTAGCTCTTTGTATATCCATGTCCTAATGTCAAGAGTGGTTTCCTCTCCATCGAGGATACCCTTGGTAATGAATGTGGTAAGGCCCAATTTCCTTAGTTGAGGGGTTGTATCTGGCCTTGGTACTTGATATGTCAGGCACCCTTGAGTATGTGGATCAAGGGGCAAAGCGTCGATAGTAAAAGCATTTGTGAGACTGTACTCTCTGCAACATTGATAGTTGATCTTAACTGTGGAAAGGGTGGAGGCTAAAATGGTATCCAGATCGTGGCAGGTGCTAGAGGAACTAACCATAGTGTGGCCAATTTTGATTCCAAGACAATGCTTGGTGTATGAAGCTTCGTCGTATTGCAATAAGAAAATGGTTCAAGATCTGCGTGGATGGTTACCTCAGTGCCATTATGCAAAAACTTGATGCACTAATGATATATGGATGGAACAGCTTTCATGGCGTGAATCCATGGTCGACCAAGGAGGATGTTATATCGAAGGTTAAGATCAACTACGTGACAAACTATTTCTTGAGTGGCTGGGTCGACTCTAATAGGTAGCAAGATGGTTCCTTCAGCGGTGCGCTCCAAGTTGTCATATGCTTTGATGGTAATTACCTCATTAATGATATCTGCCTTAGTGTATCCTGCCTGTTTGATAAATTTTAAAAGTATATAGAGTTAAAGCCGATCCATTATCTATCATGACCCGTTTAACTACTAGGATGTCAGTGGTTTTGAAGGATAAAGCACATGATGCAGAAAGATGGCCAACCAAGTTGTAGAACTCAGTGGTGTTTATGTCAATGGGGACACATGACTCATGGAGAGTACTGTTGAGGATCTCTTGATAAAGTGGGCTTGTTTGTAAGAGATCTAGAATGAAAATCTAAGCTGGCATGTTTTGAAGGTGTTTCAAGATATTATACTATGATCCTAATGAGGATGATCCTGATGAAGGTACTCTAGATGGAGGTGGTCTTGATGGTGCAAACACAGGTGGGTCAGCTATATTGAGCTGAGCTCGGTGAGTAGTAACTGCATATTGGGCATCTGGGCCTTTGATGTTTATAACATTGATAGACGACTCAACTTGTGATATATATCCAGTAAGGCTCCCATAGTCCAAATATGTTGAGGTATAGTTTTGAGACTTTCTCAGTTATCGCCTTGTTTATTTAGAGCATTGTTTGCTTTGTTGGTAGGAGTGTTTGTAGGTGTTTTTCCTATGTTTGTGTTATGAGGAGGAAAAGCATTTTGATATATCATCAACCCTGCATTGGGTGAAACTCGTGCCCCTACTATGATCTTTCTCTATGCAATAAGGTCTTGGACATAATCTTTGAGTTGCATGCACTTAAGGGTGGTATGTCCTTTGACATGATGGAATTTGTGAAACTCGTTGTCTTTATACCAGGATGCTCTAGACTAATTGGGTTATAAGGGTTGTGCTTGCGAATATCGAACAAGATTATCCTGAACTAGTTTTTCAAATATTGCATCAAGGGGCTCCCCCAACGAGGTGTATATGCGTCGTTGTCTTTGAACACATAGTTTAGGTCTATCCAAAAGTGTGATTGCATTGGTTTGATTGTGATGGGTGGGTACTTGTTGATTGTTCTACATAAGTGGTTGCTGATATATAAGGGGTTGTTGCTGATAAGGTTGTTGTTGACAAGATGTGGTAGGAATGTTGGTAGCTGCCCCAACAATATGAACATGTCGGGTGTCGATGACGCCATCTGTCATTGTGTTTTTTTTTTAAATTCTAATACCATGTTTTGTTGTTGCTTGGGCCCCGATCTTGGGTGTTTTCTTGGTAAAGTTCGATGACACCAACCCTTATGAGCCCTTGTTCAAGTCTCGTCCCTTTTTCCTTAATGTCTTTGTATGTTTGTAAATGGTTCATAACCATGTGATGGGCAAGACTAGGATGTGCATTATTTATGAACATTTTGACAAGGTGACATTCTGTGATGGTACATGAGATCCTAATTGTGAAGGTTTTCCAACGTTGTAAGTATTTTGCAAGGCTTTCTCCTCCTTTTTGCTTTGTATGAACTAGATCTACTATAGATAATTCAGTTTCGACAAGATAAGCATATTGAGCCACAAAGGCTTCAGAAAGATCAGTGAAGGTTTTAATGGTACCCTGGGGGATACAACAAAACCACTGTAGGGCTAGTCCTCCTAAGCTTTTCAAAAAAAGTCACATGAGGAATACATCATTATAGGCCACTTCTTGGAAATGCATATAGAATTCTTTGACATGCGTGACTGGATCACTTTTCCCCTCTAAATTTATCAAACTTGGGAATCTCAAAGTGTTTAGGTAATGGTGTCATTGTGATGGTTTTGTCAAACGGATATGGAAAATCATTTTCAAATTTAAAAGTTTTGGAATCCACTCCATCTTAGAGGGTCTTGAGAGCATTCTTCATTTCTTCCCATTTAGAGTTCATGGGCAGAGTAACAGATGCCCCTGGTCTAGGTGTCCCCAATGTGGAATACGTAACAGATGCTAGAGATTGATATGGGAAACCCTGACTACCATATGGTGCTTGTGGGAAAATGGGTTGCATAACTAGTGGGATGGATGCTATGGGTTGTTGGAATGTAGTTTGTGCATACTACTGCATCTGCTAGGTAGATGGTTGATGGGGAGGTAAACATGAGGTTGTTGCCCTACTAGATAATTTTGTGTGGATATCTAAGCATATTGCTAATGTGATGATTGCGGCTGGAAAGATGGTAGCATTGGCAATGCCTAGGCCATGCTTTAGGAATGTATACTTTTCCCAATATATTTTGGTTGTGCTCTTGCATGAGAGATCAACTGAGTAGTAACAAGTGCAAGGTAATTAATGTGAGGTAGAGTGTGCGCAACTGGGTATTGTAGTGAAGGGATGATTTGGCTATTGCCTAAGGGTGGCATAGAAAAATAGTTGATAATAGGTGGTAACGAATAGACTTGAGAAGGAAGGGATGAATGTGACTGAGGTATGGGCATGGATGTAGTGCTAAAGGGGAAATTGGTGGCAGGCCCTTGGGCCGTACCAAAACTCCAAGGTCCTAACGAAAATGAGTCTGAAGTACTTTGGCTAGCGACAAATGGATTGACAGTGATGTTGGGGGGAATGCAGGATGAAGTGTTTGACCCTAATGGAGGCATTACTGTAGTGTACTGGGATATAGGTTGGATGTTTATGGTACTAGTAAATGGATTAGATGTATTTTGGGATGGAAGGAGAAATGCAGTGCTATTAAGTGAAAAGGGGGTGTATTGTGAAGCAGGGATAGGGATGGTGGAAGCAGATGCAAATGATACACTTGAGGTTGGTTGGGATGTGGTATGAACTAAGGGTTGAGTGAGGATGGGTTGAGTGTTTTGTGGAATGGGATGAGTGACCTGTGTTGAAGGGATATTCAGGTCTGCTAGTTCTGTGTGTTTTGGTTGATACCCAATGTTTGGTGAAAAGAAAGGATCATGAGGGATAGATGACCCTACAGATGGTGGTTGCCATCCGAACAGAGGATGTGCAGGATCTATAACATTGGGAGGCAGAGGTCATCCAAAATCAAAGGCGCCAACATTGTCTCTTAAGAAGTTTGTCATGATGGTCTCCCTATTTCTATCTATGATGGCATTAACAATAATCGCATATCTAGGTTGGTTCATGAAAGCATCAATATCTATGGAAGAACCTGTTTCTTCGAGAGTTTGTGATGATGGATCTGGTGGTGCTTTTGAAACTATGGGGTATGGTTGAGCCCAAGCCGTGCTACTACTAAGACTAGGATCCATGTCTTTATTCTTCTATTTGTTCTTACCAAAATGTGTGGTTGGTGGCATGAAATGCTAACTTTTCTAAGGATGGAATGCAAAAAAGATGGTGATGAGTGTATGTGACAAGAGGATTTACCTAGGTGTGACTAGGGTGGAAGGATTTCCTAAGATGCAAAGGAAGATATGTAAAAAATAAAATGCTTCTAATGGTATTTAGGAAGCCTAAATGGTATGGTAATACGTGGAGGAGATTGTGTTTCCCTTAAGTGTGAACTTGGATATGTGGTGGTGATATCAAACCCTAAGGTAGCCTTGTGACTGTTTGGAAGACAAATGGGATCGAGTGTGTAGCCCAACCTTTTGCTTAAGGTGATGTGGGACACAAGTGACAGTTTATCCTAAACAATGCTTAGTTTTGAGGATAACTATGATAGTGAGATGGATGGAGATTTCTTTTAGGGAAACAAAGCTCAAAATTGGTGATGATAAATGATCTTGATTATTTTTAAAATGGAGGTTTTGTTTTGCAAGGAAACCTTTTGGTCAAGTAGGATATGTAATGATGGTATTTTGAGAAAGGTAACCTTTGGACCAAAGAAGGACAAGTTTGTTTACAACTGGACTTTTGTTAATGCCTACTTTTTGAGATAACAAAGATATTTTTTTAAAAAGGGTGAAGTTGGACCAACAAAACCAAAGTTTTTGTGAATGTACTTGCTAACAACTATTTTTGGGATAACAAAGATAAGACCTCTTCCAATGCTACGATGTGTGAACAAACAGTTTCTCAAAGGACAAAGCAACTTTGAGAAAGACAAACAAGTGATCCCTTTAGCAAAAGGATTTGATAGTAACCATAGAACTGTATATGTTTTAAAAATGTTTTTAACAGATCTTGAGCACAAATAAGACAATTCAAACACACTCTTTATCCCTAAGGTCAAATTTTAGTTGCAACATGCTATTCAACAGCCCACAACTTAATGTCTCAAGATTCTAGTGCAATATGTCCCTCTCATCGAAGAGGTGAGTCGATACAAGAGTTGATCGACAAATGATACACATCAAAGAGTCTTCAAAGCATGGAAAATAGAAATCCCCCTTCTACGGGAACAACGACCCTTGGAGATGAAACCCAAGTGGCCTTATGCCTCTACCAGGAGAGCACAATGGTGAGTAACCTTGAGGGATGTTGTTTCTCTTGCACCACAAACAACATACTAAGTTGGTTCGTAATTAGGTCTGTGGTGTCAGCCAAACGGTTGTTACGTATGTGATCTACTTAAGAATCTATTCTAGACATACTGAAATTGTGGGAAAGTTTTCCCACCTCAAGCTACCCCTAGCCTGAACTTGCTTGATGGAGCGAAAAAGTTTACCCTTCCCCTCATTTATATACTGGACAAATTATTTACCGGTTTGAGCTTCTCACCAAAGGGGACGCGCTTCCCAGAGGAGGATGAACTTGCTAGAAGCACTCCTAGATTGTTATGAATGGTCTTGCTAACAACTTCGTTACATGCGTCACGTATTTAAATAGTTCTACTTTGCAAAAAATAGAGAAGTCAAAGATGTGCTAAAAGGCACAATCTCAATACACGCAAGACACTTGATTCATTATATTTCTGAAGCTTCTAGATTCTCTATCGTATAACTTGAAGACACACGTGATTAGCATTCCGATGTTCATTCCAACTGGATAGCATCATGAACAAAGGTAAATTGAGTCAACAAAAGTAAATCGTGCGTGTGAAAGCTTGGAAAGGAGGGAATAAGAATGTTTTTACTTTAGAGCATTCAAGATTGAATGACGTTCATTTTAAATACCAAAGTTGTAGTGTATTGATTTGCAATGTTCTTTAATACCCAAAATCAAATGTTTATCGCATTTGTTCTTTTTAACCTTTAGCATTCAAGAGTGTGTCAATCATGCATTCCAATGAAAATATTAAATTTTAGTTCATGGCATTCAAGATTGATTTTAGCAACATGCATTCAAAGACAAGTTTTTAAACATTCAAGTTCATTTTCCAAGAGCAATAAAATATTTAAGGAAAACCTACAAGAAATATGGTTAGTGGTTTCTTAGAACTCTTCAACTGACAATGGACGAGTTAGCAAATATCCCTACAAAACCACAAGTTAGGGTATCAAAAGAAAAAATGAAATAACCTTGCAATAAAAATATTAAGAACAAAGTTTAGTCATTAATAGAAAAAATAAGTATCTAAAAAGCCTCAAAATATGATAAAACCAACACCATCATGACGGGCTCAGAACTAGCTTTTCGACAATATTTTGTTTTCTTAAAACGGAGTCCAAATGCTCAAGTTATGAGCAAAACATTGAATGTTGCTTCTTAAGGCTTAGAAAGGGCATGTAGAAGGTTGTTGATGTCGTGCTGATGTCACCAAACTATGAGTTTAAATTTGATGGCCATATGGCTATCATAGGCAAAAAATAACCTACTGACATGGCAAATCCAATGGGCGCTAACTATGCACGATTAGGCAGTGACTTAGCATGATGATGTGTTACTGAAGTGGTTGGGACCCAATGAATGGGTGTGAGTGGGAGTTGCAACAGTGGTGGCAGTCTTCAAAGGCTGCGAGCTGTGAGGAGGCCGCAGGAGGCATTGGAGGTAACGACAAAGGGTGGAAGCAGTTGCGAAGGCCGCGAAAAATGGGTATGGGTAGTAGTGGAGGGTTGCGCGGGAGGAAGAGCAGGTTGTGGGAGGAGCGCAGAGGCGGCAGAGGAAGCAAGGTAGGGACGAAGCAGGTCACGGATAGAGAATGTAGGTGGGGCCGCATCGCTATGATAACTAGGAGCGGCATTGTGGTGGCTGCCAACTAGGTCTAGGTGGTGCCTGCAAGAAATTGAAAAAAATTTGGGGGCTAAAATCTATGCCATTGCAAAAAGATAGACACGTATTTTACACTTTTTTGAATTTTTTTTTAAAATACATATATGTGAATATACATATTTTCACAAAAAAAAGGTGTAACACAAATTTTCTAATTTTTTTTTTAAATATAAAAATATTAAAGAAAATTTGCAATATAAAGAAAATACAAGGAAAAGAGAAGGTGAGATTTTTTTATTTATTTTTTAAATAAATAATAAATAAATAAATTTCACCTTGTGGTTGTGGGTTGGTCCCACCGAGCGTGCCAAAATGTAGAGCTATAAAACTGGTACTTAAAGGAATACAATGAATAACCAAAACATTCAAAACAATAGATTTAACTCACATACATGATTGGACAGAAGAGAATTAAAGTACCAAAGTAGCCTAAGAACGTACAAACCTCTTAAACCAAGCAATCTTCCCTTTGACGCGTAGACGTGTCTGAAAGATGGGATGTGTGCTCAATGACATTGCTCATGTCATGTCCCCACTCTAGCTCAGTCTAACAGAGACATGTGAGTCAGCTTATTATGGGGTCTTGTAGGCTGACGGGGTTGGATAGAGACCCAGTATGGTTATTCAGTGTTGAGGACTGGGTTTTCTGGTGGGTATTGATCAGTTGGGTGACGTTCCTTGTTTTTAGGAGGCAGTTCCTACATTTATGGGGTTCATTCCTACTTTTTAGGAGGTATGATCATGCCCAGGGCTGGGTTTCCATGAGATGACCCTTTAGGTTCAGTTTCAGAGGGATAGGGCTTGTTTCCTAAATTTTAGGAGCATCCCT
The DNA here is from genome assembly GCA_028749045.1 of Cupressus sempervirens. Classification (NCBI taxonomy): domain Eukaryota; kingdom Viridiplantae; phylum Streptophyta; class Pinopsida; order Cupressales; family Cupressaceae; genus Cupressus; species Cupressus sempervirens. The sequence continues at coordinate 711,040,221 of CM053789.1, read as the reverse complement.
AGATTTTAGGGATGAGACTGCCAGTGGATCCTTGATTTTTGACTTCAGTCACAGACAGGTGACAGGATGATTTTATGGTTTGTGATGTCAGTTGGGTAGTTTGTGGCTATTTGGGTTATATTTTTAATATTTCCTAAGTTAGCATTTAATATTTAAATAAGGCTAAGTTAATAGCCATTTTGGAGTAATAAGGAAATTTTGGCCTCATCTGGATGTGTATCCCATGTTATGATAGCTCGTTGGAAAGGTCTTGAAATTCTCATCTTCTTTGGTCTCAGGGCGATTCGGTGAACGGATTTATTACTATGGTGGAAAAGGTCATTTTCTAGTGACATGGTCACTTTAAAATAAGATTTAATTCATTTTTTATAGCCAACGCCAATTGGGGGTCACTTTAGGGTTCGAATTGCTTTGCAAGGGGTTATAAGGAGATGGACGCCATTTCTCATGATTATGCATATTTTTCAAACACTTCTTTTCAAATTTGCTCTGCTTGAGTGATTTGCATTCTGGGACACAAACCCCAGGGTAATTGTTGGCTGGGACGTAACCCTCAGTAGCATTGGGTATTGGTTTGTCAGTAGTTTCAACAGTATTTAGGAGGAAGGTAGACGCCACTTCAGCTTGGGCCTACAGTTTGTTTTGTTGGGCATGTTCTTTGGCGTATGGGAGGTGAATTCTAGCAGCCGTACACTGCCATTTCTTGCAGTCGTACTTGCAACCGTACTCTGTCATTTGCAGCACTTGGATACATAGAATAATCGGTTACTTAGCAGCAGATTCTTGCATCTTATCAGCCCGTCTTCATCAACCAGTTGTGGTATCATTGTTAGAGGAAATGTATTGGTTCTTTTATTTGGCTCTATAATTCAGAGATCTGCCTGGTACGATTTTTATCAACTCTGACTTTACTGCATATTATTATTTAAGTTCAGACTCTTTTCTTGCCATTTGCTACTTCTCATTTCTATGTGGAATAATCATCAAAAAACACAAAAACAAACAAACTCTTCTGCATTTCCGTCTAGTTCTACAAGAAAACATTAATAAACAGAAAAAAAAAAAACTAAAATAAAATTAATCTACAGCAGATTTGCAGCAGAGATCCATCAAGGATCTTTCAACTCAATCTTTAATGTAGGATATGACTCAAAATGGATTTGTGGATGGATTTTGCCATTATGATGGTATTTTGATAATCCATAGGCTCTCAAAATAGCATTATAACATTAGCATATAAGTGGATGATATTTGTGAAGGGGGAGGGTTTTATTTATAGGCCAAGGGGTAGTGAGATGAAGGGTCAGGATGCAAGGAAGGGGAATTGGTTATGGAGGGCTAGGATGCAAGGAGAAGAGAGCACATGGATTGTGCTTCTTCAAAGCTCTAGCCTTGTGACAAGTGTCATAAGGGAATTGGATAGGGAAAAGGGTTAAGATAGGTGGCCAGAGGGAGTTATGAGGGAGGAAAAGGGAGGATGAGTGTGGAAAATAGGTATAAAAAGTCTTTAAAGAGTCTTTAAGTCATGTAAGAGCCTTTAAGGCTTTTGGACAAGAATGTAAGACTTTAAAGATAGAACTTTGAGTTTGGTTTGGTTTAAGACTTTCTTAACCCTTGGTTAAAGTTGTGCACATGCTTAAGGGATTAGGCTTAGCTTAGGATGAGATTAAGAGGTAAGTGGTTTGGGATTTAATGAGGTAGGTTAACTCTTTATTTGAATATTAAAAGAGGATGTTATGTCTTTGTTTGAATAAAAAATGGAGGGTGAAGTCTTTGTTTGAATATTAAAATGGAGGGTGAAGTCTTTGTTTGAATATTAAAATGAGAGGGGGATGGAAGTTTGACCTTGGCTTGGGTTAGGAATTCTTAATCTAGGATTAAGGTTGTGCACATGATTAGAGTGAGGATTAGGCTTGGATTAGAGGGGGATTAAGGGGCAAGTGGCTTAAATTTGATGGGATGGGTGGGTTAGGTGGCTAAGTGAGGTTAGTATGGGTGGATGGGTTGGATTAGGGGTAAAAGTAGGGTTTAAGGATGTTTAGGGGTTTGGATAATTTATTAAATGATTTATTTAATAAAATGGGGGATGTGAGATTAAATTAAATAGATTTGAAGATTTATTTAATTTAATAAAGGAATATGGATTTAATTGATAAATTGATTTAGAGTTATCATTTTATTTGATCAATTGGACTATAGTTAATTTAATTAATTAATTAGGGAATGACGATTAACTAATTAAATAATAAATATTTAATCAATAATGTCCTAGGAGATGACTAAATACGATTACCTATTTGTGTAATCAAATTTAGGTGTCTACACTTACATAATAGATTTCCTACATGTCTTTGTTTGCGTCTAGGTTTAGATGTCTCTTGCATCTTAGTACCTTGAGTTAGATTGCTTTCAGGTTTTTCTTGACATAGATGTTGATTTTGGCTTTTGGGATTATTATCATGTTTGGGACTTGAGACTATCTCCTCAACCCGGTGGGAGTGGACCCTTTTCGGTTACCACAAAGTTGGGTGTTAGTGCTTTTTACTTTTACCATTAAGATCCGTCAATTCGATGTTGTAGTTAGAGTTCCCCGTTCTGCATTTCCTTTCATTATATTCTTCTGTACTATGATGGATGGTTATACCTATTGTATTGTATTTTATTTCATGGATCTTAAAGAGATGATGTAATCTATTTTATGATGTATATTCTTTTAGCCTTTTATACCCTGTGACTTGTACAATGGATGATTGTGCATTCCAATTATTGCCAAGTGGCATTGAGATAATTGTATATTATTTAAATGGATTTGTACTTGTAGTTATTCTTGAATGTAAATGTGTTATATATTCATTTTAGTATTAATCAAATTTAAATGTGATTCAACATCATGGGACCCTTAAGAATTGTACTATGTTTGATATGTGTTTGTGTATGTTATTACTTTCGCTATTCTATAACTATTGTTATATATTATCTTTCAAAAAAAAAAAATTGGGAAACTTAGTAAAAATTTAGGTTAGTGTCTTTTGGGTCCCTTGATAGAACGTTACATGTAGTAAACTAGTATATTGCATTCATTGTGTGCAATTAACACAATTAGTTAAAATACATTATTTAATATAATCTTTCATTTAAACCTATATGACATCTTATTTTTCATAATAAAAATTATTATTTTTATATATTTGAACATATTATTTAATTACTTTTCAAAATCTTTTTTTTTTGGAGATGGATTATATTTTTATACAGAGCTATATAATACTATGTTTATCAAATATTTATGATTTTTTTAATAATAAAAATTTAACATTATAAGAGACAATTCTCACCACCACCAAAACAAAAAGTCATGTCATTATGTGAAAATAGTTATTGTTACTAAGCTTTTTTCTTAAATTAATTATTTTATCTAAGGATAGTTTTTAAACACTAAAATCTTGTATGTCGATGAATAATGGACAAGAATTTCTTCTTTCACTAATTAAGAATACAGCGAGTGTAGATTTATATTGTATCTAGTTGATGGGCTTTTTCATGGGGGTACAGCCCGTCGGATTAGTGACCGTTGTCAACAAAGATTAAAATTTCTAGCCCCACCTCCCACTTCCACCAACACAACATTTTCCTAGCCTGACAACTACCAGCTTGTTTGTTTTTCATAATCATCCATAACCTATATCCTCATTTTGAGCATGGATGGTAACAAAGTCGAATGTCAATTGTATTTGATTGCAGATTTCCAAATCCCTTTAAACAAACTTACTGCGTCAAGCTTGCGCTTACTTCAATTTCTGAGACTATATTTCTTGAGGTCAACTATAAAGAACTCACACATAGATTGTGTGCTTCCACATACTACACGCATATAGTTATGTTATTTTCAATTTTTTTATTTGAATCCTCCATTATAATGAAGATATGGAGGATACTAAATTTCTGAAATTCACAAGCTTCTAAAGCTTTCAACAAACATTTACCAATCAATGATGGATGGTTGTACCATTTTAAAAAAATAAATAATAATGTCCACAATGAGATATTTAACCAAAGCCTTTGATTTTGTATTTCTATGGATGCTTATATGTTTCAGTTTACACCTTTACACTTTAAAGTTCTAGCACTAATAAGAGGCAAGGAGTATGTGAGGATTGTGACCTCACAAAAAACCCCAAATCAACAGTTTCTTCCCATTTTTCTCTTTGAAGGTATTTTGTGAAATACCTCGACGGAAGATCAACTTGCTATTTTTAAGTTTGTTGACTATGAGTTATACCCTTGAACCTTTCTCAATGCAAGCACTAGTTATAAGTTAGTAATGATTCCATTCATTTTTGGGTCCATCTTGAAGTTACCAACTTTCTGCGAAATTGGGAGGGGGCTGACGGTGATATATGACAACTACTTCCAACCTTAGGTCCTATTCAAGGTTCTGACAAAGGGGAGAATGTTTTTTTCCAATGTTTGAATTGGGTTTGATCTTCTCTAATAGTGTTGATGGACTAGACCTTTATTCATAAAAGTATACTCCGAAGAGGAATTTATAAATCAATCCATAGCATATTGTAACCTACTTAAAGATAGAAGTGTCAATGTTCATTCCTTGTAAATAGACCCTTCATATAAATATATGAAAAAAAAACACATTATAATCTTATATTTATATGAATACTAAACACTTTATAATCTTATCAAGAAGAGAGATGTTTATGGTTGTATAGCCATATATAAATATACTACAAAGAGGAATTTTCAAATCTATCCATAGCATATTGTAACCTACTTAAAGATAGCAGTCTCAAATGGCCATTCCTTGTAAAGAGACTCTTCATATAAATATATGAATACTAAACACATTCTAATCTTATCTTTATATATGAAAGCTAAACACTTTATAATCTTGTCAAGAAGAGAGATGTTTATGTTTATGTTTGTATGAGTTAGAATTTAGCTATTTCTTAGAATAGTTCCAACTCATTTTAGGTCCATGGGATCTGCTACTCATGTGATGGTTGTGGCATAACAAACACGTAATCGCTATAGTTGTTGTTATCCAATTGCCTTACTACATTTTCAGGTGTATGACAACATTGAGATATCAAAACATTTGGGCATTGAATAAGCCTATCGGCTTAATTATTAATTTATTCTCTATTTTCAATTATTAGTATTTTTATGATTTCTATATTTTAATACATATATACCAAAGTGTTGCCACCCGTACATTCAAAAAAAGTGCTAAGTGTTCCATTTATTCTCATGAAACATGGGTCAATGAGTTCAACTCAAAATCACACAATTAAATCCTGAGTAATATCACAATTTGACTTGCTATGGAAATTATCTCCTACATACTACACCCAATTCATTTAGCAAACCTGTGTTAGCTACCTCCTAGCTTTGCTTTCTTGAACAAAGTTCAAATATTTGTTGAGATCAATAAGGATATGTTTGGTTGCTGGAATTGGGAAATTCTTATACCAAAATTTCCAAATTTGCAATTCCTTTCTAAAATCAAAAAATGGAATTAGATCTTCCAAATTCCAAATTTTGCCCAAAATGAGCACATGAATTGTCAAACTCAAAAGGTGGAATTGGAAATTCCAAATCCACTTTTCTATAAATCAAAATTTATGAATTGATAAGTAGGAGATAATTTTCACAGCAAATCAAATTGTGAAATTGCTATCAAGATTTAACTGTGTGATTTTGAGTTAAACTCATTGACCCATGTTTCATGAGTAGTGATTCAACATGAATCCATCTCTCATGAGAATAAATGGAACACTTAGCACTCATTGGCTCTAGGTGACGCTCATAGGGATGAAGCACCAAGACTTCCTAAGAGGTCACCCATCCCAGTACTACTCCAGCGTGAGTGCTTAACTACAGAGTTCCCTCCATGGTTAAACCCAAAGCTTGCAACCCAATTTGCAAAACCTTCACCAAATGTTGTGCCTTATGAACCATTCATTAGAAAGCCCCTCAAGCTCATCAATTGGAGAAATTTCCACAGCAAGTCAAATTTTGATCCAACCTGAGTGCGCTTAACTACGAAGTGTCCTCCATGGTTAAACCCAAAGCTTGCAGCCCCATTTGCAAAACCTTCACCAAATGTTGCGCCTTATGAACCATTCATTAGAAAGCCCCTTAAGCTCATCAATTGATAAGTAGGAGATAATTTTCACAGCAAGTCAAATTGTGAAATTGCTATCAAGATTTAACTGTGTGATTTTGAGTTAAACTCATTGACCCATATTTCATGAGTAGTGATTCAACATGAATCCATCTCTCATGAGAATAAATGGAACACTTAGCACTCATTGGATCTAGGTGACGCTCATAGGGATGAAGCACCAAGACTTCCTAAGAGGTCACCCATCCCAGTACTACTCCAGCGTGAGTGCTTAACTACAGAGTTCCCTCCATGGTTAAACCCAAAGCTTGCAACCCAATTTGCAAAACCTTCACCAAATGTTGTGCCTTATGAACCATTCATTAGAAAGCCCCTCAAGCTCATCAATTGATAAGTAGGAGAAATTTCCACAGCAAGTCAAATTTTGATCCAACCTGAGCGCACTTAACTACGAAGTGTCCTCCATGGTTAAACCCAAAGCTTGCAGCCCCATTTGCAAAACCTTCACCAAATGTTGCGCCTTATGAACCATTCATTAGAAAGCCCCTTAAGCTCATCAATTGATAAGTAGGAGATAATTTCCACAACAAGTCAAATTTTGATATTGCTATTAAGATTTGACTATTTGATTTTGAGTCAAACTCATTGACCCATGTTTCACGAGTAGTGATTCAACATGAATCCATCTCTCATGAGAATAAATGGAACACATAGCACTCATTGGATCTAGGTGATGCTCATAGGGGTGAAGCATCGAGACTTCTCAGGAGGTCACCCATCCCGGTACTACTCCAACTTGAGCGTGCTTAACTATGGAGTTTCCTCCATGGGTAAACCCAAAGCTTGCAACCCCATTTGCAAAACCTTCACCAAGTGTTGTGCCTTATGAACCATTTATTTGGAAATTATCTCAAACTTATTAATTGATGAGCTTAAGGGGCTTTCTAATGAATGGTTCATAAGGCACAACACTCGGTGAAGGTTTTGCAAATGGGATTGCAAGATTTGGGTTTAACCATGGAGGAAACTTTGTGGATAATCGTGCTCAAGCTCGAGTAGTACTGAGATGGGTGACCTCCCGAAAAGTCCTAGTGCTTCACCCCTATGAGCATCACCTAGATCCAATGAGTGCTAAGTGTTCCTTTTATTCTCATGAGAGATGGATTCATGTTGGATCACTACTCATGAAACATGAGTCAATGAGTTTGACTCAAAATCACGCAATTAAATCCTAATAGCAATATCACAATTTGACTTGCTATGGAAATCATCTCCTACTTATCAATTGATGAGCTTAAGGGGCTTTCTAATGAATGGTTCATAAGACACAACACTTGGTGAAGGTTTTGCAAATGGCATTGCAAGCTTTGGCTTTAAGCATGGAGGAAACTCTAGATTTAAGCGCGCTCAAATTGGAGTAGTACTAGGATGGGTGACCTCCTGGGAAGTCCCGATGCTTCACCCCTATGAGCATCACCTAGATCCAATGAGTGATAAGTGTTCCATTTATTTTCATGAGAGATGGGTTCATGTTGAATCACTACTCATGAAACATGGATCAATGAGTTTGACTCAAAATCACATAGTTAAATCTTGATAGCAATATCACAAAATTTATCAACTTTTTCAGTTTGTTTGCTTGTGTCTGTGCAAATGTACACATCGCATTTGCCCAAACAAGTTTTTGTCTTCAATGGCTGAAGATTTTTTAAGTGTCCACCAAAGCGCCTAGGGTTGGGTTTGTTGGAGTTGAATTTGTGAACCCCTAGAGAGAATGGAATCTTAGCCACGCAGGTTGAGGTTTTTCAAAATATGACCGTTCAACTAAGTCTTACCATTTTGCATTGTCTTTTCAATTTGTTTTGTTATGGTGTTGCTCTATTTTTTTTTGCCTTTGTGCATTATTGCTATGCTTTTGTATTGTTGTTGCGTTCGCATTGCTGCTCTTTTATTTTTCTGTGTATTCTTGCTTGTTTGCTTTGTTGTCCAATTGGGAAGAATGGTCGAGGAGAAATTCTCGACACCCAATTTAAAGGAGGCAACAGATACATTGGCAACGTTGGAAGCTATATCTTTAGAGGAGTTGCAGAGGAGATCAGAAAAAATAATAAACATGTTGTCTATGGACAATAACAATGATATTCCTAATTTTGGTAGTGCGAAAGGAGGTCGAAACCTCCCATGTTATGACCCACTAGACAAATCTACATATACATTCTGAAGGCCACATTTTTTGTGATATCAGCTAGGTAGAAAGGACAATGATGAAAATCGCTAAAAGAAATACAAGGAAATGGAGCGAAGTCAAATATCATCTCATCCCAAAATTAAAATTATGATATTAGTGGTGGTGCTCTTTGTGTTTATTTTTTTGTATATCCGCATGGCATTCCAACACGTTAGATATTGATCTTAATTTGCAAGCTTTCAACGAGCCTGTAGATGGAATCAGCCTTCCAATGAGTGAACTATTAGAGAAATTGGACCTATCCGTCAATAAATGTGCCGAAGAATTAGGCCTTTTCATTAACGAGGATTTGGTGGAACATAACCTGCGAATCAATGAAAATACAAACAAATTCAACATGGTAATTGGTGAAGATGAAACCTTATTCCAATTCCAATTCTAGGAACCAAACGCAGAAAATACATCCTCTCACTCATCTCTTGAACCAAACAGTTCAAGCCATATTCCAAAAACCTTTGTCCGAATTTAGAACTTAAATTGACTAATTCCACTATTGGAGAATTCCAAACAAACAGGCCCTAATAATATCGAGCTTTTTCTAGATTAAGATGTCTCTTCATTATTCAAAAGTTACGCTAAAGTACAAGAGTTATTGATTCCAATCTTTGTTGGACATGCACAAAGACTGGCTATGGAATGAACAGAATTATAATTGATAAACACAAAAATTAGACACCCTATTTGCCACATAATATGCTTCCTCAATTCCCAATGTGTGCCACTTATGAACAGATATACCAGCTTGGGGCATTTGGTATATTTAAATATGCAAATGTAGTCGAGACAAATTGGCCCCTATTCACCCACCCCCTTCTCTTCTGATTGAAACCCATAAAAACTAAAATGAACCATATTGTTTTGGGGGTATTCTAGGTGAAGCAAAAACACACAGAACTAACAAAAGAAACAGTTACATGGTGTAGAATCAAAACTGTAATAGCAGTCGACAACAAAAATGGAATGAGCAATATTATGCCAAAATATGCATTTGCCGAACATGGTATCATCCATTTTGCCAACAAGGAAAACAAAGTTGTTTGATGTAGCGCTCCCTGGTGAGTAAACCTAGAAGTATTAGGAAATATGGTAAATTTGCTTGTTTTTGCAACAGAACTGACTTTAGTATACAGTGATCTGTGTAAATCACTCAGTTTATAACAATATTGACTTCTCGACTTGCAATGTTCTATGCAAACCACTTAATATATTGCATTTACTCCACCCAAAACAAAAATTTGTATCACAGACCCTTAACATTGCTGCGTTCCTCATCCACAAAACTTGAAGAATACATCCTTGAAGAAACTGATTTCCAAAAGAAGCAACAAAATTTAATTACTGAGAACAAAATCAATCACATTGTTCCATTGGAACCCTTTGAAAAGACATATCATAAATGCATGCAACATTAAAAAGTACGTCTCTTGGGTTCAAAATTACTGCTCTTGGCACAATTTACAATATGTTTAATGTCAACTTATAAGGAGTCAAAGATCATCTACAGAATGTACAAAAGACCCCAATCCATTAATACGAATTACAGTCATTAAATTTCGAAAAAGAGTTCACTCCAAAATCAGAACTTTGCCTTTCATAGAGACTTGGGAGGTAGATTAGCTGCCAAAAAAAAATTAGAAAATTAGAAAACCACATGTTCAATTTAATATCCTGAGCCAAGACATCATAATTGCTATTCTTTCCTATCGTTTAAAAAATTAATAGAGCATTGCAACCTCAAGTTTTCACTTGAGGTTTGGAATTGTGAACTTAACTGAAATGACATGTGACCAGACCTAGAAAAATAATATTATGTATAATATATCTGCTAGACTGCTACTAATTGCTAAAACAGCTTGGTATGTGACTCAATGCATATATCTGGCACATCATATGAGATTCTTCTAAAGTTGGCATTTATTTGGTTCTATCAAATCTCCTGTCAGCGTTAAAACCTAGAAAATGGGTTCTTGAAGAAAGGATGAGGAAAGCAAGTAAAACTTAGATTTATTTGCAAGACCAAAGTAAGCAAAATGTATCATGGTTTGCTTGGATAGATGGCTTGAATATACTTACCAAACCTCATCGAATTTCTTAAACAAAAGAGGTACAGGGTTCCAATGGTCTTATTACCATCTAGGTCGGCGATTCACATACCATGAACATACATCTAAATTCTAGATTAAAGGTAAGAGCTGCATCATAAAAAACAATTTACAAAATGAAAGGGTGTAGCAAGACAACAATCACCAATACAAAATTACAGCAGAATAAAGTGAGAATTATCCAGTTGTGTCATAAAAAACAATTTACAAAATGAAAGGGTGTGGCAACACCACAATCACCCATACAAAATTAGAGCAGAATAAAGTGAGAATTATCCAGTGTCACATGGGGACTCGCAACCCCTCCCAAACCTTTAAGTCCCCGAGACGTCCCCGCACCAGGTACATGAGTACCCAAGTACCCCCGCCTCTGCCATTCCGCAACCATGCAACCGCTGGGATGGGAACTTGAATTTCTATTTGAATTCTGGTTTCTGAATGTTACTATTGGGTATGTATTTTGTTAATATGTTGAATGTTCAATGGTTGTAGTTCATGTTGCAATTTTGCCATATTCGAGTATTTTAATTTGGTATGTTCTACTGACATCATTTCATAATTCATAACTAGCATTTAAAGTTCTATATGTATACTATACAACACCCCTCCTTGCCCCATCCACCACTTGCCAAAATGAGGCCAATTTTCCCCTGTACCAAAAACTCATCCCGGTGTCCCCCAGTTCCAACGTACCCCAGTACCGGTGTTACACTGGAATTATCCATAAGTAAAAAAACATACTGTCATTCACATAAATAAAAGCTTGAAATAATGCATGGTGCTCTTTTGCCTTGGCAATTGATGTTTACTATAAAGCTTCAGATGATTGTTACCAACCGAAATTAGCATTAATTATTACCACGCACTTCGTGTTATAGGATTTTATTCTGTTAAAGAGGGTCCATTCAAACTCCTCTTCCATTCTTAGATTACTACATATTAATTGCCCAACCATCATCCAAGATACCAAGCAATCACTTTGTTGAACATGGATTTCTATACAATTTCAGATGCCCTGGAATAAATGACAGAGTTTTATCTTTCAAGAAATTAAAAAAATCAACATGAAAACAAATGTCAAATTTATTCTGTTAAAAGAGGGTACATTCAAACTCCTCTTCCATTCTTAGATTACTACATATTAATTGCCCAATCATCGTCCAAGATACCAAGCAATCACTTTGTTGAACCTGGATTTCTATACAATTTCAGATGCCCTGGAACAAACAGCAGCATTTTATTTTTCAAGAAATTAAATAAACCAACATGAAAACAAATGCCAAATTTATTCATTTTCGAACTGGTGAATCAAAGTTATTGCATGTATTCAAAATGCTAGTATGGTGAGGTTATTGTGACAATTGCAAAGACTATTTCTGAGCTTCATCTAACAGCATGAAATAAACATCACAGAATTTGATATTTTTGTATAGATGTAATTATCTGCACACATCCACTAATCAATTATCCACTTACTCTATTATTACTAAAGCTGTGGATAACTTCTTCCCCGGGCCTATTATGAATACTAATCGGTTTTTACAGTGGATCAAATGGAAAGATGGCAATCAACTTAGTAAGGTTTCTACTAAGAAGATATATAATATGCTCAAGGATGATTGTTCTATTTTTGACAGGGTGAACCATGGCTGGGGGTTGGGGTGTTCAATCTCTACGTGACAGTTTAACTTTTTCTGGCACTCTTTTTGGGAGCCATAATTTTTTTTGCTTTAGATGGTTATTGGATTTGAGAAAACTTGTTGTTGGTAACACTTTGCCATGTGTATTAGGTAGCCCTATTATGTGTGGTGTGTGTTCTGTTCCAGCATCTTTTGAGCATCTATTATTTGAGTGTGTTTATGCCCGTGGTGTCTGGTCCATCTTCTTTGGGTCACCCATTGTTTGGACCAGTAGACCTGGCCTTTCTTGGAGTGAAATTTTAGCTGGTTTTGTGGAGTCTATTGATCTTAAAGCTAATACTTTCTGGTCTGTTTTAACCTGTGAAATCTTATGGTTCCTTTGGAAGGAGCAGAATGGAGAGATTTTTCAAAAGAGAAGGAGACAGCTTACTGAGTTTGGATGTAAACTCATAAATTTTCAAATCATGTCATAGGTTGCTCCTGCTTTAGAAATTTCCAGAGACAGGTTCATGGTGCTGATGCAGGAGGGACAAACCTTGATCCACAAGGACCTAATTTCATGCGAATACTTTCCTATTCAAAAGGACATGCTCAGTCATAGAGAAATTGATAACCTGAACCAGTTCATCAAAGGATTAAGTACTGAAGATAGATCTGCTGATACAAACAAAGTGCCTTATGTACAGACAGCACCCTTGACATATGGATTAGGAGGAATGACAGGCAATTACCAGATGTTTGGAAGGATACGTCTCTCAAGCTTATTTTGACTCTTTTTGTATTAACAGATATTATAGACTGTAGGTTACTTCAAGTTGTAATTAAGTGTAATCAATAGGTAGCTACTCAGGTGCTACCCAATAGTTTTCTGAATTTGAGACTGTAAAATTATAAGGTAACTCAAATGGCTTCTGCATCAGTGATGTAACCCAGCTATTTTAACTATGTTAACACAAAAAAAAATGGTCAACAGATATCATGAATTATTTTTATTTTACTTTAAAACTAGGTGAAGATACCCAGTAACCACCCCGGCTAACTTCGCACACCTAGAACTCCGAATCTGTAAGTTGAAACTTGCTGATTTTTTTGGTGAACCTCCTCCATTGGTGATTGAAGAGCTTAAAGCAAACCTTTCGCCTTTTTTGCATTCACAGAGCTCTCTTTAGAACTCATAGAGTGTGAGGTGGTCTAAAAGTGTCATTTTAAAATGTTCACCCAGAACCGTTATGTTCACCTCCTAATAGTCACTCACCAAAAAAAAGTACTTTTTGCACAAATTGACCAATCAGCAACCAAGAAAGCTAAAAAATGATCAACTACTAGTACATGTGTGATCGGCTATTAGTACATGTGCTATCATTTTTGGGGGCTTTCTATAACAGATACTGTATCGATCATTGGACCCCCAGAGGCTACTGGATCTCTTCCCCTATTTAAGAATTATTTATTTTAGTTACATATTTTTCTTTATTTTTTTATCTAAAAAGCCTTTTTACTTTACTTCAGAACTGTTAAGCATTATTTTATTTTATTTTATTTACATTGAATATTTTATTGTTATATGAATAGATTTTTTTATTTGAACGTCTGTTTATCACAGACTAACTACCTCTCTATGAATGATAGCTAACCACTTCCCCGTGAAATATAGATATCACATAACCAATTTTTTGATTGATAACAAAACTGAAAAACTGTCTGTACACAGAAACCTCTGCTAACTGACCTCCCTCTAGTTTATTAAGAATATTAAATCAGAAAATTTTAAAAGATTACATGTTGCTAGTAAAAATGAACTTCCGTGAGAAATTATCAAATCTCAAAAGGGTCAATTTAAATCACTGGATTGAAGTTTAATTTGAAAAAGACAATGTACAACCTCCTGTCCTTATCTGAATTGATAGAAAAGCAACTAAAGAAATATTAACAGTGTCCTTTTGTCTCTGACAAACTTTAGACAAGTCCGCCCAATTTGATCCTATGAAGTTCACCAAATGAAATTCTTTGACGGGTTGTTTTCTTGTCTCCAAGTTGAGATTAAACCTTTTCACCATCAACTACTTAAGCGTGTATGCATACCAAAATTGCTCTAAGGGGTGAAAACTAACACACAAACACTCAATCACATCTCAAACGAAAGTATTTGATGGGGAGTCCTAACTAACTCTCAAGAGCTCTCTAGCTCTTCCCAAGATCACATCTCAAATGAAAGTATTTGATGGGGAGTCCTAACTAACTCTCAAGAGCTCTCTAGCTCTTCCCAAGACCTATTAGTAGTTCCTGCTAGGGTACTCTTCTTTACCCTACTCAGAGATCACTTCTAAGACCCCTTTCCTTTAGAACTCTCCACCAACTTCAAACATCTACTATGCTTCAAACCTCAACTATGCACTCATGGGCTCAACTCAACCACTTTTTCCCTCCAAACTGCTCTAGGGCTAGGAATAGGTGTCCTTACTATTCCTGACTTGGGTTCAACCCATTTTGATCCATTTTGTTGGGTTCATCTTTGGATTTTCTATCAAGTCCTAGGTGTTCAAGGTTTTAGGCCTTGTAGCCTTTTTGCCCCAATTAGGCCTCCTCAAACCAATTTTCTTGGAGTAGTTCTGAATTCCTCCAAACAAGCCCCCAACTTGGTTAGGGATTCTCTCTAAGGTCTTCCTAGGCTTCAACATTTCCTAGGTTTTAGTTTCCCAAAGGGTCTGTACATATGTTTTTCACCAAACCCCTATTTTTCAGGGTTTTTAGGGCATGTGGCACTATTTGGTTTCTTTGCTCTCAACAAGTGCTTTAATGGCCACCTCTACACTCCTCCTTGCATTCACATGTCTACGACACATGCCCCTTCACTTCTACACTCTTTGATTGGCACATCCAATCCATTCAGCAAGTCCTCTTGCTCCTGTTCTGTACAAGCACCTAGCCAAAGTACCCCCTGCACTCGCCTAGGGCTTGTTAGTAACAATAGCTATCTTGCAAACCATGACTCCAAAGTCCATCTTTACATTATATACAGGGTTCCCTACTTGATTCCAAGAGGGTATGGTAGTTCAACCATGGGAATTCAAGTGCAGCACATATTTACAAGACTAACTCTGAACCGAACAGTAAATCAGCAAAACACAAGAAATTAACAAAATGCTAACCAGTCGTACAAAACCACTAAACCAATGCCACACAGGATAAGTACACCACACAAAGTGAAGTCTCAAAACATTAGTTCAGTCCTTTCAATCCATACATGACTGGATGAGGGCTCTGTTATGAAAATACAGTCAAATCTTTGTTCTTTCGAAACCTCAACCCATACAATGCCACCTCCAACTGTCAGGTTAGGGTTTTGCTGACTTTATATACCCTATCCCCACATGTTTGGACCCTTAGGTCGGGCTCAGAACACCCTTAAGGCGATTTCTTAAGTTTTAGGAAATGTTGTCATGAGCAACTTTTACAACTTTTTGCTCATTTGACAATTCCCTATCCAAACTTGCATAGCTTGACCCAAATCACATCATATGGTCTCAAGAACACCTAAAAACATCAAATGTGTCATTGACACTCCATTTTGGAGATTTGGTCAACCTTTGACCCATGTTTGACTTTCTAGGTTTTAGCATTAGGTTTAAAGAAAAAGACCACAAACCAAACTTCTAAGAACACCTATCTACAAGCACACCTCACACCTCTCTTGGGACCCTACCCATGGTCCTTATTACCTTGGTGGTTGGCTAGAACTACCTACAAGCCAAAATCGTGAAGATCTTTCAAAAAGACCTTAAGGTGCTCCTACACCAGTATTGCTACACCACCCCATTCAAAACCACAACTGATAAAAACTGAATATTCTTTCTTTAATGGCTACAAGGGTACATGGGAACACATCCCCTAGCATTTTCCAGGTTTCACAAGTGGAGATATTTTGGGGATGTTGGGATGCCTTTGAAACATCCTCTTGTTATCCTCTAACCCTTGCTTGGCACAAGAAACATCCTCAAAACACATGTGAAATGGTCCAAAAAAATTGAGGATATCATACAATGTTCCCCAACTATCCTATGGATGGTCAGCCATCTTAGGATGATCAGCCAACCCCTTTTAAAGAAGTAAAAAAGCGTTTTAAAAAAATCATCCAATTTGAATAAGAATTTGAGAAAAAAAAACATCCAATTTGAAGTAAAATAATTCAGTTGTCTTAATCCACAGCCCTGTTATAAACCTCAATAGAAAATATAGAAATATGCAATATATTCATAAATGATCAAATCCTTAAGGTAGGGCAACACCCTACAAAAGCTACTTTGAGGGGGAAATCCTTCCAATAGAGCATAAATTCAAATAAGAATCTTCAAGAAGCCTTCCAATTGAGATGTCATCACAGTATATAGAATCTTTCTGAAGACAACTTCTACTATCACATGCATGTGGGTAAATACCTAATTCTAACTAGTGGAATGACTAATAAAACATATGCACCCCCACATATTATTTATTACTACCTAATACACTATAATACTTAATTCTAACTATTGGAATGACATAAATATTAAAAAACAGATGCACCCCCACATGTTATTTATTACTACCTAATACGCTATAATACTCTACCCCTAGGTACATTACGAGCTCCTGCATAACACTTAACCCTAAAACAGAAAGCATAACCCCTTGTGCATTAAAAACCACATTACTCAATAATATTGTAGCAACGGAACTGGTGAAAAAAATCTTGATTGTTTGAAGAGTAAGGCAGCTAAGAGACCAAACCAAGGTTCTTGGTGCAACATGAGCAACCACTAAGGAGAAGGGGAGTAGAAGCAGAGTTAGGTGTTTATGTGTTATACTTTTATAAGAGCTGAAGTTTTTTCCCCCTATTATTCTCCATTTTCAGTTTGTACGTGCATTCTATTTGATTTCAGAAAGCAACATGGGCAACAGCAATGACAGTAGTGAGCATCAAATGGACAAAAGAGGAAAATTTTCTGTTAGGGTACATCAAGGTGTGGGAGTGGGTGTGGGTGAAGTAGGACAGCCACGTTAGTCATTTAGTGCTCTTCCATCCTCATGACACCACCTGCAAAAGGTCCTTTCAAACCCATAAAGTTCTACAATTTGTAACAGCTAAAGACAAAAATTAAATTCGCCAGGAAATAGAGTTTCTTGTCAGAAAGCTTTCAAAAAGAGCTATACCAAGGCATATATTCATCTTTCCAGCATTACAGGACACGAACTAAGGTTTTTAGACAAATATTAAATAACTAAACTAAGAAGTTCTTGGTTTCTACTTATAAAGACCAAGCAAGCTCTAAGGTTATGCTAATGCCAATCAAGACTACACATTCTACTTACCATCCATGGTTGTTAGTGGTAAATTGGTAACATGTATGCAAAAGGGAAGAGGAAGATTAATGGTGGTGAGAAGTTAAGGACAAATGCAAGTATTTTCACCATGCAATCACAAGAAGTGGCAAAGTCATCCATTTACAATTTTTCTTTGCCCATTTGTGTGGCATGTTCTCCCTATTTCAAACTAGTGTTGGAGGACACACTTTATGTTAGCCCCTTGTTTTGGCCCTGAAGAACATAAACTACGAGTTAGCCCCCTTGATAAGGAATTTTCTAAGGTGAATTTGGTGATCGGGAGCATAAAGGAAACTTATTTAAGGAAACATTGCTCTATTATTATGGATGAGCGGACTGGTATTAGACATCAACCAGTCATCAACATCATAGTCATATGTGCAACTGGTTCTTTTTCTTTTTGAGCCTTTGATTGCTGAAGTAAGTTTTAAAATATAGACTTCCAATTTTAGATTTTGAAAGAGGTCATCAAGGAGGTTGGGGCCACAAATCACGTCCAGAGATCACTAATTCAGCATATCTATGAAATCAGTAGGCACTAATATGAAGGATGCTTACAGAAATATCGTTTGGACCCATGTGTTCATCCATTG
The DNA here is from genome assembly GCA_028749045.1 of Cupressus sempervirens. Lineage (NCBI taxonomy): Eukaryota > Viridiplantae > Streptophyta > Pinopsida > Cupressales > Cupressaceae > Cupressus > Cupressus sempervirens. Next base: position 711,022,138 of record CM053789.1, on the reverse strand, counting down.
AACAACAAATTGACAGGCCATGATTGGATGAAAAGAGTGACCAAAAAAGCTAGAGAGATTTAGATGTTCATTTGCAACCACCACAACTCACTTGCTCTCTCCAAGATCATTTTGAGGAAGGAATTCCTCAAAGTTTCAAACCTATGGAAGCCGGATATTCTAATTACTTCATTTACTAGAGAAGATGCTTCAAGTGTAGGAGCCTCTATAGATGATAACGAGTTGATTCCAAGTTCATTTTGAGGAAGGAATTCCTCAAACCTATGGAAGCTGGATATTCTAATTATTTCATTTGTTAGAGAAGATGCTTCTAGTGTAGGAGCCTCTATAGATGATAACAAGTTGATTCAAAGTCTCCAAGTTCATTTTGAGGAAGGAATTCCTCAAACCTATGGAAGCTGGATATTCTAATTATTTCATTTGTTAGAGAAGATGCTTCTAGCGTAGGAGCCTCTGTAGATGATAACGAGTTGATTCAAAGTCAGGTAGATGGCCTTGTTCAAACACTGGTAAGGGGAAAAAAGCTACGAAACAAAGATCCTCGATTATAATTAGTGGTAATTAGTCATCTAAAGGCAAGATAAATTTTTATGTATTATTTTATTCTTAATTTGTTAATATTTTTAAAAAGATAACCTTATTCATTTGTGTATTAGCATAAACTATTGTTATATTTAGTCTCATAATCTTATTCCTTTTTGAAGCTTTTGTTTGTAAATATGCTTGCTCCTTCATCTCACTTGGTGTACATGTCTTGGAGAGATTTAATAGATGCTTGACGACATGGTGAGAAATGATGCAAACAATTCAAAGTGACACTCCTATATGGGATGATATGACAAGCATATCAAACTTATTGTGACAAAGGTGTAACAATATTAATTCCCCACGTCATATGGTGTATAGACACTAAATCCCAAGTCGTGGAAACTATGAGAATCCATTTCATATGAGAACCAATGCTCTAAATTTCAAATGGTATGCACCAAGGACTAGAAAAGTGTCTCCTAATGATGATGCAATGGAAGAGAGGTTAGTGAAGGCACCTCAAACATATTTCAATATAGGCAGCATTACTTAAAACACAACAGCTATTTATGTAAACCTTCATGATTCACCATTCAACAAGTTATTTATGTTAACCTTCATGATTCACCATTCAATCCAACCCTATTGGATGGTGGTCATGGCATGGCAAGGATGCATCAAGGTTGAGTGTAATATCCTTGTCCAAATCTGATTGAAACTTGCTATATTTGCTTTTAGAAATTTTGTCAAACACTTGTACAGCAGAGGAATATATGACTGATTTTATTTTTAGTTTGTTTTTGTGAAGAACCTCCTTATAGCAATATCGTGAGAATGCTCGAAATAACAGAATACCAAGTGATAGCAGAACTCAAAATGAATCAACTGATCGCAGGCCACTTCGAGGGGGTAACCTCCTTTGAGCAAGCTCAATACAATAAATTCGTCCGTACCCATCAAGGGCCTCAACCTATTCTTATATACTGGGTACGATCTAGAAAAGTAATACTACCTATGCATGTGGGATAATAAAATATACTCACGGGACGACTTACAAAGCATATGCGTCCAACAACACTACTCTAACAAAATAAACAAAAGGAACACACAGGTTCCTAACATCCCCTCTCCCTTAGAAAAAAGCTTTGTCCTCAAAGCTTAAGGTGTGGAAATTGTTGTTGAATCTGAAGAAGGGGTTCCCAGGTAGCATCCTCTGGTTGCATGCCATGCCACTGAATCAAGACCTCAGAGATGGAGCGAGAGCGAAGCTGGCGAGTGCGCTGGTCAATGATTGCCACCGGCTCCAGGATAATGGATCCTTCCGTATCCATTTCAGGGAGAGTAGTTTGTGCTCTGACAGTGGTACCCAGAACTTTCTTTAGACAAGAAACATGAAAGACTGGATGAATGCGGGAAGAAGGAGGAAGTTCCAGTTTATAAGCAACTGAACCAATCTTCTGCAGAACCTTATAAGGCCCATAAAATTTTGGGGCCAGCTTATGACGCCCTTTCAGCTTTAGGGAGGATTGTTTGTATGGCTGTAGACGAAGAAAAACCATATCCCCAACTTGAAATGATCGCTCAGAACGGTGTTGATCTGCTTGCTGTTTCATCCGATTACGGGCCATGTAAAGATTATCCTGTAAGGTACGAAGAATCTGATCCCTGCTGCGGAGAACTATGTCAACTGCCTGGACTGGTGAGCTGTTGGGAGTGTAGGGAAGGAGCACTGGAGGTGCCTGACCATAGACTGCTTCATATGGAGTCATTTTAGAGGCAGTGTGGTAAGAGGTATTGTACCACCATTCAGCTAAAGGGAGCCACTTGGCCCACTGATGTTGCTGCTCGGAAGTGAAGCAACGAAGATAAGTTTCCAAGCATTTATTGACAATTTCAGTTTGACCATCAGTTTGTGGGTGATAGCCCGAACTCATCTTCAGTTTGGTGCCAGTTTTCTGAAACAGTTCAGTCCAAAAATGACTGGTAAAAGTTGCATCACGATCAGAGACAATGGAAGAAGGGAGTCCATGAAGACGAAATATCTGGTCCATGAAGATTTGTGCAACAGAGGAGGCAGTATAGGGGTGGCTGAGGGCACAAAAATGACTATATGTCGAGAGACGATCAACCACAACCAAGATCACTGTCTTGCCACCGGATTTAGGAAGCCCTTCAATGAAATCCATAGAAATATCAGTCCAAATCCGTGTAGGGATGGGCAATGGTTCGAGCAAGCCAGGAAGGAGGGTCGTTTCACCCTTGTGGCGTTGGCAAGTATCACATTCAGCCACCATCTGTTGAATCGTCTGTTTCATCCCTTTCCAAAAGAAGTTTCTCCTTGCTCGCTCATAAGTTTTGAGGAAGCCTGAGTGCCCTGCTGAAGGAGAAGCATGGAGTTCATAAAAAATAGCCTGATGTAGAGCTGGGTTCTGAGGAAGCACTAACCGACCCTTGTATCGAAGAGAAGCACCATCCCAAGAGTAATGTGGTATAGCAGAAGGATTATTGGCTAGCTGGTGAATGATTTGAGATAAAGAAGAGTCACTGTCATAGCCCTGCTGAACAGATGCTAACCAATTGGGAATGGGCATAGAAATAGCGGAAAGGGAAGCTTGATTATCAAATGTGCGAGAAAGAGCATCTGCCACAATATTCTCCTTACCCTTCTTGTAGGTGATCTCATAATCATACCCCATGAGTTTGCTGACCCATTTCTGTTGTGTAGGAGAGGATACCCGTTGTTCCAGGAAATATTTCAGACTTTGGTGATCGGTTCTGATGCAAAAATGACTCCCTAAGAGGTATGGCCGCCACTTCTGTACAGCATGCAAAATAGCCATCATTTCTTTTTCATAAGTAGAGAGGGCTAGATTCTTACCAGAGAGGGCTTTGCTAGTGAACGCAATAGGATGGTCATCTTGCAGGAGAACAGCACCCAATCCATTGCCGCAAGCATCACTCTCAATAGTGAAGGGTTTGGAAAAATCTGGCATCGCGAGAACAGGTGTACTGCACATAGCCTGTTTCAGTTGTTCAAATGCAGTCTCAGCAACAGGGGTCCAGGAGAAGGCATCCTTTTTTAACAGAGCTGTCAATGGTGCTGCAATTTTCCCGTAATCTTTGACAAACTTGCGGTAGTAGCCAGTCAACCCCAAAAAACCCCGAAGGCTCTTGAGAGTTTTAGGATGCGGCCAAGTTTTCATGGCATCTATTTTTGTAGGATCCACCCGCACTCCATGGTGTGCAACAATATGCCCGAGATACTCCACTTCCTCCTGGCCAAACACACATTTAGATAGTTTTGCACAGAGTTGATGATCAGAGAGAAGTTGCAAGACAAGCTCCAGATGATGGAGATGCTCAGCCCAAGTTTTGCTATATATGAGGATATCATCAAAGAAGACCAGAATGAATTTTCGGAGGTATGGTCGAAATATGTTATTCATCACTGCCTGAAATGTTGAAGGAGCATTCGTGAGGCCGAAGGGCATGACTAAAAATTCATAGTGACCATCATGTGTGCGGAAGGCAGTTTTAGGTATATCCTCCTCATGAACCCGAATTTGATGATACCCAGAACGAAGATCTAACTTGGAGAAAAAATGAGCCCCATGAAGTTCATCAAGAAGTTCATCAACAACTGGAATGGGAAACTTGTCCTTTATAGTGAGATGATTAAGTGCTCGAAAATCAATGCAGAGTCGCCATGACCCATCTTTTTTGCGAACAAGCAGAACTGGAGAAGAAAAGGAACTGGTACTAGGGCGAATAATACCTTGCTTCAGTAAGTCACGGACAAGTATCTCGATTTCGGTCTTCTGATGAAATGGGTAGCGGTAGGGCCTGATGTTGGGCGGAACACTGCCAGGAAGGAGCTGAATACGGTGGTCCTCTGGACGAGAAGGAGTTAATCCCACAGGTTCAACAAATATACCAGAATACTTGTCCAAAATGTGTTGGAGATCGGCAGGAGTGCTAGAGACTGCTGAAGGCTGCATCTGAATGGAATGAAGCTGAGCGATGACACCATGTGAATTCTTCTTAAGAAGTTTTTCCATACGGTGTGAACTGATGATGCTGAGAGACCCTGGTTGTAAGCCTTTCAAAGTGTGTTGGTGCCCCTCGGCTGAAAACTGCATCCAAAGTTCAGCAAAATCCCAGAGAATGGGGCCAAGAGTGCGTAACCATTGGGCACCCAAAACCACATCACAGCCACCTAAGGGTAAGGCAAACATGTCAGAGCGCATGGTATAATCTCCAATAGAGAGACGCACATTGCGACATTTCCCTTTACAAGGTAAAGTGCCCCCATTGGCAATCATGACTTCAAAGCTAGAGCAGGGATGGATAAAGCAATCAGCCTGTTTGGCTATTGGTGGATCAATGAAGTTATGAGTGCTACCAGAATCAATGAGTATAGTAAGAGAGATCTTCTTGAAGAAACCCTGGACCCGCATGGTTTGTGGAGTAGTGACTCCTGCCAAAGCATGGACAGATATCTCTGGTGGAGCTTCTGGTGAAGGAGGTTCAGGCTGGTGAGGCTCAACCTCATCATCCACTGTTTCCTGAGCATCTACATATTCTTCCAGTTCCGGTGGAGAATCCACATCCAAGAGATAGAGCTTTTGCTGAACACATCTATGGCCCCGAGACCATTTCTCATCACAATTATAACAAAGCCCTTTGTCTCGCCTGACTCGCATCTCTGTTTCAGACAAGTGCTTGATCGGAGTAGTTCTGGGAGCTGGTATGACTGGAGGGTTGTGAGAACCTGTATTTCTGAATGGAACAAAATTAGATCTGGAGCGTTGTAGAGCACTAATCTTGTCTTCCGCTAACTTAGCCAACCCAAGGGCTTCCATCATTGTAGTAGGTCGAAACATTTTGACTTCTGAGCGAAGTGCATCCTTCAGACCACTGACAAAACAACTACGGAAGAATTCATCAGACAAGCCCTCTGTGTGATTAGCTAATTTTTCAAACTCTGTCTGGTATTCTCTTACAGTGCCTGTTTGACGCAGTTTAGTGAGTGCTCCTGTGAAATCATCAAAGGAACTAGGGCCAAAGCGCTCCAAAATGAGGGTGCACAATTCGCTCCACGTTGGGCCTACATTAGCCTTGATGTACCAACGGAACCATTGAAGAGCTTCATGTTCCAAATGAAAAGATGCAAGGGGGACTTTGTGGTTATCCAAAGTATTATGCAAGCTGAAATACTGCTTTGCCCTATAGATCCATCCAGTCGGATCAGAACCATCGAAGCGTGGAAAATCAAGCTTTGGTCCACGGAAATTGCCAGAAGAGGACCCAGTATCTCCTGAATGGTTTCGGCTCATGGCTGACTGCTGAAAGTTAAGACCCAAAATTTTGTCATCCAGATCTTGAAGTTTGGTTTTGAGGGATGCAATTTCCTCTTCCATGATTTTTGCTCCTGTACGCGTAACAACCATAAAACAAGGTTTTTTTTTTTTTTTTTTTTTTTTTTTTTTTTTTTTTTTTTTTTTTTTAGGAATGGGTAGAAGATGAGAAACAAAAACTTTTTTAGTTACGGCAAACTTGGATTTGGGTAAAACTCATATAGGAAATGGGTGTTCGACGGGTGGTGGGAGACTACCTGAGGACAAGGGAAAAAGAAAAATGAGGGTTTCAAGGGTAGGGAGGCGAAATGAGGCGAACAGTCCAAGAGGGATAAGGGAGCAAAATGAGGAATCGAATCTTGTGGCTCAGTTTGGTGGCGATTGGATGAGAGGTGAAAAAGATAGGGCAAACCCTAAAATTAGATAAATGAGGGATTTAGGGCTTTGATATGTAAAATTTGGGGTTGGGTCGCCAAGGAAGGAAGTATGCGAAATGATATTGCAGACGTTCTGCGAAAGTATGAGCAGAAACAGAAAGCAAACAAGGAAGCTACGACTAAAAAACAGAAAAAAATTTACTTTACTTTTTTTTTTTTTTTTTTTTTTTTTTTTTTTTTTTTTTTTAATTCTTTTTCTTTTGAACAGTCGACTTAGAAAAATTCACTCACAGACAGAACAACTGAAAAGAGATATTAGAAGTGAGAGGAACCTGAAGGCCACGACAGAAAAAAAATTTGATATAATTTCCACCCAGCGAGCCCAAGAGAGTGCTCTGATACCAGATGTGAAGAACCTCCTTATAGCAATATCGTGAGAATGCTCGAAATAACAGAATACCAAGTGATAGCAGAACTCAGAATGAATCAACTGATCGCAGGCCACTTCGAGGGGGTAACCTCCTTTGAGCAAGCTCAATACAATAAATTCGTCCGTACCCATCAAGGGCCTCAACCTATTCTTATATACTGGGTACGATCTAGAAAAGTAATACTACCTATGCATGTGGGATAATAAAATATACTCACGGAACGACTTACAAAGCATATGCGTCCAACAACACTACTCTAACAAAATAAACAAAAGGAACACACAGGTTCCTAACAGTTTTCAGAATAAGAAAGATGACTTCTAATATCATAGGATGACTGAAAAATGACTTCTCTTTTGCTTAGTCTACACCTACCATGAAATGCAACTCTTTTTTTATTTTTTTCTTGATGCAATATATAACATCTATTCAATGCAAATTAACACTTACAGCCAAGTGACATTATGTCAAACAGTTGGCATGCAAACTAACATTATATTTCAAACTTCAAAATTGATATTTTGCTGATATAAAATCAGGTTACAATGCCTTCAACAATCTAACTAGACTATCCATACAGAACCATGTAGATGTATTTTCAGATAATGCATAAACATGGAGATAAAATTAAGGGAACCTGAGATTGGTAGGCATCTTTAAAACTAATCAGAATCTGTCATGCACTGTAGCGATATTGTTCACAGCATTGTAGCAATACTATTCACAACCATTGTAGCGATAACACTATTCACGATTCCTGTAGCGTCTTCATGAATTGCTGCAAAAACTCAATAAGCTTCAATGAGATGACTGAAATATCACCTCCAGCAAATGCAACAATATCAACTGATAGTTTCACAGCCTCAAAGTTGTCAATCAAAGAGAATTATCGTTCTCAATGACTGAAATGTCCTGCAGAAACCCTTGGCTCCACAAGTGCACAAGTAAATGTCAATAACAAATCTAGATGCCCTACAATGAGGCTCTCTCCTCTATTTATTCTATTCCTTCACCCCTTCTAGAAGAACATAAAATAGTATTTTATTGCACTTTTCTAGAAGCTTCCTCCTTTCCAACAATAATTAGTTGTGCTTCTAGAAGATTCCCTTTTCCATATAATATAATATTATTTTAGTGACTTATGATTTAATATTTATTTTAGTCACTTTTTAATTCAATTAATTAAATATAAAGTCGCCTTTCAATTTTTAAATTATTTAATGACTTTATAAGAAATTAATTGAATTATTTCACCTTATTTCTCCACTTAGCCTTCAAAGAATGAAAGGCTAAGAACTCCATTGAGAGGCTAAAACGATGGGGACATTACAATCCGCCCCTCTGCAAATTGCACAACTCTGGATGTTGCAAAATCTCTTCACTCTCCCATGTAGCATCCTCAATAGGTAGGTCCCTCCATTTAATCAAATATTCTCTAATGACACGGCTTCTCAACTGCTTCTCTCTAAAATCTAATATAGCCTCTAGTATCAAAATCAACTTACCCTCATCATCTAAGGGTGGTAGAACTACAAAAGGAACCACATGATGTCCCAATGCCTTCTTGAGGCGTGATACATGGAAAATATTGTGCACTTTGCTATCCGCCGACAACTCTAGCTCCTAAGCCACCTCACCCACACGCCTAATGACCTTGAAGGGTCCATAGTATTGCAGCTTGAGCTTCTCTGCACCACTCTTCTTGAGAGTACGTTGTCTGTAGGGCTGCAACATCAAATACACCATGTCCCCAACCTCAAAAGAGCATTCCACTCTCTTCTGATCTGCATACTGTTTTTGTTGGTTTTGTGCCTTTCGGATGTTTTCACGAAGAGCCCTCATGATATCCTGATTTTCCTGTAACATGTCTCCAACACTAGGCACTCTACTATCACTCATCAACAAATCAAGAAAGCTAGGAGCCTCATAACCATACAAGGCCATGAATGGTGTCATCTAAATAGAAAGATGGTAAGTGGTATTGTAGTAGTACTCACAAAGGTATATCCACTTAACCCACCCTTTTTGCTGCCTAGCAATATAATTTCTGAGGTACCCTTCCACCCATTTGTTGACTATCTTCGTCTATCCATCTGTCTGAGGGTGGTAACTAGTAATTGGAGAAAGCTCGATCCCACACAATCTAAAAAGCTCCTGCCAAAAATTGCTCATAATCCAACTGTCTCGGTCACTAACAATGTTTCGTGGTAATCCATGCAATCTAAACACCTCACGAAAAAATAGTTCAGCAACCTGTGTGGCTGAATATGAAATAGTGACCAGAAAGAAATGTGCAAACTTGGTCAAGCGATCAACCACCACATATACGCAATCCTTACCTTGCGCTTTTGTCAACCCTGTGATGAAAACCATGGATATACATTCCCACTTCCTGTCTGGAATTGGAAGTGGCTGTAATAAACCAGCAGGATATGTATGGTCCTGTTTGTTCTACTGACAAACAACATACTCCCTAACATATCGTAGAACATCAAATTTTAGTTCCTTCCAAGTGAACCTCTCCCGAACTTGTCGATAGGTTTTGAAATACCCGAGATGGCCTGCCAATGGTGAATCATGAAAGGACTTCAATACTATGTTCTTTACTCCTAATCCTGGAGTCAAGAAGATCCTCCCCTTGTAAATGATAAGATCATTCACCACCGTGTACCTATCATCCTGCAATGACCCATCAATAATACCTAAAGCCCAAGAATCTTTAGCATATTCTGCCACATTCAAATGACTCCAATCCTTTGAAACCTCAGCCATAGAGCTCAGCTGTGGTCGGTGAGACAAGGCATCAGCGACTATATTCTGTGAACCTTTGACAAAAGAAATGTCAAAATCATAAGATTGCAACTTGCTTACCCACTTTTGTTGATGGTCATTAAGATCCCACTGCCCAAGGAAATGTCTCAAGCTATTATGGTTTGTTTTTACAACGAACTTACTGCCCACTAAGTACTGCTTGAACTTGGCCAATGCATGCATAATGGCCAACATTTCCTTGTCATATATACTGTAGCTCCTCTCAGGACCTCTCAGCTTCCTGCTCTCATATGCAATTGGATGTTTGTCTTGCATAAGAACAGCTCCAATCCCCTCACTTGAAGTGTCACACTACAACTCAAAGGGTATAATGAAATTAGACAATGCAAGCACTAGGCAAGTAGTCATAAGTCGTTTGAACATCTCAAAGCATTCTTGTGCCTCACAAGTCCAAACAAAAGCCCCTTTCTTGGTAAAATCTGTGAGTGGTCCTACATAGCGAGAAGACCCATTGACAAATCTGCGACAGAATCCACATAAGCCCAAAAATCCTCTAAGTTGCGATAGATTCATCGGAGTAGGCCACTCAACAAGCCTAACATCAATGAAATTGTGTGTCGCACCTGTATCAAGAAGGGTAATAATCTTTTGACCAGCAAGAACCCCTCGCATCCTAAAAGACCCTTCTCGCTGGAATACTTGTGAGACGAGCCTCTTTAAGCTTCACTTCTTCCTCTAATTCTTCATCATGTTCTGATTTTTTTGATTCTAAATCATTAATTTCAAATTGCTAGCCTGAATCAGAATCTTCAATTAGTGCCCACATTGCAAGATTTGACTTCCCCTTAGGTTTCATAGGGCAGTCGTGGTTAATCTCATATAGTCCCTTACAATAGAAGCATAATTTCCTCTTCCTTAAAGAATTAAGAGTCTCACGGTCAAACAAAAAAGTAGACTTACCTTTACCTTGTCCTCCATCTTAGGAAACTTCTTGTTGTCACGATTGGAAAATGTTCCCTTTGATGTAAACTTGTTGGTAGGGGCAGTGAACTCCATGCTTCGTGCCTTCTTCATTGCTTCCTGTAGTGAGGGAGGATCGAAAGCTTTCAACCAACCCTTCAATGGCTCCATCAATCCTTCCATGAATAAGACCACCAATCTTCTTTCACTGATGTTAGGAACCATGACTGATAACTATTGGAAGTCATTCACATAAGCATCAAGGGAACCATGCTATTTTAGTTGTGCAAATTCACGGAAACTCACCTCAGGATCTTTGACATCAAACCTTTCAATCAGCCTATTGGTAAACTCCTCATATGTATCGATAAGGTTGTGTCCAAGAGTGACTAACCCATGATACCACCACTCGTGAGCAGCTCCTTCAAGATGTAGTGTGGCAAATATTATGGCATCCTCTTCAGGCATTGGTCTCAAAGAAAGATAATTATCAAGCTTTTGAACCCAAGACCTAGCTGTGCATTTGTTACTTCCATCATAGTAAGGCATGGAAATCTTACAAGTGTTTGTTGATAGTCATTTCTTGGAGCATAGTGATCATTCCTTCCTCCTCTCCTATTTCTTTGCTTCATGAATTGATCAAATGTCCATATTTCTCTCATATCAGGAGGGAGAGTGGTATACTCCAAGTAGGCCTCTCTAGCTTCGTCTCCAAAAGAAACAGCTGGAGCAGCATGTGGTTGTTCTTCTCTTGGTGTAAAGGTGGGAAAAAGAGGCCTAAAGGCTAATCCTCTAGTATCTTCAGCGCAATGTATAGACCTTTCCTCATTAATTCCACTATGTTCAGCTATGTTTTGTTTTGAGTAGCTTGTTGATCCATTTTTGCTAATAAACGTGACATCATATCTAGTATCAAATTTCCTTTCAGCTCTTGCATCCCTATTTTCTTCTTCTGCCATATTTTGAACTGTTTCGCCGGTATCTCTTTCTCTTAATGCTTCTAAGATTTGAACTGTTTTGCCGGTATCTCTTTCTCTTAATGCTTCTGAGAATGTATCCCCTTCAACCTGAGGATTCTGATATTGTTGTCTCCATTGTTCCCCGTTATAATATCTGATTTCTCTCTCACTTGTCTACTATTTGACTGATCACAGGATGGCAGGATGAAAGCTCTGATACCACTGTAATATCCTGTCCAAATCTGTAATATCCCTGTCCAACTCTGATTGAAACTTGCTATATTTGCTTTTAAAAATTTAGTCATACACTTGTACAGCAAAGGGATATATGACTGATTTTATTTTCAGTTTGTTTTCAGAATAAGAAAGATGACTTCTAATATCATAGGATGACTGAAAAATGACTTCTCTTCTGCTTAGTCTACACCTAACATGAAATGCAACTCTTTTTTTGTTTTTTTCTTGATGCAATATATGACATCTATTCAATGCAAATTAACACTTATAGCCAAGTGACATTATATCAAACAGTTGGCATGCAAACTAACATTATATTTCAAACTTCAAAATTGATATTTTGCTGATATAAGATCAGGTTACAATGCCTTCAACAATCTAACTAGACTATCCATACAGAACCATGTAGATGTATTTTCAGATAATGCATAAACATGAAGATAAAGTGAAGGGAACCTAAGATTGGTAGGGAGCTTTAAAACTGATCAGAATTTGTCATGCATTGTAGCGGTATTGTTCACAACATTGTAGCAATACTATTCATTACCATTGTAGCAATAACACTATTCACGATTCCTGTAGCATCTTCATGAATTGCTGCAAAAACTCAATAAGCTTCAATGAGATGACTGAAATATCACCTCCAATAAATGCAACAATATCAACTGATAGTTTCACAGCCTCAAAGTTGCCAATCAAAGAGAATTATCATTCTCAATGACTGAAATGTCCTACAGAAACCCTTGGCTCCACAAGTGCACAAGCAAATGTCAATATCAAACCTGGATGCCCTACAATGAGGCTCTCTCCTCTATTTATTCTATTACTTCACCCCTTCTAGAAGAACATAAAATATTATTTTATTGCACTTTTCTAGAAGCTTCCTCCTTTCCAACAATAATTAGTTGTGCTTCTAGAAGATTCCCTTTTCCATATAATATAATATTATTTTTGTGACTTATGATTTAATATTTATTTGTCACTTTTTAATTAAATTAATTAAATATAAAGTCACCTTTTAATTTTTAAATTATTTAATGACTTTATAAGAAATTAATTAAATTATTTCACCTTATTTCTCCACTTAGCCTTCAAAGCATGAAAGGCTAAGAACTCCATTGAGAGGCTAAAAAGATGGGGACATTACATTGAGGATGCTTGCCACTCACCCTTTCACAAGTTGCCAATTTCTCTACTGTAGAAAAAATAAAATAAAAAATTGATCCACATAACACTTCATCCCCTCTACCAAAAGGAACAAGATTGCCTCTCAACAAGTAGAGAGGTTGGTAGTTGGACATGATGCCTTGCAACTTCGAGATTCCAAACTCCAACTTTACAATGGGAAGTCGATTCCACAGGCACCACAAAGATTGAAGAGGAGGCACCAATTGTTTGATGTTTCTTTGGATGAGGCAGTCCCAAATATTCACAATGAAACAAAATTCAAAGCCTCACTTTGATTTAAGAAAGGTGAAGGCAAAGGTGTGGAAGCAATAGACCTTAGATTGTCTATATCTTGTCATTTTGCACTTGCAACATTTTAAACTTCTCCTATTGTTGTATTACATAAATGCACATTGTTAATAAAGACTCAAATTAAAATGACTGTACAGTAAAAGTGTGAATTCTCAATTCAGCTTGTGTTCCATTTTACGGTTATGCATTGCATATGGTGACTGCATATATGCCTTATCATGTAAATATTTGAAATATTCTGTACTTTTAAATTCCCCCTACTTTTTATTTGTTCTCCATTAAGAAAAGTTCTTGCATCCCCTATTATCTTAGAAAAGAACCCCCGTGTTTCCTACCATCCTTTTCCCAAACCATGGAGAAACATATGCTCTACCAAGGGTTCTACAAATAGGAAAACAATTATCATGTGATACTTCTAGAAAATGTCAAAGATTCATCAACGCATATGATTCTTAGGCTTTGTCACAAGCCCAACACGCTCAAAGCAATTGCAAGGTACCGCTCAGGGGCAGCTGCAATAGTGACTGGATAGATTGATTCATTGGGGCTTGGTTAGACAAACCATGGACTGGACCTGCCAAGTCAGTTCCATCAATCAATCGGTATCATAAGGTGTGGCCGAAGGTTCAGGTTCGGTGTGTTAGTCTAGTCTAGTGGCTCTAAAACCTGATTCAATTGGTCAAGACTGTCTCTTTCCTTTCCTCATAGCTACGAATGCTTCTTTTACTTTTCCAATAAAGGAAATCCATATCCTATCCAAGCAAGCTACGCCCCATATTCATGATCCAAACTCTTGTTTCTTAAGTCAGTTTTAAAAATTATTGTACAAAGCTTCTCAACTACTAGTTACTTACTCTCTCTACTTACTATCATCACCAAAATCAATGGTCTAAAGTCTGTGATAGCATTCAAGATATCCTTCATGCTAATGTCAAATTCAAGGCACACTATGCCTAAAGTATGTCATCCTTTTTGGTAATCACATTTCCCTTGGCTTGGATAAGTGGTAAGTTTCGAAACCAACAACACCACAAGTTCAAGCCCATCATTATTAGCCTTCCACAATTCTCCAAATTGTGCATCCCAACATTTTTTTTAATTGGACTTTTGGGTGCAACTTAAAAATGTTAACTAGGTAACGAGCTTCAAGGGGTATCTCACTTGGGAGAGGATGATTTTGTCACTCATTCCAAAGGTATAATACTATATAATCCTAAAATTATATCGATTAGTAATCGATGATACCTTGCTTCGTGCTCAATTTCACTGTGATTGCAAAAGCAAACTACTACTTGCTTGATTGCCACAAAGGCAATTAATTAAGACAAGCCAAGTGGTTCTTAACCAATTTTGGAAGTACTTTTCTAATCTTACTCAGATATTTGTGACAACTTCTACCAAGCAAGGAGGAAAAGGTGAGAAAATCTTTCAATTGACTCCTAATAGATATCTCCACATTAAAATTTTACAAATATTTGGTTCTAAGTTTTTAGAACTATTTGGCAAAAGCAAAAACATAATCCAAGACTTGCAGAATACACTTCGGAAAATAAACTCACTTTCTAAAAAGCGATGCTTCCTAAAATAGAGCCTAAATAGATTCTCATGAACGTGCCTGGGTCAATTTATATAAAATTCCCATAAAAATGAACCATAAGAATCTCTGTTCAGATAGAGAATTCAAAGATATCCTACGTCGATCTCATCAAATCGTAATCCTCCACATGGAATGTCAAATGAATTCTGTGGTTTGTCGATCAAGTATAGAGATCACTACTTAACGACATTACATTTTCACAGTCCAATAAAATGTATTTTCTGAATGCTTCTGAATTTGACTACGTGAGTTTTTTTCTGTCAGAGAATCCCCTGCTACCTGCCAGAGATTTTAATCTTCGTACACTTCACCAGAATGGATAATATTGTATGACCTAGGCAGAATAGATGTCCCTCATGCCTTGGTATTCCAAACCCGGCTTCTCTGTGGCATTACCCCAGTAAAGGAGATGGCATGTAAAAAACAAGACAAAGGGATATTATAGACATGAAAATGCAAACAGGTAGTAAAACTATCCTCGCAAAATTCCCATGTGTAATGGTATAGGGTTTCATAGAACTGGTTTGCATAGAATAATAGAATAATAGGGTAGCCCATAATGCAGATAATAATAAAGAGGTCATAAGACCGCTCATAAACCAAAACATGTGACTTGAGGTTGCGGTGCATTGAAAAAAATAGCATAAAAAATTGTGTTCCCTGTTTGTCCCCACAAATTTAAAAAGACGATCCATCGTCTTACTCCATACCACGATAACACAAAGCACTGCAGTGAACAACACACCCAGTGGAAACAGAAAAAAGAAACAGAAACAAATATATATACCTCATAATCACTTAGAAATAGACTCCTCTGAGCGTTTTGGCTAAAGTGGGTTTTCTTCTTCAGCCTCCTTGGGGTTCTCATGTGCATCATTCTCACCAAAACCAGTCATTTCACCAATAGAATCAGTTTCCTTGTCATACTCCTCTTCCTTGGAACTCTGAAAAACGAATATAACAAACTTGTCAATAAAGTCCGCCTCTACAGCAAAGCCATTTCGCTTTCATCTCAATTGCATCCTAGTAAAATAAAATCAGTCTAATCCAAAAGCATTTAACATGCATGCTCACTTGAACTGAACCAAAGACCTTAAACCAGAATGGCATTTCCTCCTGTTTCCTCAAATTTCTCAGTGTTTAACATCCCACACAGCATTTCCTCCCTTTATGCAAACCCTAATTCATGACAATTATGATAGAGAAAATAGAAGAATGATTACCAAGTTGAGAGATTTAAACTTTTTAATTCCAAGAAGGCCTAAAAATTTATCACAATCCCAGCCCAAAAGACCACATATTGCGCGACCATAACCCCGGTGAGCGGCCTTGCTCTTTGTGTGCAGGACAGTCATCGAATGCTGGACGAGCCCCGCGCAGTTTGGATAAATTCTCCACACCTTTCCATTTGTTGCAGCGCAAACTGCGCACTGGAAAAGGCCCTGCTTACAATTCTCCACATATAGTCTTCTGAGCTCTTCGTTCTCCTTCAGGGCACTCTCAAAATAGCTCCGAACCTCGTTTTCCCTGTCAACGAGGGCAGCAGAGCTTCCTCCTCCTCCTTGTTCTTCTTCTTCTTCTTGATCTTCCTCTTCTTCAGAGTCACTGGAGAAGTGGCCGGATTCGTCCTCGCGACCTGTGAAGAAAAGGAGTTTAAAGGCCCTGGCAGCGTCTAGCTGCAGCTGAAGCTCAAGCGTGAGAGGAGGCTTAAAAGCCTTCGAGGCAGGGGCGCTCCATTCCGCCTGTTTTTTGGAGTCCCAAACTAAGGCCTCTTCCACCTCCCATCTCCCATTGTTGTTGTATGCCAGGTCTTTGTTGAATTCTTCAACATCCCCATTTACGATTTGGGCCAGTTTTGATGATTCCGTGGCGGAGGAAGAGCAATTGTCGACTCCCATCTCTCTATTTTTTTTCTGCTACACATAAACTCCAGTATGTTTTTCCTGTTTTCAAGACATTTAACTAGCCAGGGCGGGAAGGGTTTTATTAATAGTCGTGCCTAATTTACAATGTGGAAGGCCAGGATTAGCGAGGCTTGAGGTGATGAACTAATTCCTTTGCAACTACTCTGTTTTTTTCTTCCACGGAAAATAATTATTAGGTAAAATATGGAAGCATGTGTATTGAATTTAGTAAAATATAACAAATTTATGAAGTAACAATAGGCATCACCTTTCAATGTGTTTTGTATGTTAAATAGATACAAGTTCTAATAAACTTAGGGTAAAGTTTTGTTTTTTTTCTCTAAATGTATAGTTGTTTTATTGGTGTCATGATATTAAGGTTTATATTATGCTTGGATATTTGGCTATTATGTCAATGTGTTCATGGGTTTGAACAAGTGATGTGCCCTTTGAGGCCTCTAGGTGATTGTGCCTTATGAGCAAAAAAACAAAATGATAACATAAGAGTTATGATGTTGATGTCATGATTCATGTTGTAGTCAAGTCACATAGTGTTGTGGTCAAGTCACTTCATTGGAGTCATTGTAATTAAGGTTCATATCATGGTTGGCTATCATGTCTTCGCTTTGGTAATGTGCTCATGGGTTTCAACAAGCAATGTGACCCATTGAGGCCTCTAGGTAGTTGCATCTTATGAAGCAAAAATAATAATGATAACTTAAGAGTTATGGTATAATATTATTTTTAAATGTATAGTTAAAATGATAATTTAAGAGTTTATTTTACGGACACATAGTGTTGTGGTCAAGTCACTTCATTGGTGTCATAG
Source organism: Cupressus sempervirens (assembly GCA_028749045.1). Taxonomy (NCBI): domain Eukaryota; kingdom Viridiplantae; phylum Streptophyta; class Pinopsida; order Cupressales; family Cupressaceae; genus Cupressus; species Cupressus sempervirens. The sequence continues at coordinate 711,004,708 of CM053789.1, read as the reverse complement.
TAATTAACGTTCATATCATGTTTGGCTATTGTGTCTTCACTGTTGGAACTACAATTCAAATAATTGTCAAGTTGGCATTGATGTCAAACCGTACTGGTAAGACATTTGATGTTAGTATAGAGTGTCGTATTATTTGATTGATGAAGAGGATTTGAAAAGAGAGTTAAGAAGATGAACTAGTAAAGTGGTTGAGTAAAGAAGAGTAATTATAATGGAACTACAAAAGGCACTTGATCAATTAGTATTTGACAAGATAATATGTTGTTTGATCATTGTATTAAGTAAAGAAGAAATATGAGTTGAAGTGTAGAAGAGATGATTGATAGAAGGTAAGAAGTTAAGTAAAACATGAGCTTGACCGAGCAACAAGTTATTAGGTCAATGAAGATGTTAAACATTACCGAACAAAAGATTAAAGATCTTAAGTATTAGTCTAGTGATGGTAATGACCAAGCAAGATGAAGGAAGACTGAAGTAATGACTGAGTACAGTGATGGTATAGCAAGCCAATGCAACCCAAGTGAGACTGATCAATAGTGATTGAGCTACCTAGTGATGATCAAGCTGAAGAACATAGTGGTGACCAAGTGTCAGCAAATTAATAGTTTGAGAAATAATCAAGATTTGAGGCCGACATGGTTGAATTTACAAAATAGTCAAAATGTGTTGAAGATGAGGATTGATGAGCTGACATATTTTATGCATGAATTAAGTTTGTTAAGTGTTCCAAGGTGAAGATTCAATGAGAAGTTTCCATAAGTTTCAAGGAAAGAGTGAGAAAGACAAAATGATGAACATATTCAATGAATATGGTCAAACCCTAAGATCTATGGTTACGTTTAAGTGAAAAAAGATTAAACCTATATATTTAAGGAGGCATATGAGATGTTTTACATGTTATGTGGCTAGCAAATTTGTGAAGAATAAATGGAAGAAAAAGAGTTGCAGACGAAACTAAGAAGTTGGTGAAAGTGAGATCACTTGAGGTGTTGCCAAGCAAATCATAGATGGAGAATGTGATGAAGTTCGGTCAATGAACCAGGAATAAGATGAACGGAGATTTGAACATGCAAAGTGAGTTGTAATTTATCTGATCAACCTAGATGTTACTTTCTAACCATTGTGGCAGTAAAATCCTTTAATCAAGGTTGACCTAACAGTCATGTTGTAAACCCTTTAATCAAGGTGTCATTCTGATGGGATATTTTTAAAGACCTCTAAAAAGGCCACTCCTAACAAGGTGATTAAATCCTTTAACAGGGTCACACCTAATAGTGTGTTTTGTAACCTTTAACAAGGTTGGCTCTTAATCGAGCTCACTTCAAAAGAGTGAAAAAGTAGTAGCATATTACTTGGTGGCTTTTTCCAAATTGGGTTTCCACATTAAATCCCAGTGTCATACTTGTGTGAATGTTTTTTCCATGTGTCGTGCTATTTATTGTTATATGTTTTTGCAATTAGGATAACACTAAAACAAAGAGCTATGTGTCGATATGAATAAGTTGAGTCACTAATGATTTTCTATATTGACCGAGTGAATTTATAAGTTTGATAAAGTTGGTTGAAGTTGTTAAAAGTTGAACTAGTACATGTTGAGTTCAGATTGTTCAAAGCAAGATTGTTGAGAAAAGAGATTAATAATGAGGGAGACTGTTGAGATCAGATTGATGGAACAATCATTATTTTGTCAATGATGTCAAACTTATTACTTGTTGTTAAGACAATTGCTTGTTGGTCTGAATGCTATCATTTGTTTGATTAATGAAGATGATTTGAAAATAAAAGATAACAAGAGCACCTAGAGAAAGATTGAGTTATTTAGTGTATAAAAGGAGCACCAAGACCAAGTAAGGCATGGATGATATGATGTTTTGTTGATGTACTCAAGGATAAAGTGAATGGTTACTTAAGATAAGCAAAGAAGAAGTGTGTTCATAAAAAGTGTCTGCCAAGCCTTGCCAAGCAAATAGTGCAAGGCAAGCAAATTTAGTTCAAGCTGAGTGAAAATCAATAGGGGTCGAGCAAAGAAGAAAAATAGTGGAAGCCTAGTAAAGTTTAGTTGATGTCGAGCATCAATAAACTTTAGTATGTGCCAAGTGAACTAGTATTGGCCAGGTGACAAAATACTGTAAGTGTTGAGTGATAGTAAAATGTGTATTAAATCAAAGATTTGACTAATCTGAGCCAACAAAGTTGATTTCTTGAATTATGTGAAGCATGTGGAAGATAAGCTTGATGAGGTGGAGGCATAGAATTCAACCATTTTGAAGCAAATTGAAAGAAGATTGGAGAGGAAGTTTCTAGAAGGGATTAAAATGGAAAAGTGGGTAGATTCATTAAATCTTACCTAACCCTAGAATGGACGATTATGGTGAAGTGGAAAAAGACCTAAATTCTCTATTTATAGAGATAGCAGGCCAGAAGCAATGTTTGTCATGTGTGAGAATCTAAGGAAGATGAGAAGTCTAAGGTGTTGCTTCATAAGGTGGTTGAAGGGATAAATTTGCAACTGACATGCTAAGCAAGAAGGCTTAAGTAGTTGAATGCTTGAAGGGTCAACAAGTTGTCAAAGATGAAAAGGATGAATGCCAAGCAGAAAGAAGGACTGAAACACAGATTCGTAATCTGCAGGTGAGTTGTATTTTGTTATCAAATCAAGTCATGTTATTACTTTCTAGCCATTGTATCAGTTTGGATAAATCCTTTGGATTAAGGTTGACCTAACAGTCATTTGCAAATCTTTTAACTAGGTGACATTCTAATGGAATGGTCTAAAGTCCTCTAACAAGGCTCACTCCTAATAGGGTGATTAAAGTCCTTTAACCAGGGCACTTTTAACAGTGTGTATTGTAATCTTTAACAAAGTTGGCCTTTCACAAGGCATCACTTCAAAAGAGTAAAATTTGGTAGCATGTTGCTGGTGTTTTTTTTCCAAATTGGGTTTCCACGTAAAATCCTTGTGTTAGAATATGTGAATGAGTTTGTGGTGTTTATGTTTACATTACTGTAAAGTTATTTTGACCTAAGACAAGAATATGCAAATATTTAAGGTATTTGATGATCTAATGGATGCATGCATGATATGGGTATATGGATATGAATTTGTTAACTATTGAAATGTTTTATTTGTACATTTGGACCTTGGATAACTAATTCACCCCCCTCTCAATTATTCTAAAGAATTCCAACAATTGGTATTAGAGCTAAGTGCTTGTGAGTGGATAGTTTGAAGGTACTAAAAACTAAAGATCAAGATGTACATAAAGGAGGTACCCAAGGTCAATAGAGACAAATTTCCTGCATGGCAAGGTTTGATGAAATTACACCTAGGAGGACTTGGAGATTATGCTCAGTCAACCATCACTACTGAACATGTTGATCTTGTTGGAACCCTTACTGGTGATGGCCTAAAAAAAGAAGAAAGAACACAATCAAGAAATGTTAGAGCTTCTGCCCTAAGCTACTAAGAGATTGATGACATCAAAGGATGTGATTCTGCAAAGAAAATGTGGGATGTTATACAAACAATTTATGGAGGAGCTAAAAATGTTTTGAGAACCAAAGTTGAAAGCTTAAGAGCTAAGTTTGACAAAATGAGAATGCAAAAAGGTGAGACCATAGTCCAGTACTATACAAGAGTCAAGGAAATTGTTAATGCAGTCAAAGGAGCAAATGAAACCATTGATGATGAGACTGTAATAAGAAAAGTATTGAGAACATTGTTGCATATCTATGTTATCAGAGTTTGTGTAATTCAAGAAGTGAGGTGTGCCCCTGGTAGCAATCAGATAACTCTTGAATGTTTGGTTGGTCGACTCACTGCTTTTGAAGTTTCTAATTTTGATAATTTCAAATCTGAGAGTGTTAATTTTGCTTTCAAAGCTAAACTGACATTGAAAGAACCTAAAGATGAGAAGAAGAAAAATGTTAAGCATGTTTCTAGTGACAATGATACAAATGAAGATGATGTAGAAGAGCTTGAAGCATTGTTGGCTAAGATATTCCATAAAGGAAAAGGAAAATAAAAAGGTAAGATACCTATCATGTGTTTCAATTATAATGAGGTTGGTCATATTGTTGCAAGGTGTCCAAAGAAGAAGAACAATAGAAGTGGAGATAAATATAGAGGTAAAAGAGATGAGAACATCGAAGATTATAAAGACAAAGGAACAAAATCCTACTACATCGTTGAAGAGGAATCAAATGATGGATCTGATGACCATGATGATGAAGTTGTATATGCTGCTATGAAGGATGATTATGATGAAGATGAGGCAACTGCATTAGTGTCTTATGTGAACAAAAGTGACAAATGGATCATTGACAGTGGATGTTCACACCACATGACTGGCGACAAAAGTAAGTTCATTACCCTTGATTACTACAATGGAAATAGTGTTAGATTTGGTAGTGATGCACCCTATCTGATAAAAGGAAAAATATTAATAAGATTGATAGAAAAGATCATGTGTGACAATGCTTACTATGTAGAACTTAACTATAACTTGTTAAATGTGTCACAATTGAATAGTTCAAGTTGTAAAGTTGAATTTGATAACAAGAAAGTAAAGATATATGGCAGTAATGGAAAATTGATTAGAAATGGATATCAGACTAGAGGTAATCTATTTTATCTTGATATGAATGATGCTATTTGTCTTGTTAAAGAATTTGATGATGTGTGGCTATGGTACAAAAGGTTATGTCATGTTAACTTTGATAATTTAGTCAATATCAATAACATGAAGAGAGTCAAAGGTTTATCAAATTGAAGAAACCTGATAATATGATTTGCAAACAATGTCAATTAAGTAAGATGACAAAATCTAGTTTTAAAAAGTTATGGAATTAGTTTATGCTGATTTATGTGGACCAACTAATGTGTAAAGCTAAAAAGGTGACAAGTACATTATCCTATTTGTTGATGATTATTCTAGGATGATGACAATTATGTTTTTGAAACAAAAATCTAATGCTTCTCAAATGTTTAAGTGGTATCTGATAAGAGTTGAAAAGGAGACTGGCAAAAGCTTGAAATGTCTAAGATCTAACAGAGATGGAGAATTTACATCAAATGAGTTTGAGATATTTTGTAATAATAAAGGAATCAAGAGACAAACTTCTGCACCTAGGACCCTCCACAAAATGGGATTGTTGAGAGAAGGAACAGATCAATAATATACTGTACTAGAACACCAATGATGGAGAAGAATGTTGCTTTGAAATATTGGAGAGAAGTTGTAAGTACAGATGTCTATACCTTGAACCGAGTGCAAGTCAAGAAAGTTAAAGTGCAAATGGAAAGTTTGATGAATATGTTGGAAATATAAGAGGAGTAACTAAGAGGGGAGGGGTGAATTAGTTACCACAAAAATAAATCCCAAATCCCTTAGATGTCAATAAAAATCAAAACTTTGATTTAAATTGTTTACTGTTGTAACTCGACAAACACATATGCACTCGGTTTATACTAGAAAATGGTGTAACTTGGTATACATTGAAATAACTTAGTAACTGCTTAACATAAAAGTCTTAAGATATTATGTGTTTATCCTTATTTAACTTAGTTGTAAAACACATGAAAGTAATAGCATGAACACAGTTGACACTAAGATTTAACATGGAAACCCAAATTGGGAAAAACCACCAACTATAACTAATTACTAATTTTCACTCTTCTAAAGTGAGCTTTGTTAGGAGCCAACCCTGTTAAAGGTTACAAAATGCACTGTTAGGTGTGATCTTATTAGAGGATTTAATCACCTTGTTAGGAGTGGCCTTGTTAGAGGTCTTTAGACACTTCAAATAGAAATGACACCTTCTTCGAGGATTTACAAATAGTCATTAAGCCAACTTAGTTAAGAGATTTAGATCACTGCTACAATGGTTAGAGAGTAACAATGAGATGACCTGATTTCTAATGCAACTAAATTGTTGATTACAGATCTCAATTCTGGCTTGTATACTTGATCCTTCCAGATTGAATGTATCTTTGCAGCTCAACAAGGATATTATGCTTATCCTTCCAATTCACTTCCTCTAAGCATCATCTAGTCTTCTATTATGTTCCACACATTCAATCCACAACTTTACCTTATATATATTTATATCTTACACATTGTCAAGTCAACTTGAATACAACTTAGAATAATTAATATTCATCTTCTCAATTGACCAGAACAAACAAATAAAACTATTGAACTCAATATGCCAAAACAAGAAAATCCTTCATTAGCTGACCATGCTTGGTAGAAACTAACTCAAAGTGATTTTCCTATGTCAACCAAGTGAACTCAGTTAACACTACATTTTGAGAAAGTTTCTCTAGTGACCAAGTGAGATCGGTCAATACTAGTTCCATCCAACATATCCTTCATTAACCGAGTGAGCTTGGTTAACACTCAACTTCTATAAACTTTCCTTTGACAACTAAGTGAACTCTATAGACATTGACTTCTAAACTAGGAAAACTCTGGAATGCTCAACAAACATATTAAACTATTTTCATCGCCTGAGTGGGTTTGACATACACTAACTAGCAACGATATGACATTTTGTGTAACATCAAAGACAATACACAATTAATCAATTATTTTCAATAGAATATAGAGAGGTACATGAAGTTGAACCTAAGAGGGAACCTAAAGAGTACAAATCGTTTGTATACCAAGTTGTAAATCAAAAACAACAAGTATTAGTGATTGTTCAGTCACATATAATGAATGTTGAGTTGCATTCAAGAGTTGAGTTGTCTTCAAGAGTCGAGTTACACTTAGGAGCCGAGGTACATTCTAATACGAAGATCAATTTACATGAAAGGAATGTTGAGTTACCTGATAGAGAAGTGCACAGTGATTGTGAGATTGAACTAAATGAAAGATCTAATGCTAAGGAAAGGAGAACATAACCAAGACTATCAAAGTATGTAAGAAGACATCACCCTACTGAACAAATCATTGGAGATGAAGAAGAAAGACCAATGACAAGGAATAGGTTGAGAAATGAATCATGTTTATTAAGCATGATGAACCTAAGTCAATGAAGGATGCATTGGAGAATGAAAATTGGAATCATGCCATGAAAGAAGAGATTGATCATATTGAGAAGAAAAAAACTTGGACATTGGTACCCAGACCACATAACAAGAATGTTATTAGAACAAGGTGGGTGTGTAGGAACAAATTAGATGAGAATGGTGAAGTCACAAGGAATAAGGCAAGATTAGTTTGCAAACGGTATGCACAAGAAGAGGGAATTGACTATGGAGAGACATTTGTCCCTATTGCAAGATTGGATGGAGTGAGAACTCTGCTTGCTTACTCTGCACACAAAGGTTTTAAAGTTTATCAAATGGATGTGAAGTCAACATTTCTGAATGACATATTAGAAGAAGAGGTTTACATAGAACAACCTAAAGGATTTGTTGATCCAAACAATAAGAACATGGTGTGTGGATTACATAAAGCTTTATATGGTTTAAAGAAAGCCCCAAGAACATGGTATGAAAGGCTTCACAATTATCTTGTGAAGATTGGTTTTGAGAAGATTGGTGATAACAACAACTTATACTTGAAGATTGAAGGAGGTAAAGGAATTTACTATCTAAGATATTTTTTGATGATATCATATTTGGTGGACCAAATGCATTATGTAAAATATTTGAAAATGAAATGAAGAAAGAATCTGAAATGTGTATGTATGGAGAGATAAAGTTCTTTGTCGATTTGCAAGTATATAAGATGGAATATGGTATTTATATCACTTGGTCTAAGTATATAAAGGAAATATTGAAAACTTTTGGTATGAAAGATTCAAAACCAGTTAGCATTCCTATGGTCATAGAACATAAACTTTCAAAGACTGATGATTCTACTGAAGTGAATCAAACATTGTACAAGTCTATGATTGGCAAGTTACAATATGTAGTACATAGTAGACCTAATATTGCACTAGTTGTTGGGATTGTTGAAAGGTTTTCTGCAAATCCTAAGGAGAATTATTTGATGATTGTTAAGAGAATTATGAGATATCTAAAAGGAACAAAAGATTATGGTCTATACTATTAAAAGAATGATAAATTTGAATTGAGAACCTACATAGATGTTGATTGGGCTGGAAATATTGATGACATTAAAAGTAAAAGTAGTGGAGCATTTTTCTTAGGAAAGAGATTAGTATCATGGACTAACAAGAAATGAAATTGTATATCTCAATCTACCGTTGAAGCTGAATATGTGACTGTTGCAGTAAATTGTACAAATGTGGTATAGATCAAACAACTACTCAAAGGAATGAAGGAAGAAATTATTGAATCTATGGTACTTTATTGTGATAATACAAGTGCTATAAATATGTCTAAGAACCTTGTGATACACACAAATACAAAGCACATTGCAATCGAGTATCATTACTTGAGAGAACTAGTTCAAGGCAAAGAAGTGAGAATGGAATATGTGATTACAAGAGAACAGATAGTTGATATATTCACAAAGGATTTACCTAAGGATGCACATGAATAGCTTAGACTAGGGCTGATACCCCCATCCAAAGCTACTTGAGAAGCATGAGTAGTGCCCTGCATCAACTGAGCTAAATGTTGTATCTTACAACTTGATGTAGTGGATCTTACTTTAGGAGCTACCTAAAGTAATGAAAGAGTTGAATCAAAATATTTACAGTCACATGCAAGGTGATAGAGAGAGACCTTGAATTGATTATACCTGCATGTATAGATGACAAGTCTTTGGCATTGTTGTTAAAGAGGGAGAAATTCCTAACAAGAAAAGATATAAGTTAGAAGGAGAAACATTACCCTATACAGAGGAAGGACATATACTGATAGAGGGAGAAATTTTAAAGGTATTAATTTTTTCCTTTTTAGTATTGTTTTTGATATTGGTTTGCCATCAATGCCAAAGAGGGAGATTGTTGAGTTCATATTGTTCAGAGCAAGATTGTTGAGAAAAGAGATTAATAATGAGGGAGACTGTTGAGATTAGATTGATGGAACCTATCATGGAACAATCATTATTTTATCAATGATGTCAAGCCTACTACTTGTTGGTAAGACAATTGCTTGTTGGTTTGAATACTATTGTTTGTTTGATTAATGAAAAGGATTTGAAAAAAATATATAACAAAAGTACCTAGAGAAAGGCTGAGTTATTTAGTGTATAAAAGGAGCATTAAGACCAAGTAAGACATGGATGATATGGTGTTTTATTAGTATACTTAAGGCTAAAGTGAATGGTTACTTAAGCTAAGAAAAGAAGAAGTGTGTTCACAAAAAGTGTCTGCCAAGCCTCATCAAGCAAACAATGCAAGCCAAACAAATATAGTTCAAGCCAAGTGAAAATCAATAGGTGTCAAGAAAAGAAGAAAAATAGTGGAATCTGAACAAAGTTTAGTTGATGTTGAGCATCAGTATACTTTAGCATGTGTCGAGTGAACTAGTATTAACCGAGTGACATAATATTTGTTAGATTGCGATGATTGATTAGGAAAATATTGTACATACTTCATAAATTCTTTGGGGGTCAAGGCATCACCCCAAAAAAAAAAAATTGGGCCCTATTTTATTGAGATTTTGGGTTGACATGTAATTATTAATTATAACCCTAAAATGATAAAAATACTTGTATAAAAGGGCTTAGGGTTAGGGATTGTTTTATTATAGTGATGCAAAAATTGGTTCTTGCAGCGGTATTGAGTTGTAAGGGATTACAAATTGTAATCAGGTTGTAATCACTGGATTGTAATAATATCAAACTTGTTATTTGGTGGACATAGCCTAGGGATTGAGTGAACCATGTTAAATCTTGGTTTCTTGTGTTCTTTTCTGTGTGATCTATTGTTTTTTGATATTGTTTATATTTGCATGTAATTGTTATTTCTATCTGTGGTTTAATCCTAACAAGTGGTATCAATGCGAGGTTATTTTTTAGTTATCCTCTATAGGAAAGTCTCACGGTTGAGTGGGATTCTCACAGTTGAGTGGGAGCAATGGCAGACGAGGGTAAGCTGAGGGTTGACAGGTTTAATGGGTAGAACTTTCAGTTATGGAAGATGCAAATGGAAGACTATCTTTATTAGAAGGATTTATGGAAGCCATTAGAAGGCAAAACCAAGAATCAGGGATCTATGTCAAATGATGACTAGGATCTTTTGGATAGAAAGGAACTTGGAAGCATTTGATTATGCCTGGCACCATCGATGGCATTTCATATTACGAAAGTGAAGACAGCAAAAGAGTTGATGCAAACCCTTACAAAACTGTATGAAAAGCCCTCCGCTTCCAACAAAGTATTTCTCATGAAGCATTTATTTAATATGAAAATGACTTAAGGTGGATTTTTTGTAGATCATTTAAACAAGTTTAATACTATTACTAGTCAGTTATCTTTTGTGGGTATCAATTTTGATGAAGAAATTAGGGTTCTCTTGATTTTGTGTTCTTTGCCTAAAAGTTGGAATGGCTGTGAGTAATTTTGTTCCTGGATCTAGTACCCTAAAATATGATGATGTGATTGGTGTTATTTTGAGTGAAGAAACTCGTAGGAAATCCTCATGTGGATCTACATCAAGAAGTGCTTTGAATGCACAAAGTCAAGGCAAAACGACTAAAAGATGAAGTAATTCTAAAAATTGTGGGAAATCAAGAGGAAAGTCAAAGGGGAGGAGGTCTCAATCAAGAGGACCAAACAACTTCTAGTACTGTGAGAAACCAAGGCATAAAAAGAAATATTGTTGGACTTGAAAGAAAAATTAAGGAGATAAACCAAATGGAGACAAGGAGGCAAATATAGTAAGTGTAGGGCCCACTTGTCGTTGCACCAAAAGCCATGACTGTTAGTGAACATGGAACACCACAAAATTAACCACCTGTGGGCAGGGAAGTGTGTCGCATCACCCAAAAATCTCCCCCTCGACGCGCATACTAGGTGCTTATGCGGGTTGGGAAGGCAACGGGGAGATTTGAACCCATGACCAGGCCAAAACTAGGCTCTGATACCAATTGTAGGGCCCATTTACCGTTGCACCAAAATCCATGACTATTAGTGAACATGGAACACCACATAATTAACCACCTGTAGGCAGGGGAGCGCATCGCATCACCCAACAGTAAGTAAAAAATCCAAAGAGGATGCTTTGCTTCTATCTTTAGAATTTGTTGATGATTCATGGGTTTTAGATTTTGGTGCTTCATTTCATGCTACACCTCATAGAGGTTATTTCATTGATTATGTCCAAGGGGATTTTGGACTTGTTTATTTGGGGGAATAATAAACCTTGTCAAATTGTTGGAAAGGAAAAAGTTAAGATTAAGTATTCATAGATAGAAAATTGTTCCAAGGACTCCACAGGAAAATGGAGCGGTTGAATGCATGAATAGGATTATAATGGAGCATGCAAGGAGCATCAGGTTGCATGTTGGGTTGCCCTTACACATGTCGGAAGAGGCTGTCAATACTGTTGTATATTTTATTAATAGATGTCCCTCTACTCCTTTGGGTTGTGGTATTCCAGAGGAAGCATGGACTGCTAAGAAGGTGAGTTATTCTTTTCTCAAAACCTTTGGTTGTGAAGCATTTGCTCATATAGATTCTGAAAATAGAACCAAGCTGGAAGCTAAGTCAAAGAAATGTGTATTTGTTGGATATGGCATTAATGAATTTGGTTATAAGATTTGGGATTTTGAAAATCATAAAATTGTAAGAAGCAAGGATGTCATATTCAATGAGAAAGTGTTGTACAAAGATCTGTTGTAGCAACATGAGAAGAAAGAAGATGATTATGTGGTGCTAGATGATACTCCAAAAGATGATGTTTTAGCCATTCCTCATGATGTGCAATAACTGCAACAAAAAATACCACACACACCAGTGAATGTTAGATGGTCAACAAGGCTAATTAGACTTCCAAAAATATTTTCTCCCTCTTTGTATTCTATTTTACTTACTGATGCCACTAAACCTAAATGTTATGACGAAGTTGTGCAAGTGGATACTAAGATTCAGTAGGAGTTTACAATGAAAGACAAAATGGACTCTTTGCTGAAAAATGAGACATGAGATTTATGCAAGTTGACTAGAGGTAAAAAGGCTTTATAGAATAAGTAGGTTTACAAGTTAAAAGAAGAGGATGGAGGTAAGAAAAGATTAAAAGACAGGTTAGTTGTAAAAGGATTTGCATAGAAAAAGAGCATTGATTTTGATGAGATATTTTCTCCTGTTGTTAAAATGACTTCTATTCGTATTGTTTTAAGTATTGTGGCTACTGAAGATTTGCATTTAGAGCAACTTGATGTTAAAACAACTTGCCTTCATGGTGATTTGGATGAAGAGATATATATGACTCAGTCACAGGGATTTGTGGTCAAAGGTAAGGAGAACTTAATGTGTAAATTGAAGAAAATTTTATATGGCTTGAAGCAAACACCTCGACAACAGTATCTAAAATTTGATAGTTTTATACACAAGCATGGATATAATAGGTGTCCTTCAAATCATTGTTTTTATTTTAAGAGGTTGGATGATGATAGCAGCATTATTTTATGTTTATATGTTGATGATATGCTTGTAGTTGGGTCTAATATGGATCACATTAAGGGGCTAAAATGCCAGTTAGCACATGTATTTGATATGAAGGATTTGGGGGCAGAAAAATAAATTCTTGGTATGAATATTTGCAGAGATAGGAAGAATAGGAAATTGACGCTATCTCGGACTGATTATGTTGAGAAGGTGTTGCAATGTTTCTCTATGGTGAATGTTGAAGCTATCAGTACACCTTTACCTAGTCATTTGAAGTTAACCAAGGAGATGTGTCCCAAGACACAAGAAGCGGAGGATAAGATGTCCAAGTTACCCTATGCTTCAGTTGTAGGAAGCTTGATGTATGCTTTGGTATATACGAGGCTAAATATTGCACATGTAGTGCGAGTCATTAGTAGGTATACGAGTCATCCAAGAATTGAGCATTCAAATGCAGTCAAATGGATTCTCCGATGTTTGAGAGGACCATCTAGTAAGTGTTTACATTTTGGGGGCTCTACTATTGATTTATAGGGCTATGTTGACTCAGATTTGGTAGAGGATATTGATACCAAGCAGAGTACTATAGGTTATGTATTTACTATTGGTGGGGCAACCGTGAGCTGGGTCTCTAAATTATAGAAGGTTAATGCTTTATCCACTACAGAGGTAGAGTATGTTGTTGCTACAGAGGCAGCCAAGGAGATGATATGGCTTCAATTCTTCTTGGAAGAATTGGAACACCCTCAGAAGGATAATTATTTGTTTACAGATAGTCAGAGTGTCATTCATCTTGCTAAGAATTTAGCTCTACATTCAAAGACCAAACATATATAGTTGCGGTACCATTTCATTCGGTCAGTTTTGGATGATGGACAGTTAAAGTTGGACAAGATACATACAAATGACAATCAAACTTATATGTTTACGAATGTAGTAACAAGGGAGAAGTTGAACTCCTCTTTAGCTTTGATTGGTCTTCTAGACTGAACATGAATAAATGAACAATAGAGTCCAGGGTGTTTTGATCTAGTGGGAGCCTCATGAAGTAGTAGCATAGCTATAGGATCATTCTCCAAGTGGGAGATTGTTGTTTACTGTGGAGCCTAATTAGTCCCCAAGTGGGAAATTGTTAGATTGTGGTGACTGATCAAGAAAGTATTGTACATACTTCATAAATTCTTTGAGGGTTATCAAGATTTTGGGTTGATATGTAATTATTAATTATAACCCTAAAGTGATAAAAATACTTGTATAAAAGGGCTTAGGGTTAGGGATTGTTTCATCGTGGTGATGCGAAAGTTGGTTCTTGCGATGGTATTGAACTGTAAGGGATTACATATTGTAATCAGGTTGTAATCATTGGATCATAATAATATCGAACTTGATATTTGGTGGACGTAGCCCAGAGATTGGGTGAGCTATGTTAAATCTTGGTTTCTTATGTTCTTTTCTGTTTGATCTATTATTTTCTAATATTGTTTATATTTGCATGTAATTATTATTTATGTCTGTGGTTTAAACCAAACAATATTGTAAGTGTCAAGTGACAGTAAACTGTGTTAAATCAAAGATTTGACGAATATAACCTGACAAAGTTGATTTCTTGAATTATGTAAAGTGTGTAGAAGATAAGCTTGATGAGGTGGAGGCACATGGATCAAGGTAAACCATTTTGAGGTGGATTTAAAGAAGATTGGAGAGGAAGTTTCTAGAAGGGACTAAAATGGACAAGTGGGTAGATTCATTGAATCTTACCTAACCCTATAATGGACGATTGTGGTGAAGAGACAAAAGACCTAAATTCTCTATTTATAGAGATAGCAAGCCAAGAGAAAATTTTATCGTGTGCGAGAACCTAAGGAAGACAAGAATTCTAAGGTGTTGCTTCATAAGGTGGCCGAAGGGATGAATTTGCAACTGGCATGTTGAGAAAGAAGGCTTAAGTAGTTGAATGCTTGAAGGGTGAACAAGTTGTTAGAAATAAAGAGGATGAATGCCAAGAAGAATGGAGAACTGAAACAAAGATTTTTAATCTGTAGGTGAGTTGTATTTTATTATCAGATCAAGTCCTATTGTTACTATCTTACTATCTAACCATTATATCAGTTTGGATAAATCCTTTGGATTAAGGTTGACCTAACAGTCATTTGTAAATCCTTTAATCAGGTGACATTCTAATGGAATGGTCTAAAGTCCTCTAACAAGGCTCACTCCTAATAGGTGATTGAAATCCTTTAGCTAGGTCACATTTAACAATGTGTATGGTAACCTTTAATAGGGTTGGCCTTTCATTGGGCATCACTTAAGAAGAGTGAAATTTGGTAGCATGTTACTAGTGGTTTTTCCCAAATTTGATTTCCATGTTAAATCCTTCTGTCAAAATCTGTGAATGAGTTTTTGGTGTTTATGTTTATATTACTGCAAAGTTATTTTGACCTAGGACAGGAATATGTAAATGTTTAGGTTATTTGATGATCCAATGCATGCATGCACGATATGGGTATATAAATATGAATCTGTTAAGTGTTGAAAAGTTTTATTTGTAGATTTGGACCCTGGATAACTGATTCACCCCCCTCTCAATTATTCTAAAGAATTCTAATAGTACATCTGGACTCGAGGATAAATGATTCACCTCTTAGTTATTCTAATAATTTTAATAATTGGTATCAGAGCTTTGGTACTTGTAAGGAAATTTTTAAGGAACTTAAGCTAAAGATCAAGATGTACAAAAGAGAGGTACCCAAGCTGAAAGAGAAAACTTATTAGCATGGCAATGTCTAATGAGATTGCATCTATCTAAAGTTGGGGATTTTGAACTATACTATTTGGACAATGAATACATAAAAGTTCCTAGACCCATGACAACTGAGCAAATAAAAGAAAAGCAGGAGCACAATAAAATGATGATAGATCTGACATCTTCCCTAAGTTATGTTGAGTTTGATGATGTGAAGGATTGCACTACTGTAAAGAAAATGTGGTATAAGTTGGCACAAATTCATGGAGGAGACAAAAATATGTCAAGGGATAAAACTAAAAGTTTGAGAGGCAATTTTGATGACATGAGAATTAAAAAAGGAGAAAATGTTGCACAATATTGTGGTTGAATCAAAGAAGTGGTGAATGAAATTAGAGGTGCTAGAGTAGACATACTTGAAGAGACTATGATTAACAAGGTATTAAGAACTTTACTTCCTATTTATGCCATTAGAATATCTGCAATACAAGAAATAAGATGTACACATGGTAATGACCTGACCCTAGATAGTCTAATTGGTAGACTCATCGCATTTGAATTGTTAGGTTTTGATAATTATACACCTTCTAGAGTTGAATGTCCTTTCAAGTCTCAACTAACCCTTGATGGATCTAAAAGAAGAAACTGTTTAAAAAGTAAGCCTATAGGCATTGATTGTGAATCAGATGATGACCTTGAGGATCTAGAAGCATAATTGGCAAGAAGGCTACCAAGAGGAAAAGGCAAATACATAGGTAAACTTCCTATAATATGTTTTACATGTAATAAAGTTGGTCATATTCCGACAAGGTGTCCTGATAGAGATGAAAAGGAGGAAAGGAGAGACAACATATATCAAGGAAGGAGAGACAACAAAGGCAATTGAGGTAACAAAGACTACAAGGGAAAAGGTTAGAAATCTTGTTACATTGTTGAAGAAGATGGTTTTGAAAGTGATTCTGAAGAACATGATGAAGAAATTGTTTATGTTCCAATGAAATATGAAGATGAAATTATTGAGGAAACTGCTCTTATTTTGCATGTTAGTAAGAATGCTAAATGGATAATTGATAGTGGTTGCTCACATCATATGACTGGTGATGCAAGCAAGTTTAAAAAGCTAGAACACTATAATGGAAGTTGTGTTATGTTTGGAAATGATGCACCATATTTTTTATTAGGAAAACAGGTTTTGAAGGGATCATGAAACCCTTTTAAAAAAAGATCTAATGATATAACATTATGTCTGGAGAAACATTAGACCAAAGACAAACATAGCCAGCAAATGAACAAAGCTAGCTACAAAAGGACAATGAAACTAATAAAAGGAAAGAAAACGAAAAGACAACACCAAACCAAAAAGACAAAAGAACAAAAGAGAACTATCCCATCTTCTTCGTCATCTTTGTCACTTGTAGCTCCAACTAGTCCATTTTGAAAGCAACGTCTTTCGGCTAATTGATATCAAAAGGGGCCCCAATATTCATTTTCCTTGTAATGGCCTTGGTCCTCCTCCCAGTCCCTTCCTTGTTGTCTATATACCACCTTGACCCTCAACAACTCTAATGATGGCTTTCTCCCCCAAACTGCCTTCCAACTTACTGCTAAGAATTTTCAAGTGTTCATTAGAGGCCTGGAGAATATTGTAGCTCTATTCCATGATATTCCAGAGGGTTTCTTCAATGCTACACACTCTATTATACAAATCCATTACCTGGGCCTTGAGTCTGTAGAAAGTTGCCATAACAATTAAAGATCCCATGGCTGGAGTGTCATTCCTGATTAGGTTGTTCCCTTCATTTATCCCTTCCATAGCCCCCATCCTCTCTTTTAGATCCATGACATAATGAAAGAGCCATTTTATGGACCTAAAGTTGTCCCAACACATTATTTCTGGCATTATTTAGAAGGTTGTGTCCCCTTCTTTGCTATTGTCACTTAGAATAATCATTGTGGGATCAACGAGGACTTAGATTTCCACTTTTCCTAGCTCTACTTTACCAAATTTCAAATGATTTTCTCCATCATGATCCCAAGCCTGACTAAGTCCATGCTCATATTTTTATAAGTCACCTTTCTAGTTTTTTGAGGAATAATGTTAGTCTTTGATGAGGTTAAGAGGTGAGTCCAAGCTCCTCTCACCTTTCATGTCACCCTTGCCCAATTTCTTCTTCTTCATAGCATACTGACTGGTCCCCACCTCTTGAATATATCAATATCCATATCATCATCATCCTCCTCATACTCATTGAATAAGATCAAAACCTTTTTTTTTTTTTTTTTTACACATGGGTTTTACCCATTTTTGGAGGCCTCACCACCTTTCTCTTCTTCTCAACCCCCTTACCTTGGATTTTCTTACTAAAGCCCATCCCTTCAATTTCAGTGTCCATGGAGTCCTCACCATACGTGTCTTCTTTCAACTCCTCCACTTTCTTTTTCTATTTCTTACCTACACAAAGCTTCTTTGAGGTCTTCACAGGGGTTCTATGAACCAAACTCTTACCCTTCCCTTTGACTTTTTCCATCATCACCTCATCATCTGAATACAACCCCTCACTGTCCTTCATTTCAGAGAAATCTTGAGAACCCTCGAGTCATTATCTTATCTTTTTTTGTTTCTATCAGCTCTAGGATTTTACCAATAGAACGGGCTTTAATATGCTTGTAGATGAGCAACATTAAACCCTTGCCGGGGGGGGGGGGGCGTAGCCAAAGCTTTCTCCCTGCAATTGTTAATACTAGAGTGCATGGAAGATAAAAAGTGATGGACACCTTTATATCATGGCATAAGTGATTCAAAAGAATAAAATAATTTGAACAAATTCTTGAAACTCTACCGTCCAGAGTAACATAGTAAATAATAACCCTTAGAGCAAAGTGTCACCTAGGCTGGAAGTAGGTCTTACCTTCTTGGTTCACCAGAGCATCACTCTCTCCTCCAGGTTCCTTTGTAAAATTCGCAATGGATGGGTCCAAGAATTTTTTATCTCTATAAAAATTTATGCCCACCATTGGAAGACCTGTCACCATAAAAGATGAGCTTTTCTATAATGGAGAAATTTCTTCTAACCATTAACTGAGTTCCCTCATTCCAATTTCGTAGAAAAAATTGGTTAATGTTCAGATTACCATTGCGAAGCCTTACCATAAAAGTAGTGAGGCCACCCCTTTCTAGGATCTCGTAGACTTTCATCCTCTATTTTCACTTATTATAGCTTGAGGGTTCCTAATGTCTACATTGATCACCCATTTCATTTTCATTAATGTTAAAAATCATAGAGCAATCATAGAGACAATTCACAATGTAATGCAAATAGGAATATATGATCCTCAAAACACCCCACAAAGTGAGCAAAAAAATGAGCTCATTATTGAAAAATGGTGTCCTTTTTCCTTTCCGTACATCTTGGAATTAGTGAAACATCACTTATTAATTCACCCATCCTTGTTATTAATTGTAACTTCCCATTAATGATATCATAATCAATACAAGACATGACCTCCATGGGTAGCCCGTCATCATCCCTCCAATTCATCTTTCCTTCACACTTCACTACCATGTTAACAACAACATCGACCATCGTGTTGGACTCACGATAGACATGGGAAATGTAATAATCTTCCGTAGAATTTAAGATATCAATAGTTTCTTTAATAATATTATCAATATTCCAAGAAGGTTTAGAGACCCCATTCAAGCAATTAACAATGCTCATGGAATCTCCTTCCAACTAAAGCTTAGATATGCCTTGGTCTTTATCTCGTTTGGTTATCTGAAAAGCAATCATTCCCTCAACAACATGGCCAATTTGAATTCCCAAGGGGAGAGCCACTAAAACAATACAATGACAATGATGGTTTCTCATCACTCCCCCACACCCAGCCAGACCAAGATTTCCCTTATTTGCCCCAAAATGATGCACCATGTTATGTGAAAGGTAAAGGATCTATTATATTGAATGATAATACATATTGAGTTGATGGACTGAAATATAATTTGTCAAATGTGACAATACATATTGAGTTGATGGACTGAAATATACTTTGTTGAATGTGGCACATCTAAATAGTTTAGGCTACCAAGTTGAATTTCAAAAAAAGAAGGCAAAAATCTATGATGCTATTGGTGAACTTATTGGAAGTGGACAGAAAACAAGAGGTAACTTATTTTATCTAAACCTATCTGAAAATACATGTTTATTTGCACAATATGAATATGTTTACTTATGGCATAAGAGGTCATGTCATGTGAACTTCGATAGTTTGGTAAACATTAGTAAGATGAAAAGAGAAGGAGGATTACCAAGACTGAGAAAACCTCAAAAAGTGATGTGCAAACAATGTTAAATACGAAAAATGACAAATTCTAGTTTCAAGAGCAAGATCTATTCTTCTGATGATATTTTGGAGTTGGTTCATACTAATTTATGTGGTCCTTTTGGAGTGCATAATGATTATGGTGACAAGTACTTAATCCTATTTGTTGATGATTTCTCTAGAATGATGACTGTGATGTTTCTTAAAGGAAAATCTAATGCTTTTCAAACATTTAAGTGGTATTTGGACAGAGTTGAAAAGGAAACAAGTACAAGTCTAAAATGTTTGAGATCAAATAGAGGCGCTGAATTCATATTAGGGGAGTTCAACACATTTTGCAATGATAAAGAAATCAAAAGAGAAATGTCTGCACTAAGGACTCCACCACAAAATGGGATGGTTGAAAGAAGAAATAGATCAATCATGGACAATGCAAGAACATTGATGATGGAAAAGAATATTTCATGAAATTATTGGAGAAAAGTTGTGATTATTTTTGTTTATACACTTAACCAAGTTCAAGTCAAGAAATGTACAAACAAAAACCCTTTTGAACTGTGGTATGGCTATGCACCTAATGTCAGTTATTTCAAAGTATTTGGAAGCAAGTTTTATGTATTGAAAGATTCAAAGAATGAAAAACTTGATGTGCAAAGAGTGATGAAGGTATTCTTAGGATATTCCACTAAAATCAAGGCATAGAAGTGTTTTAATACTAACTCTAACAAAATTGTGGAAAGTGCAAATGTTAGAGTTGATGAATTTGTAGAAAAGAATTAAGAAGAATGTAAGAAGGAACTTGAAGATTACAAAAAAAAATTATACAACTATGAAGGAGAACCAAGTACTTTACCTCAACAAGAGAAAGAGGTTGTCAAGCATTAGCAGATAGGCACTACCGAGTTACAGGAGAGAAGCTCTATCAAGCATCTGCAAGTTGTTGAGCATTAGGATATAGAGATTAAACATCAGAAAAAGGAAGCTAAGTTACAATAGGAAATACTTGGAGAAGATGAGCAAGCTAGACCGAATGAACTACAACAAGGAGAAAGAGGATCTAAACCTGTTTTTGAAAAATATGTGAGAAAACACCACACACCTAATCAAATCATTGGAGACAAATATTCAAGATTCATGATAAGAAATAAGTTAAAGAATGATACATGTTTACTATGTGAGTTTGAGCTAAGAACAATTAAAGATGCATTGGAGAATGAAGATTGGATTAGAGCAGTGAATGAGGAGATTGATCAAATAGAGAAGAATAAAACATGGACATTGGTACCAAGGCCACATGATATGAATATAATTGGAACCAAGTGGGTATTCAAAAACACGTTGAATGAGAAAGGTGAAGTCACAAGGAACAAATCTTGGTTTGCAAGGGATATGCACAAGATGAATGAATTGACTATGGAGAGACATCTAATCTAATTGCATGGTTGTAAGGAGTAAGAACTTTAAGAACATATATTGCTTACAAAAAGGATTCAAGGTACATCAAATGGATGCCAAAACTGCATTTTTGAATGAAATCTTGGAAGAAGAAGAAGTCTACATTGAAAAACCTAAAGGATTTGTTAAATCTAGCAAGAAGAACATAGTATGTAAGTTGCACAAAGCATTGTGTAGTCTGAAATAATTCCCTAAAGCATGCTATGAAAGATTATATGCATAGTTGGTGAGAATTGGGTTTGCAGGAGCAAATGATAATAGCAATCTGTACTTGAAAAATGAATCTAGGGATAAGATTTGTTAGCTAAAATATTTGTTGATGATGTCATATTTGGAGGACATGATTTAATGTGCAAATAATTTTCTAATGATATGGAGAAAGAATTTGAAATGTCAATGTTTGGAGAGATAAAATTCTTTGTTGATTTGCAAGTCTATCAAAAAAAAGGAGATATATACATTACACAATCAAAATTTATCAAGGAGATATTGAAGACCTTTGGAATGGAAGATTCAAAACCAATTGGAACACCTATGATTACTGGACATAAAATTTCAAAGAATGATGATTTTTTTGAAGTAATCGAACATTGTATAGGTCAATGATTGACAAATTGCAATATGATGTTCATAGCAGACCTGATACTGCATTAGCCATTGGAATTGTTGCAAGAGTTTTTGCTAATTATAAGGATAACTACCTTATGTCTGTGAAAAGGATATTGAGATATCTAAAAGGAACATAAGACTATGGTTTATGGTATAAGAAGAATGACAAGTTTGAGTTGAAAGTTTACACAGATACTAATTAGGTTGGAAACATTGATGATAGAAAGAGTACGAGTGGAAGAGCTTTCTTCCTAGGAAAGAAGTTGATCTCATGGACAAGTAAGAAGCAATATTGTATTTTTCAATCTATGGTAGAAGCTGAATATGTTGCAGCAACAGTTAATTGCTCAAACATAGTGTGGATCAAGCAATTGTTGAAAGGTATGAAAGAAGATATTATTGAACCCATGGCGAAATACTGTGACAACATAAGTTCTATAAACATATATAAGTGATATAAACATATCCAAGAATCATGTGATGGACATAAAGACAAAGCATATTGCAATCAAGTATCATTACTTAAGGGAATTAGTGCAAGAAAAAGAAATAAGACTAGAATATGTAATAAAAAAGAGCAAGTAGTTGATATATTCACTAAGGCATTACCCAAGGATTTATTTGAGTATCTAAGAGGTAAGTTAGGTGTCATTCACCCTATTTGAAGAAAACTAAGAAGGGATGCAATAATGCATCAATTGTTATGATCAGAATATCGTACATATTAATGCAAGAGGTCACACTTTAGGAGTTGCCTAAAGCTGTGAAAATAAGGACTCTAACATGAGTTGATAAAGTTACAAGTAGGCACATGGTGATACAATCATGGACAAAGATGAAAGAGGGAGAAATAATTCAAAGATTAGTCAGTAAAGAGGATGATGTCTTTGGCATTGTTCTCAAGAGGGAGATGTGTACTAGGTTACCATCCAACATTTAAAGAAGATGAGAGATATGCCAAAGAGAGAGCCAATACAATCAGTATCATAGAGGGAGCATATCAAAGATTGCATGGATGATAATCAAAATGAAACTAAGAATATTAATGAAGATTTGATATGGAACACTAAGGGAGTTGAAAGTGAAAATTTAGAGAACACTTTTTCTATGGCATAGTAACTAAAGGTGTTGTCATCCATGCCAAAGAGGGAGATTATTGGAACCATAATTAGAATAGTTGTTATGTTGTCATTGATGTCAAACCTTACTGGTAAGACATTTATTGACAATATGTAGTGTCATATTATTTGATTGATGAAGAGGATTTGAAAAGAGAGTTAACAAGATGAACTAGTAAAGTACTTGAGTAAAGAGGAGTAAGTATGATAGAACTACAAAGAGCACTTGAAAAGTTAGTATTTGACAAGATAATATGTTGTTTGATCATTCTATTAAGTAAAGAAGAAAAATGAGTTGAAGTATAGAAGAGATGATTGCTAGAAGTCAAGAACTTAAGTAAAACATGAGCTTGACCGAGCAATTGGTTACTAGGTCAATGCAGATGTTAAGCATTATGGAGTAGAGGATTAAGGAACTTAAGTATTAGCCAAGTGATGGTAGTGACCGAGCAAGATGAAGAAAAACTGAAATAATGACCGAGTATAGTGATGGCTGAGCAAGCCAATAGAAGCTAGGTGAGATAGACCAGTAGTGACACCTAGTGATGATCGAGCTGAAGAACATAGTGGTGACCAATTGTCAACAAATTAAGAGTTTTGGAAAGAATCAAGATTTGAGGCGGACATAGTTGAATTTATAGAATAGTCAAAACATGTTAAAGACAAGGATTGATGAGCTGGCATATTTTATGCATGGATTAAGTTTATTAAGTGATTTAAAGTGAAGAATCAATGTGAAGTTTCCATAAGTTTCAAGAAAAGAAGAAGAAAGACAAAATGATGAACATATTCAATGAATCTACTCAAAACCTATGATCTATGGTCATGTTTAAGCAACAAAAGATTAAACCTATCTATTTAAATAGGCATATCAGATGGTTTACATGTTAATTGGTTGGAGAATTTGTGAAGAATAAGTGGAAGAATAAGAGTTGCATAGGAAAAGTGAGAAGTTGGTGAAAGCAAGATTACTTGAGGTGTTGCCAAGCATATCAGAGATAGAGAATGTGATGAAGTCCAGTCAATGAACCAAGAATGAGCTGAATTGAGATTTGCACATGCAAAGTGAGTTGTAATTTATTAGATCAACCCAACTGTTACTTTCTAACCATTATGGCATTAAAATCCTTTTATCAAGTTTGACCTAATAGTCATGTTGTAAACCCTTTAATCAAGGTTATATTATGATGGGATGTTTTTATAGACCTCTAACAAGGCCACTTCCAATAGGGTAATTAAATCATTTAATAGGATCACACCTAATAGTGTGTTTCATAATCTTTAATAGGGTTTTCTCTTAACTAAGCTCACTTAATAAGAGTGAAAAGGTGGTAGCATGTTATGTGGTGGTTTTTCTCGAATTGAATTTGCACGTTAAATCCTGGTGTCATACTTATGTGGATGTTATTTTCACATGTCATGTTATTTATTGCTATATGTTTATGCTGTTGGAAATATAAGAGGAGTAATTGAGAGGGGAGGGGTGAATCGGTTACCACTAAAATAAATCTCAGATCCCTTAGATGTCAGCACAAAACAACTCTACGAAAACTTAACTCTGCCGATGCTCGGCAAACACACAAAAAACCGTTGTACCTCGGTAAACATTGAGATAGCTTGGCAAATTCATAACATAAAATATTTAAGATATTATCTATTATTAATATTACTTTAACTTAGTTGCAGACACATGAAAGAAATAGCATGAACACACTTGACACCAAGATTTAATGTGGAAACCCAATTTGGGAAAAACCACCAATTGCAACTAGTTACTGATTTTCACTCTTTTGAAGTGAACCCTGTTAGGAGCCAACCCTATTAAAGGTTACAAAACACACTGTTAGGTATGACCTTATTAGAGGATTTAATCACCCTATTAGGAGTGGCCTTGTTAGAGGTCTTTAGACAATTCAATAGAAATGCCACCTTGTTAGAGGATTTACAAATAGTTGTTAAGCCAACTCTGTTAAGAGATTTAGATCACTGCTATAATGGTTAGAGAGTAACAATGAGTTGACCTAATTCCTAATGTAACTAAATTTCTGATTACAAATCTCAATTTTGGCTTGTATACTTGATCCTTCTTGATCGAATGTATCTTTTCATCTCAACAAGGATATTTTGCTTATCCTTCCAATTCGCTTCCTCTTGACATCATCAAATCTTCAATTATGTTCCATCTTCACACTTTCTAATCCTCAACTTAACCTTATATTTATATCTTTCATATTGTCAAGTTGGCTTGAATATAACTTAAAATAATTAATATTCATCTTCTTACTCGACTAGAACCACTAGACAAATTAATTGAACTTAATATGCCAAAATAAGAAAATCCTTCATTAGCTGACCCTGCTCGGTCGACACTAACTCAGAAACAATTTTTTTATGTTAACCAAGTGAACTCAGTCAACACTGCATATTCAAAAAGTTCCTTTGATAACCGAGTGAGCTTGGTTAACATTGGTTCCATCCAACATTTCCTTCATTAATCAAGTGAGCTCGGTTAGTACTCAACTTTCGCAAAGTTTTTTTTTGATGCCTGAGTGAACTTGGTAGACACTATCTTTTGAACTAGGCAAACTCTGGAATGCTTGGTAGACATAGAAAACTATCTTCAATGCCTAAGTGAGCTCGACATACACTGATTGGCAATGATATGACATTTTGTGAACATCAAAGACAATACACAATTAACCAATTGTTATCAACATATGCAATTAGGCTAACACTAAAACAAAGAGCCATGTGTTGCTATGAATAAGTTGAGTTGCTGATGATTTTCTACATGGACCACGTGAATTTATGAGTTTGATAAATTTGGTTGAAGTTGTTAAGAGTTGAATTGGTATATCTAGATGCAAGGATAGTTGATTCACCCTCCCCCCTTCTCTGTTATTCTAATCAATCTAACATTCACTTTGGTAATGTGATTATGGGTTTGAACAAGTGATGTGACCTTTAGAGGCCTCTAGGTGTTTGCATCTAATGGAGAAAAAAAAAATGATTACTTAAGAGTTATGGTATAGTATTTTAAAAAAAATGTATAGTTAAAATGATAATTTAAGTGTTTATATTACAGACACACAATGTTGTGGTCAAGTCACTTCATTGGTGCCACAATAACTAAGGTTCATATCATGTTTGGCTATTATGTATTCATTCTAAAAATGTACTCATGGGTTTGAATGAGTAATGTGACCCTTTGAGGCCTCTAGGTGATTATGCCTTACAAAGCAAAAAAATGATAAGAGTTTTGATCTTGCTATTAGGATTCATATTGCACCCAAGTCACTTTATTGGTGTCACAATAATTAAGGTTCATATCATGTTTGGTTATTATGTCTTCACTCTGGTAATGTGCTAATGGATTTGAACAATTGATGTGACCCTTTAAGGCCTTTAGGTGGTTGTGCCTTAGGAAGCAAAAAAAAATAGATAACTTAGGAGTTATGGTAGAGTATTTTTTTTTAATGTATATTTAAAATGACAATTTAAGAGTTTATTTTGAGACACACAATGTTGTGGTCAAGTCACTTCATTGGTGTCACAATAATTAAGATTCATTTCATGTTTGGCTATTATATCTTTGCTTTGGTAATGTGCTCGTGGATTTGAATGAGTGATGTGGCCCTTTGAGGCCTCTTGGTGGTTGTGCCTTATTGAGTAAAAAATTAATGATAACTTAAGAGTTATGATCTTGCTACGAGGATTCAACAATGTAATTTTTTAGTCAAACTCATTGACCCATATTTTTTGTGTAGTGATTTACAAGAACCCATTTCTCATGAGACTAAATGGAGCATTAAATTAGCATATTTATATATTCTAATATATTTTACATAATTTTTTAATTTTCTAATCTATTTTACATTAAACAAATTAGAAGATTTTTAATGCATTTATATAAAAAATTTAATGGATAAGTGGAGTATCTACACATTCAACGTGTAAAATATTAATTCAATGTTCAACATTGCTTTAATAAATTTTGACCATTTTAATTTTTCTAATAACAAAGTAAGACTTTGCATAAGATAAAATGAAAACTAAAGAGTAATTAACGTTAATTTTTTGGTTTAAAATATGTATACTTGTTTTCAAGTCACAATTTTCTTCTTGATGATGATGGACTACTATTATTCTTTGAAATGTCAAACAAAACAAGTATAAGAGCCCTGTTGACTCACTTTGGAGTTGTCCTGGATATATGTTTTTGGTTTTGAATATTTTTGCAATTGTTTTTGGGTTTTGAGTATACATATTTTTAAGCAATTTTCAAAATGTATAGAAATTCTTGAAATAAAAATACAATAATATGAAATTCACGCTATCATGAATGCCAACTTAATATTATAATTTGTAATTACGATATATGCAATAATTACAATCATAAATGTATAATCAATAAACTAATTTAAAGAATCTACAAAGTAAATTAGTGTTGGATATGTTGTAGCAGATGGATGATGAATTTCCATGCCAATTCTATATATAGAAGCCTTCAATGTGTTAAGAAAACAATATAGAGTTTAAAAATTGCCTTAGTCTTCATGCCAAATCCATATGTAATGCATCAACAGAGAACTCAAATGCTTCTTCTATGGTGATTATGTAGCCCGTAATAACAATAGAAATTGAATAGTAATAAAGGAATGCCCATAATTATTGTAATTCCCTTCACTTAATCTCAACTAGAATAGTATGGACCTATTCTATAAACACTTAATTTTCAAACCAAATGATTATAAAATCTGTCTACAATGGTACCAATTCAATGAAAAATAAAAACAAAAACTCAAACACAATTCACTAGACCATTTACTAGCTCAAAGTGCAACTCATGGGGAGAAATTAGAATTCTCCAATTCCCAACATACCCTTCAAAGCTTCTCAAATTTCATAAAATAGAATAAAAAAATGATGGTTTGATTTGTAAGAAGGAAGCCTTTTTATAATTTAAAATGAATTGTAGCTTCTTCCACACACCAAACACCCAAGAGCTTCATTGATACACTTTTTGCCAATGAAGCTTCAACTTGACACCGTCAAATTAGAATTATGAAACAATAAAGTTATTCATTGAGCTAGGCTTAATTAATAACTTATAGTTTATGGAACTCATTGACTAATCATGTAAATCATTGAAGGATTCAAGTCATCAGATGCCTCAACTGCACTACTAAAAATAGAAACTATGCTAGAACAAATTTACTATAAATAGAAAGTAACTTGGACGAGACCTACAAAACACACTGTCAGCTCACGGGGGTCATGATAATGAAATGACATCACCAAGCTACTAGAACCTACTAAACTAGGGACATTACAATCTTCCCTCCCCAAGTTCGCTTGTCTCCAAGAAATCATACTCTGGGGTGTTGGAGCATATCCTTAGGCTCCCAAGTGGTATCCTCATCTAGAAGACCTTGCCACTTCACAAAAAAATCTTTGATGATCTGTTGATGCAAATGTCTCTTTGTGGTATCCAATATGTCCTTAGGGATCAAGTATAATCTCCCCTCATCATCTAGTGGGGGTAAAATGGAATATGGGACAATATGCTTTCCTAATGCCTTCTTGAGGCATGATACATGAAACTCATTATGAAATTTTTTTCCCTCTAGAAAAAATAACTCATAAGATACCTCACCCATGCATCTAATCCAACAAAAGGGACCATAGTAATGAGATTTGAGCTTCTTAGCTCCACTCTTTCTAATGGAAGACTTCTTGTAAGGTTGTAACATCAAGTACACCATATCTCCCACTTGAAAAGAATGAGTAGTCCTCCCCTAATTAACATATTTCTTATGTTGATTTTGTGCTCTTTGAATGTTGTGCCTCAAAGCCCTCATGACATCCTAGCTACCTTGTGGAAAATCACCTACACTGGGTACCCTTTCGTCACAGAATAAAAAATTCATTAAGCTCAAGGGATCATACATGTATAAGGTGCTAAATGGGGATATTCGAGTAAACAAGTGGTGAGTGGAATTATAACAATACTCACATAGGTATATCCACCTCACCTAAACCCATTGTTGTGTTGAAACATAATTTTGTAGATAGCCCTCCATCCATTTATTAATAATCTTAGTTTGACCATTAGTCTGAGTGTGGTAACTAGTTCTTAGAGTAAACTTTATCCCATATGATATGAAGAGCTCTTGGCAGAAGTGACTCATAAAATGGCCACCTCAGTCACTCACAATATTTAAAGTAAACAATGTAATTTAAACACCTCTTAGAAAAACAACTCAACAATCTGAGTAGCAGAAAATGTAGTGGTGATGAGAAAGAAGTGTGCATATTTAGTGAGGCAATCCACCACTACATAGATACAACCTATGCCTTGGGCTTTCGACAAGCCCATAATAAAATCCTTGGATAACCATTCTTGCTTCCTCTTAGGAATGAGAAGTGGTTGTTGTATCATCTATTTTAGTAATTGCAAAATATAATACTAAGATCTACAAAGCACTCACAATACTAAATAGACTAACACTTATGAGAGGACAGAGGGAAAAATATGGAGAAAAGTAGACCAAGAATGATAAGCTCCTCAAGTGTAAACTTGATGATTTCGATGTATCCAAATGTGGATGGATGTATGCTCAAGTGCGATTCAAGCTTCAAGTGGTTAGTTTGGGATTCAAGCATGGAGGTGGATGAAGGATTCAGCAATGAAGTTGTGTATGGATTTTGACATGGTGATGATGTAGAATGACTATGTTGTAGTGGTTAATGGGGCATTATAAGTTTGCATTAAAGTTGATATGAATTGTGAAGGAAGAGGGTTTCATTTATAGGCTAAGGGGTGGTGAGACGGAGGGTCAGGATGCAAGGATGGAAGAATGGTGAGGTAGGGCCAGGATGCAAGGAATGGGGGAGCACATGGATTGTGCTTCTTCAAAGCTCTAGCCTTGTGACAAGTGTCAAAAAGGGGATTTGGTGGTCAAAATGGGGGGTCAAAGGTAATTATGACAGAGGAGTGTGGAAGAGGAATGTAAGAAGCATTTAAGGGCATTTATGACATGTAAGAGCCATTAATGCTCTTGGATAGGAATGCAATAGGATAGGGGAGACTATTGACATTGGCTTGGGTTAAAAATTCTTAACCCTTACTTAAAGTTATGCACCTATTTAGGAGGGGGATTATGCTCAACCTAGGAGGGGGGTTAAAGGGTAAGTGGCTTACTTTGGCTAAGTGAGGTTAGTATGGGTGAATGGTTGGATTAGGGTAATGATTAGGTTTAGGGATGTTTTTAGGGGTTTGAAATGATTTATTTAATAAAAGGGGGATGCAAGATTAAATTAAATATATTTTTGCATTTATTTAATTTAATAGAGGAATGAGGATTTAATTGATAAATTGATTTTTGGTTATCATTTAATTTTACCAATTGGACTATGGTTAATTAAAAAAATTAATTAACCAGGGGATGGTGATTAATTAATTAAATAATAAATATTTAATCAATAATGACCTAGGAGATGACTAAATAGGATTCCCTAGTGATGTAATCATATTTAGGTGCCTACATTTCCCCTCTTTTTGACATAGTGTTGGGACAACACTATTTCAAAGAAGTTCAAATATAATTGACACAAAGAAGATTTTAAGTCAAGATGGTTGCCCCAGTCTCAAGTAGAAGAGGAGAGAATGAACAGTGTGATGACCTCTAAAGAAGGTAGCGGGGAGAGAAAATGAGGCTTGATGACTTCTTGAAAATGTACAAAAAGCCAGGGTGAGCAAGTCAACGTATAAGGACTAAACGAGTGTTAAAATGATAATTAAATGACAATAATAAAAAGGCTAGAGGAAAAGGGAGTTGCTAGAGGGGTCATAGAGGAGAATAGGGTACCACAAGGGGCCTATAAGGGGGTCTAGGAGGGTTGTTTGCTCTCATATTGACATCGAGATACTGTTGTTTGGAGCTCTGATTTGGATGACGTGATGGCTGCACAAGGACAACTAGAGCATTGGACGGACATGGTACAATGAGTATGGGCACGGTGGATACAAGATCAATTGGAAGGCTCAAAAAAAATTTCTTTGTAATTTTTGCATTTTCCTTTATAGCATTTCTAAAAAATTTAGAAGTGTGTTCCCGCAGGCATGGGTTTGACGAGATCGTAGTAGGGATTAGCGAGAACATGATCCTGTGAAAACATCTAGAAGGTAGTGTTAAAAAGTTAATTTAAAAGCTATTTTTGTGAGAATGTTAATTTACTTAGATTTTTATACGAGTTAGTGATCTTGCCAGCAGGAACGAGTTCCTATTAGTAGGAATGCGGTCTCGTAGGAAAGGGTAGTTTAGGAGAGAGTCAACGTAGGAATAGGGAAATATTAATCAAGAGAGGCAAAGGAGAGGATGTGTTTCCACGGTGATTTGGAGCTATGGGAATGCAAGGGAAAAAAGATAGTTCGCAGGAATGTGGGGAAAAGATAAAAAACTAAGTGGGTGGGAGAAGGGAGAGTGAGGAAACATGAGTAGATTATTTTGGTAAGAGGAAAAGAAAATTGATGTGAGTATTATTTGGCTTGATACAGTGGTCACTGGATGCCTTGGTGTTGAGAAACACTGACATACTAAGTGAGGATTGACACCATTAGACTGGGGTACTTGGCTAGACTATCACATGCATAGACTTATGTGGTGATGGTGACAACATTATGTGAGCATTGGCATAGTGAGACTGACACATTCCATTTGCTGACAAGGGAGATGATAGTTAACCTAGAGGATGTATACATCATTTTTCAGCTACCTTTGTGGGGTATGCTAGTGAGGGCTAGGAGGGAGGTTTCAGGAGAGGTAGTTGTACAGTGACTGGTGGGGCTTGAAGTCTAATTTTGTATCTAGAGGGGCCAGTTTCCATTAGATGAGTATTTGGCTCTAGTGATAGTGGATTGAAGGATATATTTTTATGTGTGTGGGTTGGTCTTAGGGTACATTACCTAGATACTGGTGGTACATGAGTGACTTTGGCACTAATATTGATGATCATTCAGATCATGGACGACAAAGTCCCTCCTGCATGGGGCTCACTAATGTTGGCTGAGCTATACTGAGATCTTCATCAAATTGTATACCAGGATGCAGGGCACCAGTGGAAAAGTGTGAGTTTCCTGACATTACTACAGGTGTGGGCCTAGGAGCACATTGCAACATTTAGGTCAATTTTTTGGAGAGATAGGCAAGCAGAGGAGCCAGTCATATACAACCGGGGTGATCCCCTCACCTATCACCACATAGAGGGTGTTGAATACTGACAAGTCTAGTTAGATGAGGTTTAGACCATCATATAGAGGTGGTATATGGATCTTAGACTGTGGGTGGAAGAGAGGTAATATTTCCCTTATACCATTTTTCAATGTTTCATTTTTGGGTGTTGGGAGTACATTGCAGAGCAATATCAACCAGATAGGGCCCTGTGGCAGTTTGGATGGCCATAAGTTGCCCTAGGGGAGCTGAACTAGTGTCAGGGCATGATAAGGGATTTAGTGGCTATTTTTGAGCCAACTTTATAGAGGGATGGGTTACTATAGGCATGGCAAGATTTAGCACCACATGACTTGGATTGGTTTTGTGGGGTGGCAGATGTTGGCTTGACATAGGAGTATAGAGATTGTTTTGAGTGCCCTAGGCTAGTAGGTTGGGCCTAGGTGACCAAAGCATTAGTAGTGGCAGGGGAGATCACTCGAATGGTGAGGCATGGGTGATATGGGGCTAGGGGCTTGAGGTAACTAGCTGAGGTGATGGTACAGGAGGAGGTGCCACATAAGCAGAGGTGGAGGAGAGACATGAGGATGCTAGGCTGTAGCCAGATAGAGAAGAGGGTAGGTAAGAGGAGGAGAGGTCACAAACAAAGGTGAGGCCACAGGGAGAGAGGAGGCCATAGGAGAAGGGTGGATAGGGGCCATAGGTGCTAGTGGTTGGAGGAGGAGAATCATCCTCAGAAGGAGGGGATGATGGATTGGCAGACAGGTACGCGTCCCTGTAGCAAGCACATGGGGCTACTAGCCAGCTACTATGGTGTACACAATAGGAGAGAGACCAGCTCTAAGAAGAGTGAGACCAATTTTGACTTGAGAATAATGTGGTTTAGGGGAGGTAGATCGAGCAGGGGTCAAGCTCGGGATGTTGTGTATGGAGTTTGGGTGGTTGGAGGGGAGGTTGGAGGTGATGACATTAGAGAGGTAAAGGTTGTAGGGAAGGATCATCATAGTCTAGGAGGAGAGAGATAGGCTGGTAGTGGAGGTGACCACACTAAGGGTATAGATGGTGATAGGGGGAGTGATGAACCTCTAAAAGGACATTATTTTGAGAACCTTTTATCTTGTTTTTAGACAATTATCTTGCAAAAACATTTTATGACTCTATGGTTTAAGCAAAAGAACTTATGTTTTTATGAATATATTATCTATTTTTTAAGACATGAATATATTATCTATTGACTTCTATGGTTTAATGAAGGAATATTACATGTTGATAAATTATTCCTAATCCATGCTATGTTTGGGTAGGTTCCTTCCTGTAGCAAGGATTTGCAAAGAGTGATAGTTTGAACATTATACCTTTTATAACATTGATGATAAAATGAATATATATGTATGTGGAAGTTGTTGCATTCAATATTTTGTAGGTACTTGCCATGCATATTCAAAGTCAACATTTCAATGCTAAGTCAAAGCCAACTAGATTGATGAATCACCGAAACAAGTAGATTATTTTGTGATTTCTGTTATGGCAACACACGAATATAGCTTCCTCAATCTGCTATATTCTTGGAGGAGTTAAATTACAGTTAATGATATTTATGTTGTAAACTTTATGATCTGTAATTGATCCTCATTGATAGAGTGATCATAGAAGTAGGAAGTTGTTGTATTTTTCCTTTAAATAATGCTCGCTATAGCTTTACAAGAAGTTTTTTTTGAAGGAAGATAAAATAGATTGTTTGTTCAAATCAATAGTGTGTAATCTTATTTTTAATCAGAGGTAACCCCTTACTATGAATGAATAGAATACAAAGTTCAAGTTTCCATCTTCTGTCTTGATCATCTTTTCTGTTCACTCATCCAAGGGGGGCCACTTGGTGAGTGAACTGCTTTATTAGAATAGATTTTATTTCCTTGTTTATTTCTTTGCAAAGTAGACTTATGCTGTTCCTACAACCATTGATAACATAATCATTGAACTATTTCTACAACATAGGTGCATAGATATATTTACTATTTGCAATAGTACTCTAAGATTTAAGACAAGATGTTGTTTCAGTTCCTAGCTTAGTCTCCTTCAACATTCCTTTTTATGTTTTAGTTATAATGACTTAAAGAGGAATCAAAGCATATACTTTGAAGTCACCCTTTCAAGCTTATGCTCATGGGTTGACAAAATAAAATGAAGTCAATGTGTTATTCTTAAGAAAACACATAATTCTATCTAATCATGGAGTCAATGTGAAAGGATGTCCAATCCCTTGTTACTGAGGTATTTAGCTGACTGACCATTTTTGGCATCGTTATCGGGATTGAACTAATTGAATTCAACCCTGAAGTCATTATGTTAGTTTAGATTTTGCATTATTTTGCATGCACAGAAGAGACCCCTTTGGGAGATTTCTTCCTCATATTATTCAGGAAGACATTTTTAATCCTGAACCTAAAGAACCTCAGAGCGAGAATGAAGAAGAACCTTTTGAAAATCCATTTGCTGCTACTCAAGAACAAATACCCTCATCCTTTGATGAATCCTTGCATTTGAATGATCTCTT
This sequence comes from Cupressus sempervirens, assembly GCA_028749045.1. Lineage (NCBI taxonomy): Eukaryota > Viridiplantae > Streptophyta > Pinopsida > Cupressales > Cupressaceae > Cupressus > Cupressus sempervirens. The sequence continues at coordinate 710,970,143 of CM053789.1, read as the reverse complement.
TTTGAACTCGAATACTAAGATAATCCATTTGACCTTGTCATCTATCAAGAACCACTGTTAGTACCCCCTCCAAGAATGGCTCTTGATTATTGAAGACCTTGAAACCTTTCTCTTTAAGTTTGACATACTATGTAGAAGTTAAGACTATACAACTGATGCTGACAAACTGAAGTTGTTTTTGTCTACCCTCAAAGAAGCTGCTCTGAGATGGTTCATGGGGTTGGGTGCCAATGCTATAGCAGATTGGCCTGCAATGAGCAATTTGTTTCTCACAAAGTATAAGGAATACTATAGGGGTCAAGATTTAAAAGGGGATGACATTTTCAAAATGTCCCAAAAAGATGATGAAACCTTAGAAGATTATGTTTCCCAATTCATGTTCAACCTGTAGCATAACACACAACATCAATTGAATGAGGAATCAAAGAAACATCTTTTTTTGAGAGGTGTAAATGATGGAAGCATTGAAGCTCTAGGCCTTATGATAGGAGGGGATACCACTCAAAAGACTTGGATTGATATACATAGTATATGCTTGAATTATTTGAAAGCTACTGTGAAGAAAGGTAGGGGACTTAGAGATCTACCACATAAGTCAAATGATAGTTTAGGAGCATCCAAGATGGAATTATCTAATTTGCTATTAGATTTCAAGCAAGACATCATTAATGATGTAGCCACTCAACTAGACACCATGCAAGCTAGAAGAAAGAAAGATGAAGTTGATGCCATCTTTACTGAATACTATCCACATTGTAGAGAAAAGAAAAAGCACTGTAGATGTAAGTTTGTTGCATGTGTGGAGACACAACCAATGCCAACCAAATTCAAAGCCATTGATGAAAATGGAGAGGTACTTTACGTTGCTCAAAGAAGGCCATGGGCTCAAAGACAAGGTATACCACAAGATCCTTTTCAAAGTTATAATAATAATAATCAATGGAAAAATTTCCAAAATACTGGTTTAAGTGAAAATCATGGTTAGCAGCAACCTCAGTAAGACTGGCAACAACCTCAGTAGGCTTGGTAGCAACCTTAGCAAGGTTGGCAGTAACATTATCAAGGCTGGCAACAACCTTAGAATTGGAATAGCCAATATAGTCAACAAACCCTGTTGCCACCACCTTAGTAGCAAGCTCTAATCCTCCTCCTATAGCCACTAATACTCCTTCCAAGCAGACCCAACTACCAGTTCAACCTAATCCTAATCTGAACAATACTAAACAACATGCTCAATAGCAAATCTATGCCATCTCATTGAATGATATTCACTTAAGGTCAGACACCACTCTTCCTGCACCCCAAAAGCCTATAATAACTAAAGTTGAATATCCTCTGACTGAGCATATAGATGAGTCAAATCAACATACCTCTCTTGCAGCCAAAAAAACCTCCATTTCCCCATAGGTTGATAGAACAAGGCCAGCCCATGGAGAACCATGCAATCATTGATTTACTTAATTAGTTAAAGCAGATGATAGTAAAAATACCATTGCTGGATGCTATTAAGGAAGTCTCTACCTATACTACAGCTATTAAGGAAGCATGCATTAAGCAACCATGAAGGAAGAAGAAAGATCCAAAAACCATTCATGTCCTAGGACAATTGTTTGACTTAATGCTGGAGAAATTAATTGTACCTAAATACTCTGACCTTGGGAGTCTTGTAGTTACAATCATTATTCATGGGGTCCAAGTTCTAAATGCTTTGGTTGACCTAGGAGCATCTATTAATGTCATGACAAAGGAGGTATTGTCTCGACTACATGTTATTGGCTTCGGAGAGACACCCACCATACTTCAACTTGTTGATAGCTAGAGTTATGATAATGATAATAAGCCAGAAATGGAGCGAAAGCTAGGATGATAAAAATGGGTCTAAAACTACAATGAAAAATGGATATAAAACCTATGATAATGAAAATGGATTTTTAACTATAATAACAATGGATTAAAAAACTACGATAATGAAAATTGATCTAAAACTATGATAATGGAACTAGACCTAAAACTTATGATAATGAAATAGATTGAAAACTATGATAATGAAAGTTGATCTAAAAACTATGATAATGAAATTGGATTTAAAACTATGATAATGAAAGTGGATCTAAAACTATGATAATAAAAGTGATGAGTCAAAATGAACTATAAAAACTATGATGAAAAGTAGCGTAAAACTTAAAGGGTTATGATGATGCAAATGATGACTAACAATGAAAAAAAATCATGGTAATGTGGTGAGAGATGAGTGTACATGATATGAAAGGCAGGTAAAATGATAGGGAAATGTATGTGGCGATAGGATCTGTAACATATCACTGATCGACCATAGTCTTTGATTAGGAGGGGGGACAATGTGCACAACTTTAGAATAATGCTTGTGGAACAGGAGATTTTTAGGGAGAGGTGATGGTGTCAGGGAATCAGAAAGAAGGGTAAGGGGGATAGGCAATGAGATTAGATCTGAGAAGGGTGCTAGGATAGGAGACGTAGGGATGCTTCTTAGGAAAGGAAAGTGTGGAGGTAGGTAGGATATTTTTTTATGGTAAGAACATGTAGGATGTGATAATACACATATGGTAGAAGGGAGATGAATGAGATTTTCTTTTTTCTTTTTATGGAACAAGGTGATGGGATGATGAAATTATGCTTGAAGCTTGAAGGTGGGGTACTTCGTAAAGAAGTACTACCATGTAGTTTGAGCATTTAATTTGATATAGAAATATTAGGTATATGCTAAGGTTACCACGAACAACAAGGATTCTACCCCAATATTACATAGGACTGACTTGAACAAGCACACAAATATTGCCTTGACATCACACATGGATCCCAAAGGAATCAGAGTGGAAATGATACTAGGTGATCCACAAGAAAATGATATTTCCCAACTACATCATGTGATCATGAATGAACACATGTTTTGGAACATACAAGGGTCATATCCAACTGAATCACAAGAAGAAAAGATCTGATCAAAACCTTTCTCTCTAATCACCCCATTCATAGTGCACCATGATATAAAAGATCATGGCGACCTTGAGGAGGGAACAACCAAATTTCCTAGAAAATATATATTTTAAGAACTAAAAAGTGACATCGAATATCAAAAGAAAGAAAAAATGCATGAAAAAGTAACCTTTTGCCAAAGAGATTGGGAGGACTAGATACTGATCGGCCAAGGTTTAGACATGAGGATAGATCTATCCTTCAAGAACCTATCAGTAGTATTTTGGGAATCGGACAAAATTGACAACTATAACATTCTTTAAGACAACTGTTTGATGACATGGGATTTTGCTATAGGGTCCAAAAAATGACTTGCTTTGAGGAGAAACATGACTTATGATTGAAAAGGGGAACACGAGGTGTGTTCAAAGAGACTAGATAGAGAAGGACAAAGTATGTACAAGTACTGCTATACAAACTTTTAGGACATTTGGTGTGATATGTGAGTGGGTTTGTATATAACGGGAAAAGCTCAGGATGAGGAGGTAGTGTGATGTGATCATATATAGTACATTATTTTTACAAGGGTATGATACATAGACATGGTACATGAGATAAAATATGACTGATATGATATTTGCAGTAAGGTGTGGCAATGAAATCTTTGGAACACCTTTGGAAAATGGGAAGAGTGGGTGATGAGATGGTGAGGATAGTGTGGGAGGTGTCGATCACTAATAGATCATGAACATGCCATGTACACATTGTGCCTATTTGCTAGGTTTTTACCAAGGAACATATCCAAGGCACTTGAATTGCCAGGTTTTCACCATTGGATGCTTATTTTTCTTTACTATTGCTCTTTTTTGCTTAATTTTAGGGTCTTTTAAATTTTTTTCTTGATTTTTTTCCATGGGATTAGTGGGATACACTGAGGATCTTAGGCATAGTATTTCTTGAGGTGAATGATTTTGGTGGGATCATTCAATTTTTCACCCTCAAGTGTTGATAGTTGATATGCCCCTGAGTCAAAAGATGTTGTGACAACATATGGACCAAGCCACGTGGGCTCAAACTTGCCCTTCTTTTCTTGGTCTACTTGGACCTTCATGTTTTCTTTGAGGAACATGTCATCTACTTGAAATTGGTGTAGATGAACCTTCCTTTTGAAGTTGCACTTTAGGTGATTTTGATAGACCATGAGATGGTCATAGGCCTATTTCCTTTTTTCATCAAGTAGATCAAGCTGGGTGAGTTTGGCTACTCTGTAATCCTCATCTAATATATGCCCTTGTAATGAATATTCAAGGATGTGAATTCGACCTCAATAGGTAGTATTGCTTCAACACCATAGATCAAGGAGTATGGGATTGTGCCTATAGATGTACGAAATAAAGTACGATAGGCCCATAGGGAAAGGTTGATTTGCAAATGCCAATTGCGGCCAAAATCATTGACAACTTTCTTTAGGATTTTGAGTAAGGTTTTTTTAGTTGCCATAGCCTGACCATTACCTTGTGGAAAGTAGGGGCTAGAAAAACTATGATGGATGTGAACGGAGGTACACAACTCTTCCATATTGAGGTTTTCAAAGTTACATCCATGGTTGGTGAAAATGGTAGCCAAGATGCCGAAACTAAATATGATATGATAGAGGATAAACTTGGAAACTTGAAGTCCTATGGCGATTATAAGTGGGACTGCTTCTTCCCACTTAGTGAAATAATCAGTTGTAATGATTATCCACTTGTGTCCTTCTGAAGAGAGAGGTGTTATAACACCAACAAGGTCAAACCCCCAACATATAAACGGCCATGGCAGTGCAATAGGTTGAAGATTTTGAGTTGAAGTTTGAATTAGATTTGCATGTTGTTGATAGGGTAGACACCTTTTGACAAAGTCATAGGCATCATGCTCTAGAGTAGGCCAATAATATACAGCTCTAAGTATTTTCTTAGCTAGGAATATACCACTTATGTGAACACCACAAAGTCTAGTGCGTACTTCTTTGAGAGCCATTGCAACCTCATTTTGGTCTAAACATCAAGAGAGAGTTTCATGATAACCATAATGATATAGGGTGTTAGCTATGATATTGTAGCGAGATGCTCTATGAATGAGGTTCTAGTGTTGGGTTCTTGTAAGATGGGGAGATATGATACCATTTAGTAGGTAAGTGTGAATTTCATTATACCATTGGGATTGGGGACCAACCAAGACACATACACGTGTTGATTCATCATTCTCATATACAGGCTCATGTAGCTGCTCGACTAAGAATTATATTGTGTAGCCTCCTAATGGATCTCCAAAAGTGAACCAATAGTAGTCATGGTGTTTGTAGCCCTATTTTGAAATCTAAGCACTTGTGTGGATTGGAGTTGAGTAATGTGTTGCTTCAACTGATCTACTAATTCTTTGTATGGCTAAAGCTTATCATCCTTAGTCTAATATGCATCTAAGACTTGCTTGATAATAAGTTGTGAATCTCTAAAGACCTATAGTTTTGTGATATTCCACTCAACTACTATTTTGAGCTGTGCAATAAGTGCTCCATACTCTGAGATGTTTTTGGTGCACTAGAACTAGAGTTTAAAAGACTTAAGAATGTAGTCACCTTGAGGAGTGACCAATAGTATGTTAACTCTAGAACCATGGGATGTGTAAGATCCATCAAAGTATAATTTCTAAGATGGTTATTCTTCTATCAAGCAGAGATGTTCATTTGGGGACTCCATAATGAGAGGGTGATCAACAACCAAGGGTGCATCAACTAAGTGATCTATTATAGCTTGACCTTTGATAGCTTTTCTATCGACATATTGGATGTCGAAATCACTGAGAAGAATGACCCATTTGGCGAGGTTCCATGTGAGTACTGTGCATGATAACATATATTTCAATAGATCAATCTTGGATATTAGTTGTGCAATATGACTCAGCATGTAATGATGAAGCTTTTGAGTGGTGAAAACCATAGCTAAGCAAGTTTTTTTTATGGGTGTTTAATTAAGCTCATACCCGACTAGAGTGTAGCTGGCATAGTAAATAGCCCTCTCTTTTCTTTCATCATCAAGTTGTGCTAGGAGAGCACCTAGTGCTATTGGGGTGGTTGTCATGTACAATATGAGTGGTCTTCCTACAATTGGCACAACCAAGATAGGTGATTAGCCAAGTATTTCTTGATCAGTTCAAATTTAAATTGACAAACAGGATCCCACCTAAAATTTTGATCCTTTTTGAGCAAGTGTGTAAATGGTTGACACTTATCAGCTAGCTATGAGATGAATCTTTTGATTGATTGTACCTTCCCCTGGAGAGAGTGAAGTTGTCTGCGTGTCTTAGGAGGGGTCATATTCATGATGACCTTGACCTTTTTAGGGTTGATCAATACCATGGTGTGATATAATGAACCCTAGGATCTTTTCAGATGTGACACCGAAGACACATTTCTTGAGGTTCAGCATGAGACGATACTTAGCCAGCCGATCAAACACTTCCTCGAGATGAGATAAGTGATAAAGGGCATTAAGAGACTTCACTAGAATGTCACCCACATAATCCTCAAGATTTTTTTGGATGAGGTCATGGAAGATGACCATCATAGTTTATTGATAGGTTGCCCTGACATTCTTCAACCCAAATGACATCATGTTGTAATAGAAGGTCCCCCAAGGGGTGGTAAATGTTGTCTTATGTTGATCTACTTCTGCTATTTGAATTTGATTGTATCCTAAGAAACCATCCATGAGTGATAAGAGCTCATGGCATGTGGGGAGATAGACAATCATATCTATATTTGGCAACAAGAAATTGTTAGAATTAAACCATAGATAGAAATAACAATTACATGCAAATATAACCAATATAAGAAAATAATAGATCACATAGAAAAGAACACAAGACACCAAGATTTAATGTGGTCCACCCTAATCCTGGGTTACATCCACCAAATAGCAAGTCAAATATTTTACGATCCAGTAATTACAACCTGATTACAATTCATAATCTCTTACAACTCAATACCACTGCAAGAACCAATCTCACATCACCTTGTGAGACAATCCCTAACCCTAAGCCCTTTTATACAAGTATTTTTACCACTTTAGGGTTATAATTAATAATTACATGTTGGCCCAAAATCCTGATAAAATGAATTTATGAAGTATGTATAGTACTTTCCTGATCAGTCACCACAAACTAACAATCTCCCACTTGGGAATTGATCAAGCTCCACACTAAACAACAATCTCCCACTTGGAGACTGATCTTGTAGCTATTCCACTATTCCATGAGGCTCCCACTAGATCAAACCACCCTGGACTCTGTTGTTCTTTTATTCATGTTCAGTCTAGAAGACCAACCAAAGTTGAAGAGGAGTTCAACTTCTCCCTTGTTACTACCTTTGTAAACGTATCTGTTGGATTGTCATTTGTATGGATCTTGTCCAACTTTAATTGTCCATCCTCCAAAACTGACCAAATGAAATGGTACCGCAACTGTATGTGTTTGGTCTTTGAATGCAGAGCTGAATTCTTTGCAAGATGAATGGCACTTTGACTATCTATAAACAAATAATTATCCTTCTGAGGGTGTCCTAATTCTTCCAAAAAGAATTGAAGCCATATCATCTCCTTGGCTACCTCTGTAGCATCTACGTACTCTACCTCTATAGTGGATAAAACATTAACCTTTTGTAACCTAGAAACCTAGCTCATGGCTACCCAGCCAATAGTAAAGACATAACCTATAGTACTCTGCCTAGTATCAATATCCCCTGCCAAGTTCGAGTCAACATAGCCCTGTAAATCAGTAGTAGAGCCCCAAAATTATAAACACTTATTGGATGTTCCTCTCAAATATCTAAGAATCCATTTAACTACATTCCAATGCTCAATTCCTGGATGACTCATATACCATCTAACAACTCCCACTGCATGTGCAATATCTAGCCTGGTACATACCATAGCATACATCAAGCTTCTCACAACTAAATCAAAGGGTACCTTGGACATATTATCCTCCTCTTCTTGTGTCTTGGGACACATCTCCTTAGTCAACTTCAAATGACCAGGTAAAGGTGTGCTGACAACTTTAGCATTCTCCATAGAGAAACATTGCAACACCTTCTCCATATAATCAGCCTGAGATAACATCAATGTTCTATTCATCCTATCTCTACAAATCTTCATAACAAGGATTTGTTTTGCTGCCCTCAAATCCTTCATAGAAATTGCATGTGTTAAATGGCATTTCAACCCTTTAATATGATCCATGTTAGACCCAGCTACAAGCATATCATCAACATATAAACATAAAATAATGTAGCTGTCATCATCCAACCTTTTAAAATAAACACAATGATCTGAATGACACCTATTGTATCCATGCTCATGCATAAAATTGTCAAACTGTAGATACCATTGCCGAGGTGCTTGCTTCAAGCCATATAAACTTTTCTTCAATTTGCACGCTAAGTTCTCCTTACCTTTGACCTCAAATTCTTGTGGTTGAGCCATATACACACACACACACACACACACACACACACACACACATATATATATACATATATATATACACACACACACACATATATACACATATATATATACACACACACACATATATATATACATATATATATATATATATGTATATACATATATATACATATATATATGTAGATACATATATATACATATATATATACATATGTATATATATGTATATACATATATATACATGTATATATATGTATATACATATATATACATGTATATATATGTATATATATGTATATACATATATATACATGTATATATATACATATGTATATATGTATATATATACATATGTATATATATACATATGTATATACATACATGTATATATACATATGTATATACATATATGTATATATATATATGTATATATATAGATATATGTATATATATATATGTATATATATATGTATATATATATGTATATATATATGTATATATATATATGTATATATATATGTATATATGTATATATATATATGTATATATATATATATATATATATATCTTCATCCAAATCACCATGAAAAAAAGTTGTTTTAACATCAAGCCGCTCTAAATACAAATCTTCAATAGCCACAATACTTAAAATAGTACAGATTGAAGTCATTTTAACAACAGGAGAAAATATCTCATCAAAATCGATTCAATTTTTTCTAGGCGAATCTTTTGACAACTAACTTGGCTTTAAATCTTTTCTTACCTCCATCCTCTTATTTTAACCTGTAAACCCACTTATTTTGTAAAGCTCTTTTACCTATAGGAAACTTGTATAAATCCCATGTCTAATTCTTCAGCAAAGAGTCCATTTCATCTTTCATTGCAGACTCCCATTGAATCTTAGTATCCACCTATACAACTTCATCATAACATTTAGGTTCACTAGCATAAGTAAGTAAAATAGAATAAAAAGAGGGAGAGAATCTTTTTGGAGGTCTAATCTACCTTATTGACTATCTAACATTCACCAGTGTGTGTGGTATTTGTTGTTGCAATTATTTCACATCATGAGGAATGACTGGAACATCAGCTTTTGGAGTATCATCCAACACTACATAATCATCTTCTTTCTTCTCATGTTGTTGCAACAAATCTTTGTACAAAACTTTCTCATTGAATATGACATCCCTACTTACAATTTTATGATTTTCAAAATCCCAAAGCCTATAACCAAATTGATTAATACTATATCCAACAAATACACATTTCTTTGACTTAGCTTCTAGCTTGGTTCTATTTTTAGAATCTATGTGAGCAAATGCTTCACAACGAAGATCTTGAGAAAAGAACCACTCACCTTCTTACCAGTCCATGCTTCCTCTAGAATACCACAACCCAAAGGAGTAGAGGGACCTCTATTAATCAAATATATAATAGTATTGATAGCCTCCACCCACATGTGTAAGGGCAACCCAACATGCAACCTCATGCTCTTTGCATGCTCCATTATAGTCTTGTTCATGTGGTCAACCACTCCATTTTCCTGTGGAGTCCTTGGAACAATTTTCTATCTATGAATACCATTAGTAGAGCAATAATCTTCAAATTCGTGACTATAATACTCACCACCATTATCATATCTAAGACTTTTTAATTTCTTACGAGTCTCATTTTCAACCAAGCATTTCCATTTCTTAAAAGTTTGAAATACATCATATTTATATCTAAGGAAATAAATCCATACCTTTCTAGTTGCATCATCAATAAATGTAACATAATAATGAGAGCCTCCAAGGGAGGATACCTAAGCTGGTCCCCATACATCGGTATGCACAAGCTCTAATTTCTCCTATTTGTTTTCCTTCCCAGTCTTTACAAAACTCACTCTCTTTTGTTTTCCATACACACAACTTTCACAGAAATCCATATTAACACATTTCAAACCTGGTAAAACTTTCTCTAAATGAAGTACTTTCATACATTTCTCACTCATGTGCCCAAGTCTATTGTGCCACAATGTTGTATTAGAATTTACAGCAACTATTTGTTCTCCCTGCTCAATTGCAACAACTATTCCTGGACATTCATTTTTCTCTGAAACAATTAAAGTAGAAGGAATAATATGACTTGTACAAAGATATAAGGTGCGTGCTTTCACACCTTTTGCTACTACAAGGGAACCTTTTGAAACCTTCCAATTTTTATCATTAAAAGTAACTACACAACCCTCATCACCGAGTTGCCCTGCTGAAATTTAAATTCCTACTTAGCCTTGGAACATGTCTTACCTCATGTAGTAGCCAATGATTCCCATTTTGCAACTTAATCTTAACTTTTCCCTTTCCAACAATCTAACAGGGTTCATTATCCCTCAAATAAACAAGTCCAAAATCTCCTTGGACATAATCAATGAAATAACCTCTATGAGGTGTAGCATGAAATGAAGCACCAAAATCTAAAACCCATGAATCATCAACACTTTCTAAAGATAGAAGCAAAGCATCCTCTTCAAATTTGTTACTTACCACATTTGCCTCCTTATCTCCATCTAGTTTATCTCTTTCATTTTTCTTTCAATTCCAACAATCTTTTTTTTTATGCCCTTGTTTCCCATAGTACCAATAGTTTTTTGGTCCTCTCGATTGAGACCTCCTCCCCTTTGACTTTCCTTTTAATTTCCCATGATTTCTAGAATTACTTCCTCTCTTAGTCATTTTGCCCCTGCTTTGTGCATTCAAAGCACTTCCTGATGTAGATCCACCTGAGGTTTTCCTATGAGTTTCGTCACTCAAAACAACACCAATCACATCATCATATTTTAGGGTACTAGATCTAGGAACATAATTACTCATAGCCATTACCAAGCCATTCCAGCTTTGAGGCAAAGAACACTAAATCAAGAGAGCCCTAATTTCTTCATCAAAATTGATACCCACAAAAGATAACTGACTGTAATAGTATTAAACTCATTTAAATGATTTTCAATAGATCCACCTTCTACCATTTTCATATTAAATAAATGCTTCATGAGAAATACCTTGTTTGAAGCAGGGGGCTTTTCATATAGTATCTCTAAGGTTTTCATCAACTCTTCTATTGTCTTTGCTTTTGTAATATTAAATGCCATGGTTGCAGGCATAATTGAATGCTTCTAAGTACCTTTTTGTCCAAAAAATCCCATTAATCATTTGACATAGATCTCTGATTCTTGGCTTTGCCTTCCAACGGCTTCCATAAATCCTTTTGATAATGATAGTCCTCCATTTTCATTTTCCATAATTGAATGTTCTGTCCATTAAACCTATCAACCCTCAACATACCCTCATTTGCCATTGCTCCCACTCAACCGTGATATTTTCTTGCAGAAAATAACTAAAAAACAACCTCGTTCTGATGCCACTTATTAGGATTAAATCACAGATAGAAATAACAATTACATGCAAATATAACCAATATCAAAAAATAATAGATCATACAAAAAAGAAAACAAGACACCAAGATTTAATGTGGTTCATCCAAACCCTAGGTTACATCCACCAAATAACAAGTCCAATATTTTATGATCTAGTAATCACAACTTGATTACAATCCGTAATCCCTTACAACTCAATACCACCGCAAGAACCAATTTCACATCACCTTATGAAAGAATCCCTAACCATAAGCCCTTTTATACAAGTATTTTTATTTCTTTAGGGTTATAATTAATAATTACATGTCGGCCCAAAATACTAATAAAATAGGGCCCAAAAATGCCCTAAAGAATTTATGAAGTATGTACAGTACTTTCGTGATCAGTCATCACAAACTAATAGAAATCATCCTTTGGACAAGCCTTATTGAGGTCTCTAAAGTTTGTGCATATCTTAATATCACCAAAAGGCTTTGTGATAGGTACCATGTTGGAGATCCAATCCGAGTAGTCAATTGGGTGAATGATCTTGGCATCTAGTAGTTTTTCTAACTCTACTTTGACCAATAAGGCAACTTTGGGATGCATCTTACAAAGTTTTTTCTTGGTTGGTTTAGCCTTTCAATCTACAACCAAGTGGTGTACCACTAAATTGGGGTCCAACCCCAACATGTCTTGGTAGGACTATGCAGAGCAATTGATATTTTCTTGAAGGACCTCGATGAGAAGTTTTGCTTGTTTAGGTGGTAGAGATACAATAATGTATGTGATCTTTGGTATCTCTGTTAAACTGATATTGGTTGGCCTGGTTTCCTCTGTTAAGACTGATGATATTGCAGGCAAGGATGTAATCTCCATCCTTAGGTGCCTCAAAAAGGTTTTCATTGTTGGATAGGTCCTTTATTTTACTTTTATTTTTTGAGTGATTCAATGGTGCTTCAAAAGATTTTTGACCAAGCAATACTTTTTCTTTTTTGTTTTGTTTTCTTTGTTCATTTTTGTGAATGGAGATTTCCTCCTCTCCAAAGTAACCCTTCGGATCCAACTTGTAGACATAAGCTAACTATGGAGGTTGTTTATTGTGTGGTTTTTTAGCTCCCAAGAATGTGAGGAGCACATGCTTTGTGGATAATTCTTTGACACAGACAACACTTGGTTGGTTCCAATCAATGAGTTCAGGATGAGTGAGTAGTAAGTCTATGAGGTTAATAGAAATTTCACAGAGCACAAAGGCTCCTAAGATAAGTTTTTCAAGGAAAATATCATTGTAAGATTTCTTTTCAACTTCCCCAAGAATATCTTCAACCTCAACGAGATTGTTTTGGATGTTTATAAAGGCATGACTATCTTTTGTGGTGCCCCCAATTGCAAGGAGTCCATAACCAAGACCTTTATTTTTCTCTTCCTTGTAGGCTTCTACAAGCTCTCTAATGCCTGACTCTTCATAGCCTAGACCACCTCCTTGATAATCTCATTACTTGATAGCAAGGCGATGTGACTGTGGATATTTCTTTTTGAAATAGTCAAGGAGTTCTTCACTTTTGGGAGGTGGATCTTTGTATAACCATGTGCTAATATTGTGAGTTGTTTCCTCTCCATCAAGGATCCCATTAGCAAAAAATATGGTGTACCCAAGTTTTGTGAGCTAGGGAATTTTGTCTACCTTTGGCCCCTGGTAGATTAGACACCCTCTACTATGTGGATCAAGCCATAAAGCACCTACAACAAAAGCATCTGAATGACCGTATTCTCTACAACCTTGGTAGTTGATCTTAACTATACAAATAATGGAGGCTAAAATGGTGTCTGCATCATGGCAAGTGCTAGAGGAACTAGACATGGTTTTGCCGATCTTGATTCTAGGATAATGGTTGGTGTATGAAGCTTCTACTGCATTGCAATAAGCAAAGGGTTCAAGATTAGTTGGATGGTTATCTCAGTGCCATTATGCAAAAATTTGATGCACTGATGATATGTGAATGGAATAGCCTTCATGGCATGAATCCATGATTGACTGAGGAGGATGTTGTATGGAAGGTTAAGATCAACTACATGACAAATTGTTTCTTGAGTGGTTGGGCCAACTCTAATAGGTAGCAAGATAGTTCCTTCAGTGGTCCATTCCAAATTGTCATATATTTTGATAGTGATGACCTCATTTAGGATATCTGCCTTAGTGTAACTTGCTTATTTGATGAATTTTAAAGTTTATATATTCAAGGCCAATCCATTATCTATCATGACCCTTTTGATAGCAAAGTTAGAAACCATGATGACTATGTGAAGTGGAAATATGTGATCGGGCTCAACAGTTGGGATGTCTAAAGTTTTGAAAGATAATGCACAAGAGGCATATAGATGACCTACTAGGTTGTAAAATTTGGTGGCATTGGTGTCAGTAGGGACACATGACTCATGAAGAGCACTATCAAAGATCTCTTGATAAAGTGGGCTTGTGCATAAGAGATCTAAAATGGAGATTTGAGCTGGCATATTTCCAAGGTGTTCCAAGATGTTATACTATAGTCTTAATGGGGGTGGTCATGACGGCTCTAGTACATTAGGCATTTGGGCCTTTGATATTTATAACATTTATAGAAGGATTGACCTATGATATGCATTTGATCAAGTTTTCATAGTCCAAGTAGGTTGACGTATAGTTTTGAGACTTGTCTCAATTTTACCTTGTTTGTTTTAAGCATTGTTTATTTTTTTAGTGACAAGATTGTTTACAGGGGCTTTGCCTGTGTTTTTGTTTACATGGAAAAAAAGCTTTTTGATAAATCAATAATCCTATGTTTAGCGAGGCTTGTGCCCTTGCTATGATCTCCTTTTGGTCAATAAGGTCTTGGACATAGTCCTTGAATTGCATGCATTTAAGGGTGGTATGCCCCTTAACGCGATGAAATTTGCATAATTCATTTTCTTTATACAAGGATACCCTCAACTAATTGTGTTCTAATGGTTGTATCTATGGGTGCCGAATAAGGTTATCCTTGGCTAATTTCTCAAAAATAACATCAACGGGTTCACCCAAAGGGTGTATACTCAAGGTTTAATGTGTGGTCTTGGTCCAGCTGAGTGTATGATAACATTGGTCTGATTTTGAGGATTAGGTACTAAGGTATCGTGTTGATTTTTTGTATAAGCGGTTGTTGATAGATTGGTTTTTTTTGTTGATAGGATTGTTGTTGATAAAATGTATTAGGTGTGTCAGATAATAATCCAACTACATGAACATGTCGAGCGTTTGTGGCTCCATCAGTAACTATGTTTTTTATTTTGTTCTAGTACCATGGTTTGTCATTCTATTGACCTCAATATTGGGTGTTTTCCATGTAGATCTTAATGAAACCATCATTTATGAGTCCTTGTTCAATGCACATACCCTTTTCCTTGATGTCTTTGTATGTTTGGAGACAATTCATGACCATGTGACGTGCAAGACTAGGATGGGTATTGTTGATGAACATTTTGATGAGGTGACAGTCAGGGATAGTGCAAGAAATATGTGTTGTGAGAGTTTGCCATCTTTGCAACTAATCTGCAAGGCTTTCTCCCCACTTTTTTTTGGCATGAACTAAGTCAACTATGGATAATTCAATTTCAATTAGGTGAGCTTATTGGGCTACAAAGGCCTTTGATAGTCCAACAAATGTTTTGATGGTGCCATGAGGGATCCGCTAGAAACACTCAAGAGCTAGTCCTCCTAAGATCTTAGCAAAGAGACACATGATAAATACATCATTATAAGCCACTTCTTGGAAATAAATATAAAATTCTTTGAAATGTATAATTGGGTCTCCTTTCCCCCTAAATTTATCAAACTTAGGAACCTCAAAATGTTTGGGAAATGGTGTCATTGTTATTGCTTTATCAAATGGATATGGGAAAATTGTTTCAAATTTGAAAGTTTTGTAATCTGTCCCATCTTTGAGCACCTTGAGGGCATTTTTCATCTCTTCCCATTCAAATTTGATTGGTGCCCCTAGTCCCAGTGCCTTTGGCACAGCGTATGTCTCAGATTGTGTGGGTAAATATGGATAGCTTTCTTGGATGTATTGTGGTGGTTTAATTATGGATTGAATGGAATTTTGAACAAGATTTATGATCTATTGGGGTAGAGGTTGGACGTATTGCTGCATCTACTAAGAGGACTGCTACTGAGGTGGGTAGATATAGGATTACTGCCTAGATAGATAATTCTGTGTTGGTGCTTGGACATACGGTTGTTTGGGTTGTTGTTGTTGGAGAGGTAGTGGTGGAAATATTGAGGCTATATTGTGAGATGGTATATTTGGCCTAACATATGATGGTTGCGATCCTACTTGAGAAGGCAATTGAGTGGTGATGGATTCCAAATAGTTGGTGGAGGGAATCATCCCTATTGCTGGTGGTTTTTGTTGTGGGATTTTTTGGCTACTTCCTAGGGTAGCATAGTGAAATAGTTAGTGAAAGGTGGAATGGATTGATTGGTGGTGGTATGGGTTGATATGCCTGGAAAGTTGGCATGAAAGGAGTACTAAAAGGGAGCTTGTGGTGGTCCCTTGTGTTTGTCCAAAACCCCAAGGACCAAGTGGAAACAGAGTGGTGGTATTTGGCATAGATGCAAATGGATTGGAAGAAATGAAAGGTGGATTGGTAGGCTTGACTGATGACATTCCCATAGTTGATTGTGATGTTGATTGGATGTTTGAATGAGATGTGTTAGATGCACTACTAATGGGTATGTTTGAAGTGGAAGAAACACTTTGAGAAGTGGAAGATCCTGCGATATTGAATGGAACAAATGAAAATGGTGAAGCAGTGGTAGCAATAGTGCTAGAGATGGTAGGTTGTTGAGGTGTTGTGTGGATTAATGACTGAGCAATGATGGGTTGATTGTTTGGTGGGATAGGAGCACTGAGTTGGGTTGACAAGATATTAGGGTCCATAGGTTCTGGTTGTGTTGCTTGATATCCCCCTTGTGGGATGAAAAAAGGATCATTTGAATCATACTAACCAATGAGTGGTGGCAATCTACCGAATAAGAGGTGAGTGGGATCAGATATATCTAGAGGTGGCGGTCTCCCAAAACCAAAAACATCAACATTGTCCCTTAGGAAATTTTCCATAATGGTTTCTCTATCCTAGTCTATGATGGCATTAATGGTAGTTGCATGCCCTAGTTGGTTAATAAACACATCTATATCTAATCAAGGACTTGATTCTTCCAAATTTTGTGGTGGTGGATTATGTGTGATTGAAGACACTAGAGGGTGAGGTTATGCACTAGTTGAACTATCGAGAAGATTAGGATCCCTGTCTTTCTTCTTCCTTTGGTTATTAGTGAGACACATGGTACGTGGCATGTAAAAATGATGTTTCTAAGGATGAAGTGCAAGATGCTTGGGATAATGAGTGCAAGTATATGTTTATGGATGTTTTCGCTAAATACTCTTAAGGACAACAACTATGATGGAAGGGTGCTTTAAGATGCAAAAGGACATATGACAGATGAGTGGTAGTGATTTAGTGATATAAACTCTAGGAAGCCTAAAGCTTAGTGATGTGGTATCAATGTAAAAGAGATGATGTTTTTCCTATGTGCAAGCTCGAGATATGGTAGTGATATCAACCCTGAGGTAAACTTGTGACTTTTTGGAAGATAAGTGATAATCAAGTGTGGAGCCTAACCTTTTTCTCAAGGTGATGAGGGACACAAATGACAAAGACAAATTACCCTAAACAATGCTTAGTTTGAGGGATAACTGAGATAGTGTGATGGATGTAGGATGTAGGGTAGACAATTCTCAACAAAGTAACACCAAATTCTTAAGTAGAATGGGGATGATGGAGGATGTTTTGATCTATGTTTGGTTTGGGTGAATTTGGATACCTAAAGTATATGACCTAAAGATGATGAATCTAAAAAATGCTTAAGGTAGGAAGAGAATCTATATGAAGAACTAACTCTATGAGATGGTAAGTGTAATGTGTGTGTGGAAGAAGAAGAACCTAATCAAAGTGGGTATAGCTAGAGTATTCGATAAGGCTTGTGTTAACTCCATGTCTTAGGATTAAGTTCTAAATTTTTTGATCCCACTTAGTTTGTAGAGAAACTTCAACACCTTTCTTCTCAATTTGATCTAACTTGGCTAGCCTTGGGTTAGGTGTATACTTTTTGCGTTAAGCTTCTATCACTCTATAAAATGTCGTTTGTGGGAGCTTAACCTTTTTGAACTTAGGTTTTGGTGGATTTGACATGAGATATCTCTACTAGGTTTATCACAACTACAGGTTTAGGTAGTGACTAGTACGCTAAGTATACCTTTCACTTTAGGTTGGAAAACATAGATTTTCTAGGGTAACAAATTGGTCTAAGAAATGGTATTTTATTAAGAGGAACAAGTGACTCAAGTTTAGCTATAAGGAATAAATTGGGATAAACTAGGTCTAAGATTGTTGTGAATAAACTTGCTAAGAATCCTTTTGAGATAGCAAGGATAAATTTGGTTTGAAGATGAATGTTTTTGAGTGCATAAAAAGGGATATTTGACCAATGGATGATGTAACGATGTTTTCTTTGAAATTGGTTAAGTAAAAATTGACTAGCCTAAAGTTATTGCAAATAGACTTGCTAGCAACTATTTTTGAGACAATAAGAATCATTTGTTTGTGAAAAAGGTGAAGTAAAACTAGTTAGAATGAAGTTGTTGTGAATATAATTGCTAACAACTACTTTGAAACAACAAGGATAAGACTCTTTCAGATATGACGTATTGTGAGAAAACTGTCTTTCAAAGGACAAAGCCACTTTGAGAGAGACAAACAAATGATCTCTTTAGCAAAAGGATTTGATAGTAACCATAAGAATGTGTATGTTCAACAAATTTTTTTCACGGGACTTTTGCACAAATAAGACAATTCAAACACACTTTTAATCACTAATGTCACTTTGGTTTCAATGTATTACTCATTGGACCTGTCAGGAGGAGCTCATCTTGATGTTTTCTAGATCTAGTGTGATTTTTCCCTCTAATCAAAGAGGTGAGTCGATACAAGATTCAATTGAAAAACTTACACATTAGAGATCCTTCTAGGTATGACAAATAGAAGCCCTCCTTCTATGGGGACAATGACTCTTGGAGATGAAAACCGGGTAGCCTTATGCCTCTACTAGGGAAAACACATATGTCAGGTAACTTTAGAGAAGCCTTATATTCTCTTGCACCATGATTAATACACCAAGGATAAAAGGATAGCTACTAAATTGGCTCAAAATAAGGTCTTTGGAGTCAGCCACTCAGTTGTTATGTATGTGATCCATTAAGAATCTATTCCAAACATACTAAAATTGTGGGAATGTTTTCCCACCTCAGACTACCCTAGAAACACACTGCTCGAACTTGCCTAATAGAGTGAGAAGGTTTAACCCTCCCCTCATTTATATACCAGCCATATTATTTACTAGTTTGAGCTTCTCACCAAAGGGGAAGTCCTTTCTAGAGGTGGATGAACTCGCTAGAAGCACTCCTAAGTTGTTGTGAATGATATTGCTAACAAATTTTGGTACATGCATCACATATTTAATGATCCTAATTTGAAAAAGTAGAGAAGATGAAGATGTGCTAAAAGGCACAATATGAAGACACAATAAACACTTGATTCATTCTAGTTTGGAAGCTTTAGTGTATCCTAATGACTACCTTGAAAATACACGTGATTAACATAAAAGGTTCATTTTCAACTTACAGCAATGGTCAACATAATAAATCCAAGTCAATAAAAGAAATAGAGTGAGTGAAAGCTTTGAAAGAGATGGGAATAAGAGAAAATTTTCTTTAATGCCTTCAAGATTAAGTTTTGTTCATTTTAAGCCCAAAAGTCAAAGTGTTTAGACATAATGTTCATTTGCACTTAAAACTAAATGTATATCACATTTGTTCATTTTTAGTACTCTGCATTCAAGATTTGATTTTTTATGATTACCTAAGCATTCATTCCAATAAAAGACATGTCTAACCATTCATTCCATTTAAAATATTGAAATTTTTATCTTTAAGCATTCGAGAGTTGATGTTTTTGACAACTACACTAAGTAAACTTGCAAAATCAAATTATTAGAACTCCGAAAAGGCACCTACGAGCTGCCCCTTGTAAAACACAAGTCAAAAAATCAAGCTGGTTAATTAAACCAATGAACCCATGGGTGTCAACTTGCTATCCTACTGCGCGGGAATGCATTCAAATAGTATAGGATCATGGTGCATAGAGTGGTGAAAAAAAAGGAAAAGTGGGCTGCAGGAAAAATACTTACAAGCAATATCGCAGGTTTATGGAGCACACTCCCATTGACAGGTGTATCTGCAAGTTTGATAATGGAAAATAAAACTAGATTTTTGTGCTCAATTTTTTTGGTCAAGCATTCTCGCAGGTTTTTCCAGCCCACTAGTAAAAACTCACATTAAACTCACATTTTCGCAGGAGGATTGGTCTAGAGGAGTGGTGGGGACGATTTTTATTTCCATGTCATAGTGAGAGTCCATGATGAATGCATTCTTGCCTGCATGAGTTTGTAATGCCGCTAGTTTGTCTCCATAAACTCATAGCCATAGGTTCAAGAATATTTGGTTTCTTGAAGATTTTTTATCAAAAAACTGATTATGTGGATGGGAGCACGTTTCCTATTTTGAGATTTAGGCACCTACAAAAAATGTTAAGAAACCTAACACATACAAAAAAAAGCACAATAGATTTATTTCGGTTAGTTAATAAAGTAGGTGCAAAATTTATCAAAATGATCTGAATGCAGGGTCCCACCAGGCGTGCCAAAATGTATCACCTATTTTAGTAATTGCAAAATAGAATAGTAAGATCTACAAAGCACTCACAATACCAAATAGACTAACACTTACGAGAGGACAAAGGAAACACTATGGAGGAAAGTAGACCAAGAATGGTAAGCTCCTCAAGTGTAACCTTGATGACTTCGATGTGTCCAGATGTGGATGGATGTATGCTCAAGCATGCTTCAAGCTTCAAGTGGTGAGTTTAGGATTTAAGCATAGAGGTGAATGAAGGATTCAACAATGGAGTTGTGTATGGATTTTGACACGACGATGATGCAAAATGGGTATGCTGTAGTGGTTAATGGGGCATTATAAGTTTGCATAAAAGTTGATATGAATTGCGAAGGAAGAGGGTTTCATTTATTGGCTAAGGGGTGGTGAGATGGAGGCTCAGAATGCAGGGATGGAAGAATGGTGAGGGAGGGCTAGGATCCAAGGAAGGGAGAGCACATGGTTTGTGCTGCTTCAAAGCTCTAGCTTCATGAAAGGTGTCACAAAGGGATTGGGTGATCAAAATGGGGGGTTAAAGGTAATTATGATGGAGGAGAAGTCTAAAAGAGAAATGTAAGAGGCATTTAAGGGTATTTATGGCATGTAAGAGCCATTAATGCTCTTGGATAGGAATAGAAGAGGATAGGGGAGATTATTGACTTTGGCTTGGGTTAGAAAGTCTTAACCCTTGCTTAAAGTTGTGTACATGTTTAGGAGGGGGATTAGGCTTAGCTTATGAGGGGGGTTAGGGTGTAAGTGGCTTAGCTTTGATGGGATGAGTTAGTTAGTTGGCTAAGTGAGGTTAGTATGGGTGAATGGGTTGGATTAAGGTAATGATAAGGTTTAGGGATGGTTTTTAGGGGTTTGGGATGATTTATTTAATAAAAGGGGGATGTGGGATTAAATTAAATAGATTTTTGTATTTATTTAATTTAATAAAGGAATGAGGATTTAATTGATAAATTAATTTTGGGTTATCATTTGATTTTATCAATTGGAATATAGTTAATTAAATTAATTAATTAGCTAGGGGATGATAATTAATTAATTAAATAATAAATATCTAACCAATAATGTCCTAGGAGATGACTAAATAGGATTCCCTAGTGTTGTAATCAGATTTAGGTGTCTTAGTTGCAACAACCTATTTGGATAGTTATGCTCATGCTTGTTGTACTGACAAATAAAGCATTCTCTTGCATACTTTTGCAAATATGACTTCAGGTCTTTTTATGTGAACATCTCCTAAATTTGTCTATTGGTCTTAAAGAACCTAGGATATCCAGTCAATGGAGAATCATGAAAGGCACACAATATAATTTGCATGACACCCAATCCTAGGACCAAATAAATCCTTCACTTGTAAATGATTAGCTCATTTTCAAGGGTATATTTTCTATCTTGAATACAACCATCAATTATACTAGATTCCCATTGATCCCTAACATACTTTGCAATGACCAAGTGTCTCCAATCATTGGATATCCCAGTAATCACAAACAAGTGGGATGTCTATGATAGTGTGTTAGCAACTACATTATGTGCACTCTTAATAAAGGAGATATTAAAATAGGACTAAAGTTTATTGACCCACTTTTGTTGCCTCTCATTGAGATCACATTGCCCAAGGAAATGCTCCAAGCTATTATGATGTCTTGATGTAGAATTTGTTACCAATTAAGTACCACCTAAATTTGGCCAAATCATGCATAATGACCAACATCTCATTATCATAAACACTAAATATTCTCTCAGGACCCATGTGCTTCCTTCTCTCAAATGCTATGGGATGGTGATCTTGGAGAGAATGACACAAATGCCTTCAGTCGAGGCATCACAATCTAACTCAATCACCTTGAAAATTTTGGCAATGCTAATACTGGGAAAATGTTACAATATGTTTGAACTTCTCAAAGAAATCTTATGCCTAAGCATTCCACTCAAAAGAACCCTTACGGGTCAGATCAGTAAGGGGAGTTTCATGTCAAGAGAAACCTGCCATAGATATGTAGTAGAATGCACACAACATAATGAATCCTCTAAGTTATATCAAGTTATCTGGTTTAGGCCAATCCAATATACCATGGAACTTATTAAGACCTATGTGAAATCTCTCTAAGCTAATAATGTGTCCAAGATAGAATAACTATATCTTGCCTAATACACATTTGAACTCATTGGCATATAAGGAAGCACTATCAAGAACATTGAGTACCATGTCCAGGTCTACTACATGACCATCCCATGTATTACAACAAACAATTATACTATCAAAGAATACTAGAACACATATCCTCAATTGAATATGGAAGACTCTATTCATATTAGACTAGAATGTGTCTGGGGCATTAGTCAAACCAAATGAAATGATCAAGAACTCAAAGTGACCATAGCGACACTCGAATATTGTCTTCTCCACATCCTACTCTTTAACTCAAATCTAATGATATCATGATATCAAATCAATCTTGAGAATAAACATGCCCCATGTAGCTCATCTATAATCTCATCAATATGTTGAATAAAATACTGGTTCTTAATAGTTCTTCTATTCAACATCCAATAATCTATGTACATTCTAATCCTCCTGTCATTTTTCTTCACCAAAATAACTGATGAAGCAAAAAGAGACTTACCTAACCTAATATGTCTCATAGTGCACATCTCATGTATGATCTTCTCAATCTCAACCTTTAGTCACTTAGGGTGTTGAAAAGGAGTTATCATAATGGGCTTAGTCACCTCCTCTAGCTCAATAATGTGCTCTATCCCTCTATCAGATGGTTTTCTAAGTGGTAAGTCACTAAACACTTTAGAGTGCTTAATCTTCTATATATCTGGATGGTAGGCTAGTTTTTTTATCTCACCAAAGGTAGGAAACATCCTATACTTTATTGCTCACTCAACTATGTCATGAACAACAAGACACTGCAACTGCCTAAAAGAAATTAACTTAATCTTTCCATTTGTAATACCCTCAAGGATGTGAGTTTTACCATTTTTAATGAATCTTATTTCCATCTTCTTTGTACAAAGATAAATATCCTCTATGGTTTGTAACCAGCTCATTCCAAGAACTACATCAATGTTGCCCATGTCTACCACAAAAAAATGTGTCTTAAAATAATAGTTATTTAGCTTCATGGGAAGCTTAGAAATTATATTGTTACACTTAAGAGTGTAACCATCATCCACCTGTACTCTAAGTTCCTCAAACTCTTCTATCTTAATTTCTCTCTCTTGGAGACCAAACATGAATATATAAAATTGTGAGTAGCATCTATATCAAGTTGAGCAATAACAAGTTACCCTATTAAGAGATCACACATCCTAAATGCACCTTCCTTTCTTGTGATAGAAAGGTATGTACCACCTTAAGGCTAGAATTATCAATCACTTCATCACCATCACCTAATACTGTGTGTGTCTCATGTTCATGATCAATTGGCTGTCCAAAAAAATCAGAACTTTCATCCTCACCATAGAACCACGCTATCATCATGTTTTTACCCTTAGACTTCAAAGGGAAATCATTTTTTTCATCATAGGGCCTTCTATAATAAAAATGTAGTCTACTCCTCCTTAGATCACTAACAATCTCCTAATCTAATGGGGCTTCCATAGGACACTTAGAATTGGTTATCATATTTCTTAGGGGCTTCCCTATTATTATATGATGAAGTAGTAGGTTTGGAAGAAAACTTGCTTTGTGGAGTAGGCATCTCTAGGTTCCTTTCTTTTTTCATGGCTTCCTATGAGGTAGGTGCATCTAATGACTTAACCCACCCTTTGTAGGCTCAACCAATCCCTCTATAAATAACATAACTCATTGCCTCTCTTAATGGCTCATACCATCATAGATAGACGTTGACATTTATTGATAAATGCCTCAAGGTACCTTGTTTACCTTGTCTGTCACAATTGTATCAACTCTTGAAAGTAGGTCTCAGGGTCCTTCCTATCAAATCTCTCTACTGGGCTATCAACAAACTCCTAGTAGGATACTATCTTATCATGATGCAGTGAACTACCCCATGTTACCACCAATGATGAGCTATCATGTCCAAATGCAACATGACAAAGTAAATAACATCCTCCTTAGTCATGGGACACATTGAGAGATACGTTTTGAGTTTATGTACCCAACCTCTCACTGTAATTTTCCCACTTCCAACAAATAAAGTCAAGTTCATCTTGTTGGTTACCTACTTCAAATTGATCTTTCTAGGCCTTTGTCTCTCAAATGCAGGCATACCTCTAGTGTGCTCTCACTTTTGTGTCAAGAACCTATCAAAGTTTAATTTCTACTTGATGGCCTATGGTAGAGCATCCCACTCAGCATAGTGTACCAACACATCATTGATATTTGATGCAACCTTAGCCTCATTACTAACCATATCAAACTCAGGTCTCAAAAAAGTAGGTCATTGTGGCCTATCATATACACTTGTATGCTCAATCATCTCAATCTTGTCCTCATTTCTAGACCTATGAGAGTTGTCTAAAATACTCATGGTACCTCTTGTTGGAAATGTAAGAGGAGTAACTAAGAGGGGAGGGATGAATCACTTACCACAAAAGCAAATCCTTATCCCTTAGATATCAATACAAACTTCCACTTATCATGCAATATTGGATACCTCGATTAACACTAGAATAAAATTGATGCTTGGTTAACAAAGCAATCTTAAGACTATTAAACTATTTTATCCTTTAGTAACTTAGTTGCATAAACATAAAGCATAAGAAAATAAAATGAACACAGATGATACCAAGATTTAACATGGAAACCGAATTTAGGGAAAAACTACCTTGCAATTGGTCACAATAATTTTTACTCTTATGAAGTGATCCCTGTTAGGAGCCAACCTTGTTAAAGGGTACAAAACATAATGTTAAGTATGACCCTATTAGAGTATTTAGATCACCTTTTTAGGAGTGACCTAGTTAGAGGTCTTCAAACACTTCAATCTTGATATGTCACCTTGTTAGAGCATTTACAAAATGATTGTTAAGTCAACTCTGTTAAGAGATTTATTTACTACTACAATGGTTAGAGAGAAACAACAATTTGACTTGATTTATGAAGCAACTATCTTTGTAGATTCAAATCTTTGTTCTAGCTTGACCTCTAGATCTTTGTTGATTAGATGTTTCTTTGCAACTTAACTTTCACACTTTCCTACTTAGCCTTTTTTCTTTGCTCACGTATCCATCATTTTCATGTTCCACTTATTATATCTTGTCCTCGCAACTCTAACCTTTCTTATATATCATAAGCTAGGAAAATTTGGCTTGAATACCCTCTAAAAATGTTAATAAATATCCAAATAGTCAGCCTAAATTAATAAAATGTTTGACAATTACATTTTGTCATCACTTGGTCAACACTAGGACTGAATATTCAGTTGACACTATGACTTCTTCACTACCTGACCACTCAGTTAATACTGCACTCCTTTGATGCTCGACCACTCGGTCAATATTGCAAGCCTTTGATGCTCAACCACTCAGTCAATACTGCAAGCTTTTAATGTCTGACCACTCGGTCAGTACTGCAAGCAAGAATCCATTTCATTAATCGACTACTTAGTTAATACTAGAAGTCTTCTTAACCTGACTGCTCAGTTAATACTATGATAAACAAAGTTAATACTAAAAATCTATATTGTTTAATGCTGACATTTTTGTAAACATCAATGACAATCTACAATTGAAAAACAAACTTCCTCTTTGGCATTGATGGAACACAACACGTCAACATAAACTGATAGAAGTATGAACAATTGAATAATATCCTTAGTTTCATTTTTATTCTCATCCATACTAACTCCTAAGATTTTGCTTGGATTTGTCTTTACTACTTTCCTAACACTACTTTGCTATAATTTTCTCTATACATTCCATTATCTGAATATTAAGACTCTCCCTCTTTCTCATTAATATTGAACTTTCTTCAATCTTCCATGTTGACACTAAAATCTCCCTCTTTGACATTAATTGCCAAAGGATACACACTATAAAATTACAATGTACCTTTTATACTGATTCATATACAATATGGTGTGTATTATACTACATCAACTTGATTGATCCTCAATGGCACTTGGTTGACGCCTCACTATCTTTTGCTTTAGTGAGCATCAGTTAGGGGAATGACCTCTAGTTTACCTCGTAGATACATAAATGCATCCTTAGGTAAAGCCTTAGTAAATATATCTATTATTTGCTCCTTGGTGTTCACATATTCCAATCTAACCTCTTTGTCTTGAACCAATTCCCTTATGAAATGATACTTGATTGCAATGTGTTTTGTCTTTGTATGCATCACTGGATTTTTGGATATATTAATTGCACTTGTGTTATCACAATAGATAACCACTGGTTCCTTGATCTCTTCCTTCATTCCTGACATTAATTGGTTGATCTACATTATGTTAGACTACTACATCAACATAATTTGCCTTTGATGTGGATTGAGAAATATAATTATGCTTCTTGCTTGTCCAAGACACTGGCCTCTTTCCAAGACAAAATGCTCCTCCACTAGTACTTTTTCTATCATCAATGCTTCCTACCCAATCTGCATCAGTAAAGACTCTCAACTCAAGATTTCCTTATTTCTTATACCATAACCCATAATATTCAATTCCTTTTAGATATGTCAAAATTCTTTTGACTGCCATCATGTGATTTTCTTTAGGTAGTATAAAATATTGCAACTATGCCAACTGCCAATGCAATATCAGGTCTGGTGTGAACCACATATTGAAGTTTCCCGATCATTGATCCATAAGTAGTCTGATTTACCTCCTTTGAATCATCATTCTTTGAGAGCTTATGTCTAGTAGACATAGGTGTCCCAACTGGTTTGGAATCTTCCATTCCAAATACTTTCAATATTTCCTTGATGTATTTTGATTGAGTGATGTATATCCATCTTTCAGCTAATGAACTTATAGACCCACAAATAATTTAATGTCTCCAAACATAGACATTTAAAATTATTTCCTCATTACCTCAGAAAATTATTTTCATAACATCTCATGTCCACCAAATATGATATCATCTACAAATATTTCTGCAAGCAATATCTTGTCCTATAGTCCTTCCTTAATATATAAATTTCTATTATCATTTGTGTTTTCTAAACCAATTATTACTAGATATCCATGTAGTCTTTCATACCATGCCCTCGGAGCTTTCTTTAATCCATATAAAGATTTATGAAGTTTACATACCATGTTTCTTTGGCTTGGATTAATGAAACCTTTAGGCTGTTCAATGTAGACTTCTTCTAAGACTCCATTTAAGAAAGTTTATTTGACATCCATTTGATATACTTCGAATCCCTTTTGTGTTGCATATGCTGGGAGTATTTTGAATCCTTCAACTCTCGCAACAAGGGAAAATGTTTCCCCATAATCAATACCTTCTTCTTGAGCATAACCTTTGCATACAAGTCTTGCCTTGTTTCTTGTCACTTCTCCTTTCTCATTCAACTTATTTTTGAATATCCATTTTTTTCCAATCACATTTTTATCCTTGGGTCTAGGAAAAAGAGACCAGGTTCTATTGTTTTCTATTTTCTCAATCTCTTCATTCATTTCTTCTATCCAACTTTTATTCTCTAAAGAATATTTTATAGATCTAGGCTCAAATTCACTAAGTAAACATGTACCTTTTAGTTTGTTCCTTTTCAATACACCTTTTGTCTCTCCTCCAATTATTTGATCAGGTGCATGATTCCTTCTGACATATTTAGAAAGTCTTGGATCTTTCTTTCTTTTCTCAAAACTTGGCTCACTTGGTTCTCCATGATTTTCATCCCTTTCCTCAGGCTCCTCTATTTGATCTGTTTGTAACTCAGGTTGCATTGCCTGGGGCTACAACTTGGGTTGAACTAACAATGATTCGGGCTGAATTGTCAGTGCATTGTTTGGTACACTAGGTCGTTGAAGGGCTTCAACCTTTAGAGATAAAATTTTAGGTTCTTCTTCATAATAGATAAATTTTCTATAATCTCCAAGTTCCTTGCTACTTTTTTCTTCTCTTCTTTCTTTCTTCAATTGAACTCAATTCAGTGTGCGAACTGCTGTGTTGATTGCTTCTTTCTAGTATTTTGGTGCAATATTCTTCTTCATCAATAGTGTGTATGCACATTCCATGATGGATCTATTTTTTCTTTTTGCTATTCCATTTTGCTTTGGAGTTCTAGGCGTTGATACCTATTTTTTTATTCCTCTTTCATTGTAAAACTTATTGAATTAATCTGAGATGAATTCTCCTCCTCTATCTGATCTCAAGCATTTCAGATTCTTTCCTAT
This sequence comes from Cupressus sempervirens, assembly GCA_028749045.1. Lineage (NCBI taxonomy): Eukaryota > Viridiplantae > Streptophyta > Pinopsida > Cupressales > Cupressaceae > Cupressus > Cupressus sempervirens. The sequence continues at coordinate 710,941,126 of CM053789.1, read as the reverse complement.
TTCTTTCTCAACTATATCCAAATACCATTTGAAATTTTAAAAAGCATCACACTTATCTTTAAAAAAATTACAGTCATCATTCTAGAATAATCATCAACAAACAAAATGAAATATATATCTCCACAATAGCTTTCCGCACCTATTGGCCCACAAAGATCTATGTCAACTAGTTCCAAAGCTTCTTCAAAATTGTAGGACTTACTTTTGAAACTTCTTTTGTTAGAAATAGGAATTACTAAGAGGAAGAGGGGGGGGGGGGGGGGTGTTGAATCAGTAATTTACAAACTTTAGTTGTCAACTGGATATTATTTGTTACTTTAAACCATACATAACAATGTAATAAATTAATGCTAAACAATAATAGTAACCATGCACAAATATAACTCATAACACCATATTTTGTTAACTAGTGAAACCTTGGCCAAGGGAAAACCCCAGTGGGGATGATACCCACTAGATAATATACTGATATATAAGTTCCTTGTTAGAGGATGGACCCTATTAGGAGTCAATGAGAAAATTTAGTATAGAGAGACCCTATTAGGAGACTTTGAATCCCTGTTGGGAGATTCTAACCCTATTAGGAGTTTTGCCAACCCTGTTAGAAGTTGTAGTACAGTAGATGCAAGATGATCCCGTTGCCCAAACATGCACTTCCAATTACAAGAATAGCCCACTGCCCAAAAAAGTAATTAGACTTCTGGAATATAGATTCTTTCTCAGTTTGATCTTAGATCACAAGATAGCTTCACAAAATTTTCATATATCCCTTTCACAATAGATCACATACAATTGCTCAACATATTTTCTCCAAGCTAGCACACTTGAATTCGCAAGATGTCCTTTGCATAAATAACACGCCTTTACATAAATTATTGCTAGGTCAACTAAGACCACAATACACTTTTCCAACTTAGAGTAAACATCTAGGATGTTGGTCCTAATTAGACAAGTAATTATTTTGTAAACAAAATAATTCCTTTCCTTTAATTTTGTTGTCCTATTTTATTGGGTAAACACGAATATCTCTTTTCTGTACAGTTTGTACTAACCTTTGAGGTTATACACATCATCATCAACATGTATACTATCTCCATCTAACTTCTCTAGTCATAATATGACATCATCAACAAGTTACAAACAAAACAATACACCATTGTATACCAAATTCATACTTAGACAATTTTTTGAGTACCAAAAACTAAGTATCTATATTTTTGAGTTTTCATGTAAGCATGTACATCATGTGTTGTCATAAATGAAAAAAATTACATATCCTCATTAGCCAATTGTCAAAAATCTCCCCCTTTGGCATTTATGGCAACAAAATAGGGAAAATTAGCTAAGTATCAAAAACTTAAAATAAATAACACATTAACATTACATCTATTATAATTTGTCCAATTTACACATGCTTCCCCTTACAATATGATTTCATACTTTTCTCTTTACCCGATTTACAATTTTCTTATGTACTTCTCCCTCTTTGACATCAATGACAAAGCTTAAAATGTCAAAAACTGTCCATCTTCTATTAAAATCTTTGTAAACATCTATCTCAAACTGATAACATCTTCATGCAATCATCAAAATTTACTTTCAGACTATCCATACCTTTTGTCCATGTATCTTTGGTTGTCTTAGTAGAGGTGAGAATTGCACATAAGGCATATAATGCAATCTCAACTGCATTAAGGTCAGAGTATAATATGTTAGTGTCCTTGGCCTTGATAGATTCCTCCAACTATTTCTCAATAAAAGATATTTTCAGAGCAATAGACTCTCTGAAATTTGATACTCTCTTCAAAATTTGTTCCCTTCAAAGTTCTAGTTTCCTGATATCACTCTGAATATTGGCCACTCTAGCAAGATGTTGTAATTGGCTAGATAGAGCTTCTAGCTTACTCATTTTTCCTCCAATCTGACTATCAATATCCTTAGTCAGCTTGTGAGATAGAGTACACCTAAAGTACAATATCTTGCCATCTTGTTGACACTTCTAAAGTTCCTTGATAAAAGTATGAAGACTTATCAAATCATTCTTAATATTTTGACAAATGGTGCTAAACAAGTTAGTATCATGTGGGATATGTGCCTTAGATTCTACAACATTTAACAAATTTGTGAATTCTTCATCAAAAGACTTTAGCATTGCCTATGCCCTCTGTTCTAGATCTACCTCTGTGTGCTGCACTACCAAAGTACTATGTAGTCTATCTATCAGTAACCTCCATCAAGGTTCTCTGCAGGATCTTTACTATCTTGTCCTTCTGAATAAGTTTTGACAAAGATGAGATCAAATTAGTTTGTCATCATCATTAGTTGCTAGGCTAGCAAGCAAAAGTGTAGTAGATGAACTAGCAGGTTTAGTGTTATCTTCCCTTTGCTTCTTTTTAGTTACCTCTTTGACTCTTCTTTCTTCTTTCTCTTTCTTTTCCCTTTTCTTTCTTTCTTTTTCTTTCTTTTCTTCCTCTTATAATCTCTCCTTCTCATCTTCTTCTATTTTCCTTTTCATTTCTTCTTCGGCTAATCTTTTCTTTTCTTCCTCTTCTTTTCTTTTCATCTCATCTTCAAGCAATTTCTGCTTGGCCTCTTCTATTTTCTTTTTCTCTTATTCAAGTATCCTCTTCTCCTCTTCAATTTGTCTCAGTTGTTCTTCAATATCCTCGGCATTAGGTTCATTCTATTTGAAACCTTCAAATGAGTTTGTATCATCAATGTTAATGGTGACATTGGTTTGATCTATCTGCATTATGTCACCACTCACTGACACTTTTGAGGTTTTGGGTGCTGGTGAAGATGTTGCCTTCAACTTTGTCAACATCTAACTTGTAGCTGCTGCAATTTCACTTCTTATCTTATCTTTCTCACCCACCATAAATATAAATGGTCTCACCTTGTTTCTTAACTAAGGCGCTAGATTGTTTAACAATCTCTTGACTTCTTCTTTGTCATCAGTCTTGCATATTGTTCTTAACATAGACTTCTGAAGTTCCATGTTCTCTTCTCTAGTTGGTGTCTTTTTTCTATGAGTCTGTCATAGACCTTTTGGTTTACTGTGCCTTCAATATCCTTCAATTTTAGATTGTTGGGTATAATGTATCTCACAGTAGAGATATCAATCTGATCTTTCTCAAAATTGTTATACAAATCATAAAATTTGCTCATCTAAACAAAACTACCTTCATTAGCAATAACTCTATCTTTGACTTCTAGGGTTGCTGAGCTTTTCCTGCTGACTGCTTTGAAGTTTCTACCTTCTCTATCTATTTAACTTCTTCTTCTTCACTAGACTCAAAAATTTTCAATAATGTCTTTTGTCTCTTTTCTGGTCTAGTGGCTTGTCATTTGACCCTTTTAGTCTTTGTGGTCACATCTTCCACTAATCTCTCTAATTTTTCTCTTTGGCTCACTTGGTTGAATACCCAACATTGCTACATAAGGAATTCTCGGTTTTGAAGATGTCTCTACAATAGACACTGATAAAGGTTGCACATTTAGTATACCTTACTTCATGGTTTTCTTGATTGCTTGTGACCCACTCTCAGTCATACCAACCTTTGATAAGGCTTTCTTCATTACAGTTTCTATCTTCTTGTGAGATGCCTTCTCCAAGGATGCCTGATGAGCTAATTGGGTAATCTCATCATAAGTTCCAAATTTGTATTCAGCTTGGTCCTTCTTTGATTTCAACAATAAGTCAATGTATCCAACTGTTATATCATCACTTAATTCATAACCTAAGGGATCAAGAAATGTTTTTGAGGTTCCACTACTTGAATATAAGTAAAATCTATATCAACCATAACACAAATATCTTCCTTAAATCTATGTACAATTACAGGTGCAATTCTAAATCTTTGCCTCATTTCATTCTGAAATGTTTTCATAATCAAATTCCCACTATCCAATTTTTATCTGCTAGATGTCTCCTACACACTTTTGTGATCTTCTCCATTGTACACCTCTCACTGCTCATAATTTCTATGACTGATAAATATGAAAATATTTTAAGCACATTAAAGGATTATGTGATTAATCAGTGACTGAAATCTAAACACGCCATTCTTAGTCCTCTTGATCTTTTCTAGGTTTTCAAGAAGTTGCATTCTTAGTATTTCACTAAGGTTAACTTGTTCCCTCTCAACACATATCTTATAGGTTGCATAGATGAATTTGGTTGACAATTCATCAATCTTTGAACTTGCACATACAAAGTAGGCAATGATTCTACTCAAGAATCTTACATCATCTTTCTTAATGGTGTTGATCACCATGGTTTTTTCATTATACACTGCCTTTGTATAGCTCTTAACTCTCTTCTTAACCATTTTCTCACCTATAGGTACACTACCTTATTTATAAAGACCAGTTACCTCATAAATAAGGTTGAATGAGATATCAACTACACTATCTTGCATCCATAGTTTCCCATAATGTATTCCACTTAGTATGATTTGTATCCACTCATCTATGTCTAATTCTCGGTAAAAATGATATTTGAACAGGTCTAGTTCCTTCAAGTGTTCAAATCTGAGTTTTACAGTCATATCATGATTAAAGACCAATTCCATATCCTTGTTCATATATTCACTCCCAATAGATTTAAAATTATTGGCAAGATAACTTCCTACATTTTCCAAATATACTACATTGTTTGGAGTAATGGATAATGCCGAGTTAAGGTTTACTTCTATGGGTTTCATGCAAGCAACCTTCAATTTCTATCTCTCTTCATTCTCAACATTGTGAACTACTAAAATATCCATGGTTCTATCAAATATGAACCTTTTATCAAAATAAATTATGCGAAAAAATGATAAAATACCTTTTCCAAAAATAGGGTTTGCTTTGAAATTGCCTTGTCAAGTCACTTCTGAGTGCTCTATGCCTCTGATGTATTAGTAATGAAGTGGTAATCAAGTCTGTAATCCATTTATTCCTTCAACTTGAACTCGCATTAATTGTGTACTTTGCAAACATGAAAAAAGCTGTCAACTATATTTTGAGATCAAATAACTGCTCAAGATCATCTATCCAATCTTCAAATGCCACCCAAGGTTTACTATAGCCTCCTCTCATCATGACAATACTACACAAAACTTTACTCCCTGAAATTCTTAGTAAAAAAGTAGTTTTCATCTTCTGCTACAGAATTAACTTTCTCTGTAATAACAATAACTCGTAATTTCTTGATAACTAATTTAGATAAGCTCCAAATGACAAGAAAGCTTAGATACAGTCTAAACTTATCTTGATACACCTTTTCCCAACTTTTCTACCTCTAGTTTGATCTCTAGATGAAGTTTTCAAATTCTAGTGCTGTTAACAAGCTTAATTCAACTTAATTGAATCAAGCTCGATAAGTGACTTTGATCTTCCTATCTCATCATCTTCTAGCTTTTCTTTTGAGATGTCTAATCCTTTTACAAATGCATCATTGAGTTCTTCTTGAAGTTCACTAACTACATTTCTTTGTTCCTCATTGTCTTTCTTATCCAAAGTTCCTTTCATGGTTCCTTCTATTATTTTCGATGTTCCTTCCATAATTTCTTCTATATCTTCTATTTCTTCCATTGGTCCTTTTATCTTTGAAGTTTCTGTCAATTCTGCAATACTTTTTGTTGTATGTTTGAAGTTGTTGCATAACTAACATACTGGTTTTTAGCTTCTAGGATTTTGCTAATCATCCGGTGCATGACAATTCTGAGCTATGTGTCCAAAGTTGTTACACTTACAACACATGATCTGTCTTCTTTCCTCATAAGGTCTTTATTCTCTTGATGCCTTTCATTAGATCTTCTTCTATCTACAGGGTTAGCATTCCTACACATTCTACTATTCCTTCTATTATTATCATATTTAAGTTTCCTACAATCAATTTCTTTATGACCCATACCATGGCAATTATTACAATAAAAATTCTTAACATGATTAAATGACTTATTTTTATAATCTCTTTTCATATAACCTATTTCATTACATGAAAACACTTACCTCTAAATTCATACCTGGTTTCCTTAGGAGATTCTACTTGCTTTGGTTCATCCAATATTTCAACTTTCTTGTCTTGTCCAACTTCTTTAGTTTTATTAGAAGATTGACTAGATTCAATCTTATCATCAAATTTATCTTTTTCTTTTAGATCTGATCTAATCTTAGGTTTCTTTGCAGACATGTTAAATAGATAACCAAGACCAATCTTATCATAAGTAGGTCTCTATATTGACATTGAATCATCAAGCTTTTCTTTGCTAGAATAAAGCTTCTCAAGTTGTTGCTAGTACTGAGTTAATTCACCTTTCACAATAGTATTGTACTTATGAAGTTCTTCATGATCTTCTTTCAATGTTTCAAGCTCAGATGTCTTCTTTGCTAGACTTTCTCTAAGATTTGCATTCTCAGTCTTCAATCAGTTTCAATTTTGCTAGGATCATTCCTTAAGGTTAACTTTAGATTCATAATCTTTAATTCATGCTTCAAGATCTTGTACTCCATCTTCAATTTTGAATAGTCATCATCACTATTTTCAAATTCAATAGATTTAGGATTGGATTTGAGATTTTCAATCTTTTCCTTCAATTGTCCAATGTATACTTTGGAGTCTTCATATTTTTCCTTCAACTTATCTCTTTCTTCAATAAGGAGATCACTTTGTTCAAGTGCCCCTTCTGTTAGTTTGTGGTGATTGATTAGGGAAGTACTATACATACTTCATAAATAGTAGCACAAAATTTTGGGCTACTTTTTGCCAATTTATGGCCGGCATGTTTTAACCCTAAAGCAACAAAAACACTTGTATAAAAGGGCTTAGGGTTAGGGATTGTTTCATTAGGTGTGATGCAAAAATTAGTTCTTGCAGCGATATTGAGCTGTAAGGGATTATAGATTGTAATCAGGTTGTAATCACTGGATCATAATAATATCAGACTTACTATTTGGTGGACGTAGCCCAGGGATTGGGTGAACCATGTTAAATCTTTGTGTCTTGTGTTCTTTTCTATGTGGTCTATTATTTTCTAATATTGATTATATTTGCATGTAATTGTTATTTCTGTCTAAGACTTTAATCCTAACACCTTCAAGGTTCTTCATCAACTATTCCATATCCACAGGGATCTTACTCAAGCTGTTAAGCCTCTTCTAAGTAACTGTGCTCTGATACCAATTGTTAGAAATAAGAATTACTGGAGGGGGGGGGGGGATGAATCAGTAATTTACAAACTTTAGTCATCAATTGGATATTATTTGTTACTTTAAACCATACATAACAAAGTAATAAAGTAATATTGAACAGTAACGATAACCATGCACAAAGATAACTTATAACACCATATTTTGTTAACTAGGGAAAACCCCAGTGGGGATGATACCCACTAGATAATATATTGATATATAAATTCCTTGTTAGAGGATGGACCCTATTAGGAGTCAATGAGAAAATTTAGTATAGAGTCTCTATTAGGAGACTTTGAATCCCTGTTAGGAGATTTCAACCCTATTAGGAGTTGTGCCAACCTTGTTAAGAGTTGTAGTACAGTAGATGCAAGATGAGCCCACTGCCCAAATATGTACTTCTAATTACAAGAAGAGCTCACTAACCAAACAAGTAACTAGACTTCTAGAATATAGATTCTTTCTCATTTCAATCTTGGATCACAAAATAGCTTCACAAACTTTGCATATATCGCTTTCACAAAAGTTCGCATACAATTGCTCAACACATTTTCTCCAGGCTGGCACACTTAAATTCACAAGATGCCCTTTGCATAAATACCATGCCTTTACATAAATTGCTTCTAAGTCAAAAAAGACCAGAATAAACATTTCTAACTTAGAGTAAACATCTAGGATGTCAGCCATAATTGGACAAGTAATTATTTTGTAAACAAAATAATTCCTTTCCTTTAATTTCGTTGTCTTGTTTTGCTGGTAAAACACAAATATCTATTTTCCATATAGTTTGTACTAACTTTTGAGGTTATATAGATCATCATCAACATGTATACTATCTCCATCTAATTTTGCTAGTCATAATATTACATCAACAACAAGTTACAAACATAACAATACATTGTTGTATACCAAATTCATACTTAGACAATTTTTTGAGTATCAAAACCTAAGTATCTTTATTTTTGAGGTTTCTTTTAAGCATGTACATCATGTGTTTCCATAAATGACAACAACTACATATCCTCATTAGCCAATTGCCAACATCTTTTACTCATTTTACCAATTTGACATTGTTTGCACATGCCCATCTTAGGTTTCTTTATATAAGGTATGCCTCTTACTCTTTTGTTCTTGCTTATGGTGGTCAAGTTATCAAAGTTAACATGACACATTCTTTTATTCTATAGCCAGCTTTCTTCTATTTGAGCTAGCAAGCATGAAATTTCAGTGAGATCTAGGTAAAACAAATTTCCTTTTGTTTGGTTGCCAGGTCCAACTAAATTTCCTTTTCCATCCAATAGTTTAGCTTTTCCATTCATGAATTCAACTTTGTATCCTATATTGTTCAACTATACTACATTGAGTAGATTATTTCTTAATCCTTCAACCCAATATGCATTCTCACATTTGATTCCATCAGTTAATGCTATGATTCCTTTTCCTTTTACATAACATGGTTCATTGTTTCCAAATAACAGTTCCACCATCATAGTGTCCCAAATGTTCAAATTTAGTTTTATTACATGTCATGTGATGAGAACAACCAATATCTATGATCCATGTATCATTTTTTCTGAAATTAGAGATAAGTGCCATCTTTTCATTTTCCTCATCATCATATTCATCTTCAACAACAATATAAACTACTTCATCTTCATCATTATCACTATCAGAATCTTTTGCAATGTAATATGATTTCTTACCTTTCCCTTTGCAGTCCTTGTAGCTTTTGAAGTCTTTCTTGCCTTTGAACTTGTTGAACCTTTTCTCATTTTTATCTTCCTTGTTTGGACACCTTGCAACAATGTGACCAACTTCTTCATATGAGAAATAAATGAATGGAATTTTACCTCTAAATTTTCCTTTTCTTTTGCTGCTCTTTTTGCTAGAGGGGATTCAATGACTCCAAGATCTTCATCTAAATCATCTTCTTCTTCATTGTTAACTTGTTCGATTTTTTAATTCCCTCCTTTTCTACCAAGGGTTAATTTTTCTTTGAATGCATATTCAATTTTGTTAGAAGGAGCATAGTTATCAAAGTTATCCAACTCAAAAGTAGACAATCTTCCCACAAGAATATCCTCAGTTAGATCATGTGTTGGATTGCATCTCATCTCTTGAATAGATGAAACTCTAATTGCATAAATAGGAAGAAGCATTCTTAGTACCTTGTTGATTACTATTTCATCATCAATTTTACCTCTCGCAACTATGATTGCACTTACACTTTTGTTGACCCTTTCATTGTACTAGGTAATGTTCTCACCTTCTTTCATTTTCAACCAATCAAATTTACCTCTTAAACTTTTTGCCTTGGTTCTTTGCACATTTTTGTCACCTCCAAAGACTTTATTTAGCTTTTCCTACATGTCAAATGTAGTAGGACAATCTCTGACTTCATCAAATTTAGAATAGTTCAAAGAGGATGTAATATCAGTCATCATAATATTGTGATCCTTTATTTCTTTTATTTTCTCCACAATCATAGGCTTGGGTGGTGGCACATATTTATTCTCCAAGTAGAACACACCAACATCACTAATGCTTGATATATGTAGCTTCATAAACTCCTACCATGCTGATTTTTTTTCTTTGTTTAGCTTACGGATATCCCTTTTGTAAGACGTTCTGATCTTTACCTTAGGTCATTAAAACCTTTTCCTGCAAGCACCAACTACTCTGATACCACTTGTTGGAAATGGAAGAGGAGTAACTAAGAGTGGAGGGGTGAATCGGTTACCACAAAAATAAATCCTTTTCCCTTAGATGTCAATACAAACTTCCACTTATCATGCAATACTGGATAGATTAGTTAACACTAGAATATTACTGACGCTCAGTTAACAAAGCAATCTTAAGATTATTAAACTGATTTATACTTTAGTAACTTAGTTGTAGAAACATAAAGCATAATCAAATAATATGAACACATATGACACCAAGATTTAATGTGGAAACCCAATTTGGGAAAAACTACAATTACAACTAGTCACAATAATCTTCACTCTTCTAAAGTGAGCCCTATTAGGATCCAACCCTGTTAAAGGTTATAAAACATACTATTAAATATGATCCTGTAAGAGGGTTTAGATCACCCTGTTAGGAGTGCCATGGTAAGAGGTATTCAAACACTTCAATCTTGAAATGTCACCTTGTTAGAGGATTTAAAAAATGAATTTTAAGTCAACTTTGTTAATATATTTCTTTACTACTACAATGGTTAGAAATAAACAACAATTTCTTATAAAGCAACTGGCTTTGCAGATTTAGATCTCTATTCTAGCTTTACCTCTAGATCCTTCCCGATAAGATGTTTCTTTACAATTTATTTTTCACACTTTCCTGCTTTGCCTTTTGTCTTCACTCACATATCCATCCTTTTCATGTTCCACTTATCTTCTCCTCATAACTGTGACCTTTCTGATATATCATAACCTGAGAAAAGTCAGCTTGAATACCCTTTCAAAACATTAATAAAAATCCAAATAGCTGGCCTCAATTAATAAAACATTTGAGAATTACATTATGCTATCACTCGGTCAACACTTGGATTGAACACTCAGTTAACACTATGACTTCTTTACTGTCCGACCACTTGTTCAATTTTGCACTCCTTCGATACTCGACCACTTGTTCAATACTGCAAGCCTTTGATACCCAACCACTTAGTCAATATTGCAAGAAAGAATCCATTTCATTAATTACCTTCTTGGTTAATACTGGAAAGTCTTTTTAACTTGTCTGCTTGGTTAATACCAAGATAAACAAGGTTAATGCTGCAGACTCTACATTGCTAAGTTAATACTAACATTTTTGTAAACATCAATGGCAATCTACAATATACAATTGAAGAAATATTTTCAACACCTCTATCTCTACTCCATCCTCTAGGGAAAGAAATGAACTACAAAGTCTCAAATAGTTGTTGTAGCACATTACCTACTTGGTGTTGACCATATGCAAGGTCTCTCAGTGTTTCCCTTGCCTTCTTTCTAATCTTGTAATCTATCCCTATAACATACATACATCTAGAACCTCCAAATCCATTAGAACCACCAACAGTCCTATAACCTACATTGGTGCTAAATTGTATCTCTTGTTCTCACTCACTTGGTGGTGAAGTCCTTACCTTATAGGTATAATGTATGCTAGGTATGAACCTTTGCACCATAATGAATCCAATTTCCTTACGAACTAGAAGGAAACCATTCTAATATTGGTGTAAGAGCCTTGTTGGCTCACTCTAGAACTATGTTGGATAGATGTTTTTGCATTTTTTTTGGCTTTTGAGTTTAAATGTTTTTTTGTAAGTTCCAAAATTTGTAGAAATTCTTGAACTACAAATACAATGATATGAAACCCAAACTACCATGAATGTTAATGTAATATTTCATTTTGTTATTATGATATATACAATTATTACAACCATAAACTTATAGGGAAGCAAATAATTTAAAGAACCTATAAATATATTTGGCAATGGATATGTTGTAGCAGATGGATGATGAATCTTCATGCCAATTCAATATATAGCAGCCTTTAATGTGTTAAGAAACTAGTAAAGAGTTAAAATGTTGCCTTAGTCTTCACTGCAAACTCATAAGTAAAACACATTAACAAAGAACTCTAATGTTGCTTCTGTGATGATTATGTAGTCAACAAAATTTCCCTCTAGTGGCAAAACAATAGCAATGAAATAGTAATAAAGGAATGACCAGAATTATTTGAATTCCCTTCATTCAATCTCATATACAACAATATGGATTTATTTTATAAACCCTCAATTTGCAAACCAAATGATCTTTTTTTTTTCTTCAATAAGTAAACCTTTTTATTAATAATTCTCAATATACTTTACAATGTCCTTCATTCAAGTGGGGGCACTAGAGGATACGAATGGAGGCAAGAAAAAACTCCAGTATTGTCCAAGACTTATGTCCTTTAAAATATTTACAAAGTTTATAATGAAGGATTCCTCAATTTATATATGGGATTAGGGCATACCCTTTATGTAGAATTACATATGAAAATGGGACAATCCCCTTTACATGAATTTACATACAATAAGATCTTTTTCAAGTCTAGCAAGTTTGGTGTAGAGTAGATTAATGGAATTCCTTCCTATCTCAAGCTCTGAGTATTATATCTATACATACTTATCAATATGCACCTAGACAAAGTGTTAGATCTTCAAAGTATATTATAACAGTAAGAATAATAAATACTAGTATAAAATTTCCAAAACTTAATATTTCCTAATTTTTTCTTATGTTTCAATTAGACTATTGGAAATTCTATCCAATAGTTATCAAGAGATACAAAGGTTTAGCGGAAATTTTTAAGAATGTTAGTATAATAATTACAAAATTAATTTTTTTTGCAAATGGAGAGTATAAGAAGGTTAGTATAAAACTTTAATTGGAGAAGTAGGAGCTGTAGGTGGAGTCTCTAGATTATCATAACTATAAACTATTGAATCATATTCAAACTACTCTAAGGTATCATTATCAAAGGGAATATTGTAAACATCATCAAGTAGAAGGATCATTTGGGACATAAGGAACATGTGGGTCTCTAAAAAGATAATGGTCCAAATTGTGTGTGGGCACTAAATACCTCTAAACCTAGGGTATATGTCATAAAAAAACATGAAATAATGCTGAAGAAAATAAATCTTATGATATTATCTTTCTTATTTCTCCAAACTAATTGCTTCCACTTTGTTTTTGGCTCATAAATGAGTCCATAAAGATGAGGCTAGAGGTCTAAATGAAAAAGATTAAACTAAGATCCTAGTATTACATGTGCCAAAATATATCAAATTTTGAAAGCACAATTTCTAATCATAGTCATGATAAATTTATATCACCATTTTAAGATACAAAAAAATTATGAACTTTCAAAAAAATTGCGGCATAAACAAAATTCATGTGAGCTTGAATGAAACCTTGGAGGTTTTTTTTAGAGAAAGAGTGGTAAACAGTTTGATGTGGAGCTATGAACTGTTGTGGTTACAAATGAGGGACCTCATCCCCATAGGATTTGAAACTTGATGACAAGGACATAAACACAATATATTAACTATCACAACATGCCACTCTTGCAATGAGCCTTGGAAGTTGCAAGAATAGAATTATGCAATTGTATTAAATATTCATACAAATTAGGCCTTGATTTTTGACCTAAGGCCAATTTGGCTTGTCAAATTCACTTTTTAAAAAATATGATCTTGAAAAGGTCAAAATTTTGACCATACTTAAGTTTGTTGTCAAAAATTTTGACTACACTTAAGTTTATTGTCAAAATTTTGACGTTATTAGGATATAAACAAAAAAAAGAAAATTGAAACACCACTTCAAAGTTCATTCTATTTTGGTATACATTGCGGGCGAGGAGGTGGGTTCAATTACATGCACGTGAATCAGTAGTTTGAGGTAAGAAATTTTCTCAATGTCTTGCTCAGCTTATCAACTATTCTTCATGGTAAAGTGCTCTCCTCCTTCAATTCCCATTTTATTCTTTCAATGCCATTACTTCTTTCTGCTATTTCATGTTTCTCAATGTAATGTAATCTCACTACAAAGGAATACGACCTTCAATCTTGTCAAGGCTCTGATCTAAAGCAAATGAAGATCAATCAAAATGATGTGATAGTTGAAATCACATGAAAATAGAGAGTAGTAGTAGTCAATGCCAATTTGATGAGAACAATAAGACTTAGCTACCCTTTTTCATGATTATTTCTGTACACAGGATACTAGTGTTTTTAACCCTAGTCATGTTGGCCTTACATACCCAAAACCCATCGCTGAGCCCTTTTCTCCTTTCATCACTTTTGTAATACTACCATGGTTTAGAAACGAGGAATATCACACATGTCACTACATTTCATGCACCAATGTGAGCATAAGAATATAGAGAGTGTGTGTGTATGTACATTTTAATTCCAAGACATTAATTCCAAGACATGATTTCCTAGGATACCTTTTCTTCAGATAACCTGAATGGTGAAAACTTTGATATTTTTAAGTTGAAAATTTTGGATTTTATTTTCTAGATAAGAGACGGGTTTACAAAACCCACCCATGCAGGTCAAGGAGTTTGATTCAAAATTTATACATATAGTTGAATTTTGAGAACAATGTATGTCATAATTTCCTTCACTTGTGATTTGCTACAATTAATAGAAGATAGGTTTTAATTGGTGTGGAATGTGTATATTTTTGGGAGATTTTAGAGAGTTATATTGATTCTTGCAATGTAATTTGAGTATAAATTGATTGAAAGTGAGAGAGGTGGTGTGGGAAGGGTTCCATCAAATTGGGTGACAAGGGTGAAGATAGAAGTGGATGCAGCAAGGAGGGGCGACTCATATTCACGAAGAATCTTTTGTCAAACTCAACCTTGGAAATATATGATCTTCTAATGTCCTGCTCAGTGGTGAGATGGATGGATGCATTTCTTCTATTGTTGTTTTTAACAATGACCATGCTGGTAAATATACAAGAGGGAAAATGATCAATCTTAATGATCCTGAAGAAAATACAACTGCATGTGTACAAAATACTAAAATAAAAGAAGCACATAAGAGAATTTGCTAAGGAAAAAATTAGAATATGAGGATGGAAGAGTCCTAGGAATTCAAGGAGAAATAATGTAGCTTCTAGATATGTACAAAGGAAGGATCAAGGTATAGGGAAGGTTATTTCTTCTAATCAAGACCAATTCTCAACACAATATCAATGGAGACTTGGTAACAAACCTATAGAAGTTTCTCATGCATGGGATGGGAGGGGTCCAATAGATGGGGGACGTGTTTGCATCAACAACACCAAGGTGAAACTCACAGAGTAATTGTAAGAACTGATGAAACTCTTGATCAAGGAGGGCCTCTACCCAAACTTGGTGCTTGGAATGAAAATGGTGTCTCTATGAATTGACTCTAAAAGGACATCATAAAACACCTTATTAATATTTTTTTATACAAGAATATTTTTTTTCATTATTATAATAATAATTTAGATTATTATTAGTGTTATCATGTATTTAATTTAATTTATATTAATTTAATAATAGATATTCTTAATATTAAATTATTTAATTATAATTTACTACTTTTTATCATTAAGTTTTTTTCTCCAAAGGGAAATCACTCCCTCTCCCTCCTTTAATGATAATGATATACAAAAAAGAAAATCTATGGTGATGCTTTTCTTACACATGTATGCATCGGGTTGAGGGAATCCATTTCAAACATGCAATAGGATTCATCTTCATCTTTGATATGTGTCTTTCCACGTATCCCATCCCATCCTTTTTTCCCACCTCTCCTAACACCCATACAATAAGTCAACACAATATCTCCCCACAATACATATCACATTTTGCAAAAGGCTAAGTGGCCATCTGTCAAACTAGGTAGGACTGCCTTAGCCTATATGGGAAGAGAATTCAATAATGGAGGCACTTAACTTTGGTTATAATTATGATAAGGGTGATGCACAACTGCCTCCTGGATTCAAGTTCCATCCCATTGATGAAGATCTCATAATACATTATCTCACGAGAAAGGTTTTACATAACATTTTTTTATAGGAAGGGCCATTGTTGAACTGCCATTCAAATTTAATGTGGTGTTATGACCATAGGCTCATCACTCTCTTCTCTTTATATACACATAAATCAATGATAAAGACAAATTGGGGGGCTACGCAATGGAAGCTTTTGTTGATTTGGGGTAATGGAAGGGAAACCAAAAGTTATTAAATTTTAATTTATTAAGTTATAAACTATGCCTTCGCCTAGATTTTCTAGTCATTCATTCATTTAGGATTCAATAATGAATATATATTTTGTCTCTTGTTGCACCCTTGTGATCTATGTCTCTACAATGATATTTTTTTAATGAAATATTTTCTTATTATTATATATATTTAATTTGTATAATTCATTTAATTTTTTTCAGATGTCGCCCTTATTGAAGAGATAGTAATACTTTATTATTTTATTATTTTTGATTATATATAAGATACTACTAATGCTTGTATATTTATGTTTGATATAATTTTATAGCCTGGATATTTGCCTTTGAAGAAAGTCCATGCCTAACAATATGACCTTGAACAAAATAAGGTGACAATTGCTAGATTATGGTCTCAATTTAAAAGAAAAATTTATAGAAAATATTATTGTCCTTGCAAAAAATGCAAGGGCTTAAAGAATCAAAGAATTCTAATCACAATAGCTCAGAGACATTGTAGGCAACATGATCACATTGAAGGGGGAAATGATTGCCATCCTTTGGTAAATGTGGTTTTCCAACTGGGGGAACATGGAGGTGTGAATATTGTAGTAGAAGGTAATGCTTTCATGGAAGAAGATGATCCTGAGGTAGAGAGCACAATTGAAGATGTTGGTATTGGTATAGTTGATCATGTGCTAGAGAACAAGATTGAAGAAGATGTTACTGGTGCAACTGATCAAGATGATGAAGATGATGATAGTAGCACATATAATTGTGGTGAAGAGAACCTTGATATACTTGTAATTGAAAAGGCATACAAACCATTGTACTAAGGCTCCCAAATAATGCTTCTCTTTGTTGTATTATTGTTGGTGAACTTCAAGGTTATGAATGATAAATCCAATGTAGCAATCCCACATATGCTAAGGTATAGTGTCATTTTTTTCATCTTCTATGTTAGTGTACCACTAATGTTCTTTATATTAACATTTTTTTCTTCCATAGGTTGATAGGTGAGTGTTTTTTACCACCATCAACATTCTACCTTGCTCTTATCGAGAATTATTGGACATTGTGAAAAATATTGGAATAGAGAATCAAACAATACATGCATGTCCTAATGATCATATTATATATCATAAACAACATGAATTTGCAATTGAATGCCTTGATTGTCACATTAGTAGATATTGATCAGATCAAATAACAAAAAAAGGTTCTTCGATACATTCCCATTATTCCACGCCTGCAACAATTAGTCAGGTGCACTAGCTTGGCACAATTTATGGATTGCCATGCATACCATAGAATGACATTATGCGAATGCCTATGAATGGTTCTGCATTTAAAGACATAGAAGATAGGTGGACACTATTTAAAGAAGAACCTTGTAATCTGAAGCTTTCTTTGGTAGCAAACGATGTCAATCCATTTGGAGAGATGAGATCTGTTTACTCAATCTAGCCTATTTTTATATATTAATAATAACATCATTTCTTGGATGTTTGTAAAGAGGGAGCACATAATGTTTGCAATGATTGTACTAGGTATTTTTCCATTTAATAATCATCTAAATTAATTTATAAACACTGCATCAAAATGACCATAATAATTATGTTTTGTTTATGTCCGTTCAACTAGGTAAGTACCAAGTGAAAGATATGAATGTATATATTGAGCCACTTATTGATGAGTTGTTGGAGTTATGGAATGGGGTCACTATGTACAACATCTCTAGACCAATAGGTGAAAATAAATTTCAATTTTGTGCAATGCTTGTACGAACAATACATGATGCCCTTGGGCTAACACATTTTTGTGGTATGTAAAACTATTAACGCATATTTTTGGTATGTAATAGTGTTATCGCATTTTTATTGTATGTTTAAGTTACACATGATAATTGTAAATATGAATCTTCTACACATGTCATCCAATTATACACAATCTTGTAGGTATTCAAATAAAGGGAGACTTTGCATGTCCAACTTGTGGTCCAAAGATGAAATCTCATCATTAAAAAAGTTTAGGAAAGTAGGTGTTCGATGAGCATAGGAACTTTCTCTAAAAAAAATTGTAAGTATTAAATTACCAAAAACATCTTTTCAATGGGAAAGAAGAGACAAAGACAAAGCCACGAAGAATGACATCTCGCATATGCAAGTTCAAATATAATAGAATGAATTGTTGAGGTAATGTCATTCCATCTGATGCAAGTTTTTGTATGAAATTTAAATTTGGATACTGTCTTTTGTTTAGTAATGATGTAATTGATGTTCATGAAGGTCATCAAGGCATTGATGAGCAACTTACGAAAAGACTGAAAAGCTATCCTAGACAATTTAGTAGGTTGTCATACTACGAGCACCTCTCAATTGTGCATTTGTTTGATGCTATGCATATTGGAAAGAATGTAACAGAGACACTATGGAAAATATTGGATGGAAGGTGTGACAAAGGAAATTGATCATAATTTGGAATGACATTTATGAATCCAATCATGCATTGAAGTTTTTCATTGAATCAAATAACAATGGAAATTGGAATAATACTATTGGGAATATAAGATAGGCTATGTTACTAAGAGGGGAGGGGTGAATCAAGAACCAATAAAACTTATTCTTATTTTGCTAATCAATCCTTCATATATATTCTAATCTAATTGCATGCATGAAAAATTGAAAGCATTAAAACATACATAATACTTTGGCACAAGATATGGTGACCCAAAAACCTTTCAAATAGAATTTAAAATTGGGGTGAGGATGATACCCACAAGCTTTAGTACAGTAGTACAAAGTTGGCCAGTTAAGGCTTACAATAGATCACTTCTAATGATTTTCCCTATTAGGAGTAATAAGGACTACTAGGTCCACCTTTTTAAAGGATTTACAAAACATATAATGAAGTATGCACTCAGCAAAGAGATTTGCAAAAGACTATTAAGTCTACCTTGTGAAAGGATTTAATTGTTCCACCTATTAGGATGAAACAGTGGTTGATCTCTAATCTACAACTCTGATTTGATGGTTGAGATTCCTTTGAAGTGTAATGATCACCTTATTGTGATAGATAAATCTTTGCTACTCCTTATACCATCTGTAGCCTTCTCAAATCACACTTCTACTCTTATTATTTCACACATATTTTCTTCATATCATTTGGATTTGATATAATATATTTCATATATATATATATATATATATATCAATCCAAATTACAATTCATCAAAGTCGGCTACAATACAAGTATCACCAAAATACACAAAGTTGGCTCAACCGTTGGCACTCAGGTTCTAAAGACAAACTCAGTGAGGTTTTGATACTTGGCAACCATTGTCAACACTCGATATTGTCATGCACTTGGTAGACATAGAAGCTTGGTTCATACTAATCACTCCCAAGTAGTTTTAACTCGGTCAGCACTGGTGACTTTGTGAACACTATGAAACTTGGTATATACATTGAATTACTTGGTTGAAACTTCTTGGCTTGGTCAACACTAGATTCATATACTGATACTATGAACTCGATAAACATTGGAGACCCCAATTTGCACTGTGAAACTCAATAAATATGATGAAGCTCAGTTTGCACTGATACTTATCAACTCAGTAGATACTGCTTGGTGTGAACTGAATACTGATTTTGGAACTCCGTAGCAACTGTAGAACTTGGTAGAACTTGAGTTACTTGGTTAACACTATAAACTGCAATATAAGTTTGGTAGCTGTTTAACCATTTGACTAAGTGTGAGTCACTACTAAATCTCCCCCTTTGGCATTAGTGACAAAGAAACTTTTCAATAAAAAATTTAATTCTCAAAATTTCAAGTTCAAAACATTCTTTAGTCTCCATCCTGTGTCTTCAATTCAGTAACATAATCTATTTTTGACATTTTTCAAAATTGCTTTTGTAAGAGATGTTTTCTAATTAATTGTACATTAATATTATGTTGCTCCCCCATACATATATCACATGTTATACTTTACTCACTATATACATGTATCTTATATCTTTATTTCACAAATTCTCCCCCTTTTTCTTATCCCATCTTCTCATCTTCTCCCCTTAATATATCACATCTTTTCTCCCCCTTTTTGACATAAATGCCAAAGGTGTATGTCATGTTGTAATGCCAAAATGTGACAAGAAGTCAAAATGTACTTTCAAAATCAATTCCATTATCTTGTTGCAATTTTCCAGTAACACCTTGCTTGCATGAAGTACAATTTGTACTTTTGTTGATAACTCCATCATATGATCAACTATGGAGATGTTATTGTCATGGATTAGATTTTTGGCATGTGAAATATATTTCTACAATGCATCCATGTTCAGAAGAATCATGCCTTGGATGTCTAAAAGTGTTGCCCTCATCTTGGCTTCTTCCCTTAATAATTTTGCTTGCATATTAGTCAAAAATTTGATCTTTGAGTAGTGAGTAGAACTGTAGGTCAGGTCAAGTGACAACTGTTGTGCACTTGCCTTCAAGTTTTCATCTATCTTAGATAGTTTATCTTTGATTTCTTGAGTGAAGATAGATGTATCACATAACTTGCTGAATAATGAAGTTACATTATTTGTAGAGGTTTCCAATGAGTTGAGAATAGTAGTCAATTCTACTTGATTTATTGTAATTTTGTGTGCAACTTGCTCCAATACTTTGTTCTCAAATTTCCTCTCTGCTCTTTGTAACAATTTTTTTTGTCCATTCAGATCTTCATTGAATTTTGAAACAACTTCTGCTAACTGAATCAAAATAGGTTGTGTACTATCAACCTCAATACTTAGTGCATCTGCAAGTATGTTGTTCACATCTTCAAGAACTTGGTTTTCTCTACTTTTCTCTTCTCTAAGCTTTTGCTACTTAGCTTTCTTTTGCAATAGTTCACATATGATGTTCATTTGATTGAGATTCAAAGTAGATATATCCCAATTCAGGATAACTATATCTTAATCAAGATCAATGTCTTCTTCCTTACCTTTGTCTTTGCTTGAAACTTTTGTACTTGGTTGAGGCTTGCTCTCAACTATCTTTGTACTTACTATTTGCATACTTGGAATAGTAACAACAATAGAAATAGAAGGGCTAGCAACAAAAGTAGATATTGCACTGATAGTCAAAATACCTAGTTATTGTGTAGTCAAATTTGATGATGGAGGAAGCACTAGCTGCTTAGTAGATGAAATGTTGATTACTTCATTCAATGTGTTACTTAGTTGAATAGGTGTAGAGATTGGTTGGGTGCATGGTGTTGTAGTGGTTGCCACAACCATCTCGGCAGAAGCTTTCTCTGAGCTTGATAGCATTAAAGCTTTTTTGGGAGGGTAAGGAAATGAGGCTATAACTGTTGCTACAATCTTCTCTAGGTTAGTTTCCTCAATACTCTGAATCTCAAGGAGATTCTCCTTGATATCTTTCTATTCTTGCTCCTCATCATCCAGATTTACATCATTTGTTTCTATATCTTCTTCATCATTATTGTCATTTTATTCCTTGTCATCTTCATCATCTATGTCACTAACATGAACAAAAAAATCACTCGTTTGATGAAGTTTATAGTAGTTATTCTTCCATATAGTTGTAGTTGTCTTCACCACATGTTCAATGTCATTAACCAATATCATGCATGTGCTGAATTTCAGAGTGAGTTTTTCTTCATGGATTTTTTCACCTCTTTATCACTAAGAATCAACATGAGCTACCTCAGAGTCTATTCAAATATATATTTTGTAGTTTTCTTAGCATTTTCTCATCTAGGCTTGATTCTTTCATAATCTCATTGGGAATTTTCTGTGCAAGTTGATTAGGTGAGTATTTCTATTTACCTAGTTTTAACATTATCATGTCTTCAACTTGCTTCTTCTCATCTGCATTCCTAGTCTCATATCTGAGAGATTTGAAGTTTTCCATGCCAACTCCTACATCAATTTATTTTACTTTTTTTGAAATGTAGGTGGAGGTCTTTTGAAAATAATTTCCTCTGCATCTTCCTCACCTAATTTTAATTTCTTTCTTGATCTAGATGCTCTTCTTGTGAATATTGTAGTAGATGACTTGGTAGGTTTGGTTATGATAACCTTACCCTTCTTCTCGATTAGCTCTTCTTCTTTAGATTTTATTTCTTCTACCTCATCTTCTGCATCATCTTCTTCTACATCATCTCCTTTTCCTTCTGTCAGCAGGAGAGTAGAACTTGCTTGCCTCAATTTTTCTATCCTCTTCTTTCCTTTACTGACTGCTTGAGGAAGCTTAATTTCAAGTTCTATTCTAGCTTTATCTTCATCAAAAGTACCAAAATATGTGGCCTTAGGATCCACAAGTTCATTCAATAGTGCCTCAATGATATCCATGGTGTCATCAATGTTAACCTCATAGCTTAGAGGCTTAACCTACACCACTCTAGGTTTGACTGCTTGAATGTACACTTTGTCATAGACTATCATGAAACAAACATCATCCTTGTAATCTTCTACAAGTTCCTTAGGGATTCTAAATCTGCTATTCATCTTTTCCTTGAATGAATCAAAGTAATTATCCATGATACTAACAAAGTTCTCACCCATCTCTGCTATATATTCATTAATCTAATATAGTACTAGTACATCTTTTCTCCATATGAATAAACCTTTTCAAGGGAATTTTTTTTTGCACAAACAAGAATAAACAAGTCAAGAGTGAACCAAAGTTACACAGGTTGTTCATGTTTAATTGATTCAACATTGGCTCAACAAGGTCAATGGACATGTTGTTCTTCACCACCTTGAGAACCAGATCATCTACCTCACATGAAATGCTGTTGAGATGACCTGAGCTATAGAT
Organism: Cupressus sempervirens; assembly: GCA_028749045.1. Lineage (NCBI taxonomy): Eukaryota > Viridiplantae > Streptophyta > Pinopsida > Cupressales > Cupressaceae > Cupressus > Cupressus sempervirens. Next base: position 710,918,382 of record CM053789.1, on the reverse strand, counting down.
CTTATGAGCTATCACATGAATTCCATATTTCAGCTCCATGTCAGTCACACTACTGATCTTCATACCTCTTCCATCCCTCTTGGCAAGAGTTTTGCTTTCCAGTTCTTCCTGACTTAGAGTTTTGGTAGGCTTTACTTTGTTCAACATTGGGAGCCCTGTGATTTGATGAATCATTTTCTTTGTTATTTGAATAGGCCGCTCCAACCATAGCTAGCTATTGTGTACATGGCTAAGGATAAACCTTATCCATTTTATTTGAAAGTCTTGGGGCATATGTGGAATGTGTGTTAAACCCTTGGTCTCTAAATGTTGATGCTCAGGTTTCAATGCACCATTCACACATAAATTTTCCAGAGTCTCATCCATCTCTAGGGTTCCAATATCTTGTATTGAACAACAAAAATGTGAACAAATATTGTTAACAAGTAATACCTTTGGTGGAACATGCGATTGAGCTCCAGTTGGATCAAGTGCTTTTGCAATTGCCAGACTCAACTTGAAGTCTTGTGCCTTCCAATCGACTCCTCGAACCAACATCTTAGATGCTTTCTTATTTTTGCTATGGGAAGACACCATGCTTGATAGCGTTTATAAAAACACAAAAATATTCAACAACTAACACACAGATTGCTTGGAAGCACAAAAATTGCCCTTTGCAAATAGCTCTTCGAAGAATTTGCAGTGATAAATGAATTCAATTTCCTTCCTTTTAACAAATTTTTAGTTTTCAATCACCATATATGCTTGGTATGATCACTTAATTGATGAAAGACTATCTTCCACTCAGTTTGGTCTTAGTGCTCGGTAGAGTCATTCATAACTCAATGTCTATTCAATGTTTTAGTGTATCTCGACCTTACTTTGCAAGGTCTTGCAACCTAACCTAGCTCAGTAAGGTCTATATTTTTCTTAGTCACTAGTTGATCCCTTTGCATCTTGAATGCTGATATAGACCTTTCCTTCTAGCTGGCTGGAACTAATGTAAGATGTCTACTTCAGAGTCTTAGTTCTAGTCATCCCTATGGGAGATCAAGTAGAAATGTTTGAGTCACCCAATTCTTGAGTGACATGTGCTTCATGGCTCAGACTTACATTCTTAGAAGATTTTAGAATCCATTGCTGCCTCATCTGCTTTCTGATAATGTTAGGTTTGGCTTTCTTTTCATCTTCAATCCTTCTAGTGTTCATACAGTTCTTGGAAAGATGTCCAAGTTCTATACAAATAAAGCATCTTCTAGTGGTATCTCTTGTCCTCATGTGATGTTTCACACAATTTTCTTCAATGTGCCCAAATTCTCCATGGTAGTGGAATCTACACCATGTGTTGTAATCCCATCCAAATATAGCTTTCACAATCTATTCTACTGGGTTCAATATCTTGGTTTTGCATTCAAAAGATTTGTGTCCATGCTTCCTCCATTTGTGACATTTACCTTCAAATTTAGGTTTCTCTTTGCATTCACTTACTCTATGACCATGTTTATTGCAGTTGTAACACTTTCCATTGGATTTTTTTTACCATTACTCTAACATTTTTTTCATGTATGACTTAACTTACCAGAGTGATAGCAAGTAGGCCTCTGATTCTTTTGAGCTCCTTTCTTGGATGATTCACCTTCTTCTATGTATCCTATTCCTGCTTTGCCTTTCTGTCTGTATTAAATTTTCTCATTCAACTGATTCATGTCTACTTGAGATTTCATCATCCTCTCATTGGTTTTCTTTTTAGTGTTTAGATCATTTTACAATCTTTCATTTTCTAATCTTAGATTCATGATTTCTTCATTTGCATTAGTAAGCTGATCAATGAAGTCTTCCTATTGAAGGGATAGATATTAAATTTCATCATTCTTTCCTTCTATCTCTTCTTTGGCTTTGTCTTTTTCTTCCATGACTTCCCATAATCTTATCAGCTAAATTTCTTGTTCTCTTTTCATCTTTCTAACTTCTTCTTGTAAATTACAATTCTTCTCCAATCGGTCTCTGATTGCCTCATTAGCTTCATCTAGATTTCTTTCTGGATAGATATCTTCAATTCTTTCTTCAGTGTACAGTTTGTCATTTATTTGTATTGCAATATCTTTTCTTCTTTTCAAAGATTGAGAGAGTTTATCCTTTACTTTCTTAAGTTTCCCAATAGTCAATTCCAAATCCATCTTTTCATTGTCAATAGCCTTTTCTAGCTTGTATACCTCCATTGTCTCTGATCTGTGCTCAAGTTTTTAAACTTCTTCTTTGAGAACTACAATTCTCTAATACCAATTGTTGGAAAAATAGGACATGCTAGGTTACTAAGAGGGGAGGGGTGAATCAGGAACCAACAAACTTATTCTTATTTCATCAATTAATCCTTCATATATATTCTGATCTAGTTACATGCATGAAAAAATGAAAGCATTAAAACATTCATAATACTTTGACACAAGATATGGTGACCCATAAACCTTCCAAATAGAAAGTAAAATTGAGGTGGGAATGATACCCACAAGCTTTAGTACTATAGTATAAAGTTGGCCAGTTAAGGCTTACAATTGATCACTTTTGATGATTTGCCCTATTAGGAGCAATAAGAATTGCTAGGTCCACCTTATTAAAGGATTTACAAAACATACAATGAAGTATGCACTCATTAAAGAGATTTGTAAAAGACTATCAAGTCTACCTTGTGAAAGGATTTAGCTGTTCCACTTGTTAGGATGAACCAGTGGCTGATCTCTGATCTATGACTTTGATTTTTTGGTTGAGATTCCTTTGAAGTGTAATGATCACCTTGTCATGATATATAAATCTCTTCTGCTCCTTATACTACTTGTATCCTTCTCAATTCACACTTCTATTCTTATTATCTCTCACATATATTTCTTCATATAATTTGAATGTGATACAATACATTTCATATATATCAATCCAAAATTACAATTCATCAAAGTCAGCTACAATACAAGTATCACCAAAATACACAAGGTTGGATCAACTACTGGCACTCGAGTTCTATAGACAAACTCGTGAGGTTCTGATACTCAAAAAACATTCTCAACACTCAGCATCATCATGCACTCGGTAGATGTAGAAGCTTGGTTCATACTAATCACTTCTAAGTAGTCTAAACTCGATCAACATTGATGACCTAGTGAACACTGCAAAAATCAACATATAAACTGAATCACTTGATTGACACTGCAAGACTCGATCAACACTAACACTGCGAGCTCAGTATAAAATGAATCACTTGGTTGACACTTCTTGGCTTGATCAACAGTGGAGACCATAGTTTGCACTGTGCAACTCGATAAATACTATGAAGCTTGGTTTGCATTGATACTTATCAACTCAGTAGATACTTCTTAGTGTGAACTGAATATTGATTCTAAAACTTGGTAGCAACTATAGAACTTGATAGAACCCAAATTACTTGATTAACACTATAAACTACAAGATACGATTGGTACCTACTTAACCATTTGACTAAGTGTGAGTCACTAATAAAAAAACTTGACCATAATGTCAGCAAATATAAGTGTCATCTCTTGGTTATTAATGCAGTAACAAATTGATGTCATATTGGAAGCCATAAAAAAACAAATTTTCCCACAAGATTTGTTGCAAACATAACTAGCTTCATATCAAAGAAAGGTGATTTTGGGTCAGGGTTGAAAATGCATGATTGGCATACCTTTGTCAAGGTAAGTCATTTTCATCACTATTTACAATAAATTTGTAAAACATCATGTAATTTTCATTGTATTATTTTATAATATATTGAAAAGATCATTTTATTATTATTGCAATACGTCCTACCTCTATCTCTCCCACACAACTTTGACAACATGAGTGTCAAACAAGTTACATATGATCTTGAGAAATACATGAGGTTAGAAGTGTTATTTGTTAGATTTAGTGTATAGATATTATTTTTGTGTCTTTCTTTTCTTTTCCTATAATTTTTTTATAGTCTTGGTAATATATTTTTGCATGATGAATATCTTCTAGGCGGTTGTCATCTAAAGAAATTGATTAAAAAAACACAAAACATTGGAAGAGAAAAATTCATTAGCTTTTGTGTGAGATGCAAAAGTGTCTACCTTCAACTTTTTTCAATGCAAAAGAACACTAACCAACGAGGTCAATGTGGATGGTTAAGAGGCATTTGAAATTTTTGAAGGGATTGGTTCAACAAAGAGCATGCCTTGAGGGTTCCATGGTGGAGGGATATATGGGATATATAAGGTTCCTCTTAATGTTTTCTATGTTAGTTTTTCAATGCACCCAATAGATATCTATAGACTATATATCCAATCAAACATCATACATTGCAATGAGAATGGGTCTGAATCATGATCCTCTATCATTGATCAACACCCCCTTAATTCACACTCAACTCTTTCTTTTGACCGAAGGCTTCTCTAAACACATCCATCCATCTAGCTACGTGTCCCATTTGAAGGAATATTTAAATAAAAATCAATATTCACTCAAGAAATAATTCTAGGTTCCTTATTCATGTTGTTTAGTGTGGAGCCTGATCAGTCCCCAAGTGGGAGATTGTTAGATTGTGGTGACTGATCAAGAAATGGCCGACATGGTAGCCGACATATTATGGCCGACATATGACCGACATGTTATAACTCTAAAGCGGTTTAATACTTGTATAAAAGGGTTTAGGGTTGGGTATTTTTCATTATGTTGTGATGCAAAATTGGTTCTTGCGGCAATATTGAGCTGTAAGGGATTACAGATTGTAATCAGGTTGTAATCACTGGATTGTAATAAGATCAGACTTGCTGTTTGGTGGACGTAGCCCAGGGATTGGGTGAACCACGTTAAATCTTGGTGCCTTGTGTTCATTTTCTATGTGATCTATTATTTTTGTTATTGGTTATATTTGCATGTAGTTTTTATTTCTGTCTGTGGTTTATCCTAACAAGTGGTATCAGAGCGAGGTTGTCTTTTAGTTATCCTCTGCAGGAAAGTCTCACGGTTGAGTGGGAGCAATGGCAGATGAGGGTAAGCTGAGGGTTGACAAGTTTAATGGGTAGAACTTCCAGTTATGGAAGATGCAAATGGAAGACTATCTATATTAGAAGGATTTATGGAAGCCGTTGGAAGGCAAAGCCAAGAATCAGGGAACTATGTCATAGGCTGAATGGGATCTTTTTGACAAAAAGGCACTCGAAAGCATTCGATTATGCTTGGCACCATCGGTGGCATTTAATATTACAAAAGCAAAGACAACAAAAGATTTGATGAAAACCCTAGCGACATTGTATGAAAAGCCCTCCGCTTCAAACAAGGTATTTCTCATGAAGCATTTATTTAATATGAAAATGGCAGAAGGTGGATCTGTTGCAGATCATTTAAATGAGTTTAATACTATTACTAGTCAATTATCTTCTGTGGGTATCAATTTTGATGAAGAAATTAGGGCTCTATTAATTTTGTGTTCTTTGCCTGAAAGCTGGAATGGCTTATTAATGGCTGTGAGTAATTCAGTTCTTGGATCTAGTACCCTAAAATATGATGATGTGATTGGTGTTGTTTTGAGTGAGGAAACTTATAGGAAATCCTCAGGTGGATCTACATCAGGAAATGCTTTGAATGCACAAAGTAGGGGTAGAACGACTGAGGGAGGAAGTAACTCTGGAAATCATGAGAAATCAAGAGGAAAGTCAAAGGGGGAAGAGGTCTCAATTGAGAGGACCAAACGACTGTTGGTACTGTGGAAAACTAGGTCATAAAAAGAAAGATTGTTGGAATCAAAAGAAAAATGAAGGAGATAAATCAGATGGAGACAAGGAGGCAAATGTGGTAAGTAACAAATCCGATGAGGATGCTTTGCTTCTGTCTTTTGAGAGTGTTGATGATTCATGGGTTTTAGATTCTGGTGCTTCATTTCATGCTACACCTCATAGAGGTTATTTCATTGATTATGTCCAAGGGGATTTTGGGCTTGTTTATTTGGGCGATAATAAACCCTGTCAGATTGTTGGAAAGGGAAAAATTAAGATTAAGTTGCAGAATGGGAATCATTGGCTACTACATGAGGTAAGACATGTTCCAAGGTTGAGTAGAAATTTAATTTCAGCCAGGCAACTCGGTGATGAGGGTTGTGTAGTTACTTTTAATGATAAAAATTGGAAGGTTTCAAAAGGTTCCCTTGTAGTAGCAAAAGGTGTGAAAGTAGGCACCTTATATCTTTGTACAGGTCATATTGTTCCTACTACTTTGATTGTTTTAGAGAAAAATGAATGTTCAGGAAAAATTGCTGCAGTTGAGCAGGGAGAACAAATAGCTGCTGAAGATTCTGATACAGCGCTGTGGCACAACAGACTTGGGCACATGAGTGAGAAAGGTATGAAAGTAATTCATTCAAAGAAAGTTTTACCAGGTCTAAAATGTGTTAATATGGATTTCTGTGAAAGTTGTGTGTATGGAAAACAAAAGAGAGTGAGTTTTGTAAAGACTGGGAAGGAAAACAAAAAGGAGAAATTAAAGCTTGTGCATATAGATGTATGGGGACCAAATCAGGTATCTTCCCTTGGTGGCTCTCATTATTATGTTACATTTATCGATGATGCAACTAGAAAAGTATGGGTTTATTTCCTTAGACAGAAATCTGATGTATTTCAAACTTTTAAGAAATGGAAATGCTTGGTTGAAAATGAGACTGGTAAGAAATTAAAATGTCTCAGATCTAATAATGGTGCTGAGTATTGCAGTCATGAATTTGAAGATTATTGCTCCACTAATGGTATTCGTATACAAAAAATTGTTCCAAGGACTCCACAAGAAAATGGAGTGGCTGAACGCATGAATAGGACTATAATGGAGCATGCAAGGAGCATGAGGTTGCATGCTGGGTTGCCCTTACACATGTGGGCAGAGGCTATCAATACTGCAATATATTTGATTAATAGAGGTCCCTCTACTCCTTTGGGCTGTGGTATTCCAGAGGAAGCATGGACTGGTAAGAAGGTGAGTTATTCTTTTCTCATATAGACTCTGAAAATAGAACCAAGCTAGAAGCTAAATCAAAGAAATGTGTCTTTGTTGGATATGGCATTAATGAATTTGGTTATAGGCTTTGGGATTTTGAAAATCATAAAATTATAAGAAGTCGGGATGTCATATTCAATGAAAAAGTGTTGTACAAAGATCTGTTGCAGCAATATGAGAAGAAAGAAGATGATTATGTAGTGCTGGATGATACTCCAAAAGCTGATGTTCCAGCCATTCCTCATGATGTGCAACAATTGCAACAACAAATATCACACACACCAGTGAATGTTAGACAGTCAATGAGGCAAATTAGACCTCCACAAAAATTTTCTCCCTCTTTGTATTCTATTTTACTTACTGATGCTGGTGAACCTGAAAGTTATGATGAAGCTGTGCAGGTGGATACTAAGATTCAGTGGGAGTCTGCAATGAAAGATGAAATGGACTCTTTGCTGAAAAATAAGACATGGGATTTGTGCAAGTTACCTACAGGTAAAAAGGCTTTACAAAATAAGTGGGTTTATAGGTTGAAAGAAGAGGAAGGAGGTAAGAAAAGATTTAAGGCCAGGTTAGTTGTAAAAGGATTTGCATAGAAAAAGGGAATTGATTTTGATGAGATATTTTCTCCTATTGTTAAAATGACTTCTATCCGTACTGTTTTAAGTCTTGTGGCTACTGAGGATTTTCATTTAGAGCAGCTGGATGTTAAAACAACCTTTCTTCATGGTGATTTGGATGAAGAAATATATATGGCTCAGCCACAGGGTTTTGAGGTCAAAGGTAAGGAGAACTTAGTGTGCAAATTGAAGAAAAGTTTATATGGCTTGAAGCAAGCACCTCGGCAATGGTATCTAAAATTTGACAGTTTTATGCATGAGCATGGATATAACAGGTGTCATTCAGATTACTGTGTTTATTTTAAGAGGTTGGATGATGATAGCTACATTATTTTATGTTTATATGTTGATGATATGCTTGTAGCTGGGTCTAACATGGATCATATTAAGGGGCTAAAACGCCAGTTAGCACATTCATTTTCTATGAAGGATTTGGGGGCAGCAAAACAAATCCTTGGTATGAAGATATGCAGAGATAGGAAGAATAGAACATTGGCGCTATCTCAGGCTGATTATGTTGAGAAGTGTTACAATGTTTCTCTATGGAGAATGCTAAAGCTGTCAGCACACCTTTACCTGGTCATTTGGAATTGACTAAGGAGATGTATCCCAAGACACAGGAAGAGGAGGATTAGATGTCCAAGGTACCCTATGCTTCAGCTGTAGGAAGCTTGATGTATGCTATGGTATGCACTAGGCCAGATATTGCACATGCAGTGGGAGTCATTAGTAGGTATATGAGTCATCCAGGATTTGAGCATTGGAATGCTGTTAAGTGGATTCTCATATATTTGAGAGGAACATCCAATAAGTGTTTACACTTTGGGGGCTCTACTACTAATTTATAGGGCTATGTTGACTTAGATTTGGCTGGGGATATTGATACCAGGCAGAGTACTACAGGTTATGTCTTTACTGTTGGTGGGGTAGCCGTGAGCTGGGTTTCTAGGTTACAGAAGATTAATGCTCTATCCACTAAAGAGGTAGAGTATGTTGCTACTACAGAGGCAGTCAAGGAGATGATATGGCTTCAGTTCTTCTTGGAAGAATTGGGACATCCTCAAAAGGATAATTATTTGTTCACAGATAGTCAGAGTGCATTCATCTTGCTAAGAATTCAACTTTGCATTCTAAGACCAAATACATACAGTTGCGATACCATTTCATTTGATCAATTTTGGAGGATGGACAGTTAAAGCTAGAGAAGATACATACCAATGACAATCCAGTAGATATGTTGACAAAGGTTGTAACAAGGGAGAAGTTGAACTCCTCTTCAGCTTCGGTTGGTCTTTTAGACTGAACATGAATAAAAGAACAATAGAGTCTAGGGTGGTTTGATCCAGTGGGAGCCCCATGTGCTAGTGGTATTGCTACAGGATTAGTCTCCAAGTGGGAAATTTTTGGGCCGTGGTCGATATGGTAGCCGACATATTATGGCCGACATATGGCCGACATGTTATAACCCTAAAGCAGTTTAATACTTGTATAAAAGGGTTTAGGGTTGGGTATTTTTTATTATGTTGTGATGCGAAATTGGTTCTTGCGGCAGTATTGAGCTGTAAGGGATTATGGATTGTAATCAGGTTGTAATCACTGGATTGTAATAAGATTAGACTTGCTGTTTGGTGGACGTAGCCCAGGGATTGGGTGAACCACGTTAAATCTTGGTGCCTTGTGTTCATTTTCTGTGTGATCTATTATTTTTGTTATTGGTTATATTTGCATGTAGTTTTTATTTCTGTCTGTGGTTTATCCTAACAATTCATTGCAAACTTCCCATTCTAGTGCATATGTTTACTATGTATAGTTTCATAAGTATTTTGTTAATTAATGAATGCAGTGATTCAATTTCTCATATATGTGCATTCTCTTGTCATTTTGACTTCTTGAAGTTGCTTTAGAAGAACTCCATGTAGCTTTCCATATGCCTCTAATAACCATGATCCTACCCATACTAATTATATTGTGATCCATTATCAAAATTTTCCCCAATATAGGGCTCTCGTCGAAGTGTCAATGACCTTTCATCAATCTTTCAATGACATTTGTCATCAATGACAAGGAAATATTGTCAGAATCTCCGGGGATTTTGTCAAAGTTTTGACAATGTTACATAGAGGTTTTAAAGGGGCATGTCATTAATAACATGGCAACCACATCAAACATCACTGGAAATCATTAAATTTTTTATGTTCTTTGGTAAATGTTTCAACATTTGTGAGGTGGAATCAAATCATGCTCAATCCCTCCTCATGCCAGAGATTAGGCTCATTTTTTACAGTGTCCTTTGTCGATAAATAGACAACCTAGTCTTGTGTCAAAATTTTGACAAAACAACAAAATGTTTCGACCATTTAGTGTCAAAAAATTGATCAATCCTCGTTGAAAAATAGGTCCAAATTTACTAGTGTAAAGACCAAAAACTACTCACACCATTGTGTAGAGAATAAAATTATACACCAAATAGAAAAATCTAAAAAAAAATAGTTTAAATGATTGAGATATTACTATTTCATGATGCCTAAATAAATTGTAGTGCCTGCCCCTAGTTTACATTTTCGAGCTACATTTCTGATATCATTGCCAAACTCTTTTAGGCCAATTTATGTTTGATGATTAGTATTATTATTTTAGATACTATCAGATGTTGTTTTACACTCAGTTTATTATATGATGAGATTACTTGGTACTCTATATTTCATGCATGTATGATGATTATTCAATGGTTTCAGTTATCGATGATGATTAGTTAGATGGTTTATTATTCCATATGCTTCTTATGGATACTTACCCCATACTGCATGTGTATGGTGTGCGTTTGTTTTATTTTATGTATGGTGTTTCTGATTTGGTTAAGGAAGGGAGTCGTAGTCACCTGCTAGTCAGGATCTACACGATGCACCACTTCCTACCATTGTCTGTTTAGCTTAGAATATTGTGTTTGTACATGCGTGGATTTTATGCAGGTTGCAGGTATCGGGTATCGACTCCCTGAATTGTCAGGATGAGCGTACCCTATCGCACTGTCTCAATGGTAAGGGAGGGGAGATAAACTCTTAAGTCCAAATCCTAAACCCTTTAGCCAATTGTCCTAATTGATAATTAGGACAAGTATCTGAGTTAAGTACCCTCCGAATGCATCAAATGATGTAATTTCGTGATTATAACCCTTTTGTTTGATATGGTATGTATTTTTCTATGATGGGTTTTCGTATGTTGCTTTATGAGTCCTTGGTGTATTTTCTATTAATTAAGTCTAATTAAAAATATTAATTAATGATTTAATTTAATAGAGAATTATTATGATATTTTTATATTTAATTAATTAATTAATTAAATAAAAGAATTAAAGTTGGAGATTAAAGTTCAAAGATAAATTTAGAACAGGATAATATTTATTTAATTTAATAATAATATATTTGGAGTTCATTTTTAAATAAATGCTAAATATTATTGTTATTTAAATTAATTAAATATGTTATCAATTAAGTTCTAAAATAAATTAAAAGTTGAAAAATATTAAATTATTAAGAATTCTAGATCGCATGATCTAAACATGAGTTTAAATATGAGAATTAAATTAAAAGATTAAATTATAGAAATTAATAATGTTATTTTAATTTCTTAAAAGTGCACATAAGATTAAAGTAATAAATTAATTAAGAATAGAAGTCAAGTGGAATATTAAATAAAGTTATTTAATAATTCAACTTAATGTGCATGAAAGTTGAATGCAAAAGAATAAGAAAAGATAATAAAGGTTAATTTGGAGTTAACTGAGTTGTACAAAGAGTCTTCTCGGGTAAACGCACAATTAGTGCTCCGATTTGAGGAGAAATTGCTTATCACAACTTTGGGGGTTCATTTTTGAGATATACGAAGTTGGACGGGAATTTTTGGGAGACAATTTTTGGAAGCGAATTTCAGAAAGCTGATACCAAGAAAGTTTTCCAGAGGAAGGTTATTGAGAAGAGCGAATTCTCATACAGTTCCTGGAGATTGCATAATAGCATCAGGATCAGGTAGGGTCTTGTGTTTTTGATTATCCATTAAATACGCAATTATCCTTTCCTGTCTTCTTCGTGTCTGGGGTTTGTAGATTTGAATTCTCTATGATGAAAGTTTTAACTTTTCAATATTGCGAATTTATTAATTGCTCTTCAATAATTTCTATATCCATGGAGACTGGATGAGTTATTAGAAACCCTTGTTTTCTAGATTAAGAAATTAAGACTTAATTTGGTAAGGGTTTTGTTTTGAAATTGAAAATTCTAGATTAAAAAATATATATATATATCCTTTGGAGGAAATTGTTTTTTTTATATAAAATTAAACAAAACTAATTAAAAATTAAACTTAATTTGTTTTTTTAAAATAATGATGAAAATTTAAAACAAAAAAAATAAATATAAAAATATATATTGGAGTGGGGCGGGGCCACCACTTCCCACGCCCCACACCCACGCTGCCGCGGCAGGTGGTACTGCTGCCTGCGGCAGCAGTAACACCTGCGGCCGTAGGGTATGGCAGGTCGGCGGGCCTTTAAACACGCGAATATTTTATTTAAAAAAAAAAAAATGATTTAATTGTTATTAATCATTTAAAAAAAAAATGTTTTAAAATTGTTTTAATTAATATAATTATTATTTAATTTAAACTTTATTAAATTTCAAATTATATTGAAATTTTATTAATATTTATTAATAATTTTATAAATAAATAAATTATTAATAAATGTAATATGGTCCTTTATGTATTATTAATTAATCTTTATTTAAAGTTTGATTTAAATTAAGATTTAATTAAATCAAAAATTTGTTTAAGCAAGTTTAATATTATAATACTATTTTTAATGAAAGTGTAGATCATTATAATCAAAGATCAACAAGTATTATTATTAATTTAAATATTACCCTTAGATTGTTTTAGGACTTTGACTTAAATCAACTAGGGGTAATTAAGTGTTTCATTTGGAGTTAGGAACGAGATAATTTGTAAAAGTGAACTATGGATTCTATCTGTTTAAAACATACGTTCAACTGGAAATGGAAATCTCACATTAACTCAATAGTATATTATCAATCAAATTGAACTATAAAACTTTCTACTTGAATATAAACACTGAAAACTGAAACCTTGTTGTTAAACTCATCTGTATGTTTTCAAATCAACACCAATTGAGAGACTATGATGTTTTCTATATATTGTCTATGCTTTTAGTGTTATGGGGTTGGTTTAGCTTTGACCAGTTTAGGATGTTACCAGAGGCTCGGGGTTTGTGAATGTGAGGCTAGGATGATTTGTTCTCGATCTTTTCAAACCAACCAAGGTAATGTGATAGTATGCTCTATGATGGATGTATTTACTATTTGTTATTGCTTTCTAGTTTCCTTGTGTGAAGCTGAGGTGTATGTATTTGAGATACCTAACTTAACCATTTTTGAGTCTCGATTAGTTATATTTGATAACCATTTCTGAGTCTCGATCAGTTATACTTGTATTACCTTCTGGTTGCTTAGACTGAAATGTTTGTTATATTCTTGATGATTTCATGTGTTGACTTGACCATTTGGAGTCTTCGATCAGTATTATAAATTACTATTGAGATACTTTTTGGTTGCTCATTGGAGAACCATTGGTTTTTGTGACTTATCATTGATGCCTTCAGTTGCTGATAGAGAACTGTCGTGATCATATGATTACTATTTGATATTATCTGTTGCTCATGAAGAACTGATGTAATTTTGTGGATTATCTTTTATGATGTTTTTCAGTTGCTTGTATAGGACTGAGGTGGTTTTATTATGATTCTTTGATTTATGATTTCATGAGCTAGGGTAGGTTATCTATGTGTAAGAGTCGGGAAGTGGCTTGCAATGGGGGTCGGAGCCCTAAGAGGCTGCCTTGAGAAACCCATTGTAAGTCGTTTTTAATAAGTGAAAACATTTACACTAAATGAGAGAAAATGAACCTAACAAGATAATTGTATGTTCTCTCCCATACCATGAGTGCTAGTACAGACTAGGATGGGGTAGAGAGGACGCTTGGTTACGACCTTGCATTCCATAGTAGGCCTCGTCAGTACGAGAGGATACTAGTGGCCGCAGGATCAATAGGGACCCGAGATTCCTAAGGGATTGCTCGGGTAACTTCTACGTGACTTTTGTGATGACACTTTCCCGCTTGCATATTAGGTTTCCTACGTGTCTTGTGGTACCTCTGGGATTTAGATGTCGATCTTTTTAGGAACCCTTGAGTTAGCATACTTATAGGATTTCCTGGACTTAGAGAGTATTTATGATTATAGGTTTTGTTATCCTATTTGGGACTTGAGACTATCTCCTCAGCGCGGTGGGAGTGGACCATTTAGGTTCCACGCGGTCGGGTGGTAGTGCTTTTACTCTTACCATTGAGATCCGTTTCGTGGTCACCGTGGCTAGAGATTTTGTGATTGGCATTTACCTTCACTATGTTCTTGGATTATTATGATGGATGGTTAGATTTTATGATAGATGTTTTATCATTATGGATGTATCATGTATGGTGACTAGTTTCATATATTTTACTTTACTTTGTATCATGGATTTGAGGATGTTGTATCTTGATCTTTACATATGTATATTCTTTTAAGCCTTTCATACCCTGTGACTTGTATAGTGGATGATTGAGCATTCCGAATTAATTTGCCAAGAGGCATTCAGAACAAATGTATAATATGGACATCGGACTTCTGATTATTCTTTCATATTTATGTGGTATTTGTTAGACTTAGAATTGATTAAATTTAAACGGACTCAACGTCTTGGGATCTTTAAAAAATGTAACTTGCAATGTATGTTTGTCGATGATTACATGTTATTGCTTCCGCCACTATGTGTTTGATGTGTATGTTATACTTTCTTACTTTAAAAAAAAAATGTTTAGCAAACTTAGTGAAACTTTAGGTTAATTCTTTTGGATCCCTTGGCGGGGCGTTACATAACTGTGACACCTTCAAACTTCAAATGGTTGTAGATTTGGCCTAGGGTGTCTAATTTGGATGAAACAAAAGTTGATCTTGAGATTTTTGCAACTAAAAATCCTCAATATGATGCTATCCTTTGATTTGAACTAGAAAGCTCCTATTTTTTTTCCATACAATAGAAAGCCCCAAATAGGACCCCCCATAATTCTATTAGAAATATAAGAGGAGTAACTAAGAGGGAAGGGGTGAATTAGATACCACTAAAATAATTCCAAATCCCTTAGATGTCAATACAAACTTCCTTTTAACTCACAACTCGGTTAGAACTAGATATTCACTGTAACTTGGTTAACAAAGCAATCTTGAGATATTAATGTGTATTAACCTTTAGGAACTTAGTTGTAGAAAGATAAAGTAGTAAGAAAATAGCATGAACACATGAGACACCAAGATTTAACATGGAAACCCAATTTTAGAGAACCACCAATGCAACTAGTTACAAATTTTCACTCTTCTAAAGTGAGCCCTGTTAGGAGCTAACCCTGTTAAAGGTTACAAAACATATTGTTAGGTGTGACCCTGTTAAAGGATTTGAATCACCTTGTTATGAGTGGCCTTGTTGGAGGTCTTAAGACACTTCAATCTAGAAATTTCACCTAGTTAGAGGATTTACAAAATGACTGTTAAGTCAAATCTGTTAAAGAGATTTCTTCATTGCTACAATTGTTAGAGAGTAACAATGATTGACCTGATTGATAAAGCAACTGAATTGTAGATTCAGATCACTATTCTGGCTTATCCTCAAGATCCTCCTTGATTAGAATATACTTTGCAGCTCCTTGGATACTCTGCTCTTAATTAGATATCCTTCTCTATTCGCATCTTATCTTCTTCTCCACTTTCTCATATTTCAATCCACATCTTGACCTTTCATATATATGAAACCAAATGTCAAGTCATCTTGAATACCTTTCAAATAAAAAAATAACATCCACTGAGTTATCTTTCATAAACCAACTAATAGATCAAACTAATCTGCTAAAGGTTGGCTAAAATCAGGTCACTTAGTTACCGTTGAGTTCCTTGGTAACTGACTTGACTCGATTTACATTGAACTCCTTTGGCAATCGACCTGACTCAATTTACACAAGAATCTATGAACTTCTCTTCTTTAGAACTTATGCTCGACTGATATTGGAGCCTTTAGAACTTAGTTCCAACTTGCAGTGTTCGGTTAGAGTATAACATTTCTGTACCATCAATGACAATATACAATTGAATAATTGTTATCAACAAATTAATCACAAGTATGCACTCAAATATCTCAAAAGACTATCCAATGAAATTTTGTGGGCTTTGATACCATGTAATATTTACCTCTAGAGATATCCATCCAAGATCTAGAAGCCAAATGAAAATAAAATAAAAAGAGAGGAATAATATGATAAGAATCAATTGTATTCATATTAATAATAAAATATGATAAGTTAATTTGATTGAATATTACATGAGAGACCCCTTGGTCACATAGATAATGTGAGTACAAAAGAATGAATGAGACAATGAAAATTGTCATTGTCTCATTACATGATAACCAACGTGAAAATCTATCAACCCATGAAAGGTAGATAGAGTATAGTATGATAACACCATAAAAAATGGATTCACATGTCTATTAAAGGTGGATCACCATCCAAAGTAGAAATGTCTATCCACTATAAGTGGGTATGATAAAAAATTGCACATAAAGTAGAAATGCTCCAACTCGTCCTATGAAATTCCATAAATAAGATTAAAAGTAAAGTGCAATTAGGAACTAGGTAATAATTAAAAAAATAAAATGCCTTCATTAGACCAACAATATACAAAGTCATCAACACCTAACTCTAGATTTAGTTTCTCTACATCTTCCTAAGAGAAAGGAATCTTTTGTTTTTGTCTCGTGGTATTATATTATTTTGTAGGGGAAGGAGGAATAAATTTCAAAAAGGAAAAATTCCAAGGGTTGTATATGCATTTGAATAAAACTCTTCCTAACACATAACTTGGTTGAAAACCTAAGTTCCTTTTCACATACCTAAAAATTTGTAATCAAATTGATCATATCTTGAGATTGGAGTGGAAGATGTATCTGCTAATTCCTTTCCAAATCTTGCACTTGGTACATTTGTGATAAAAGTGAATGATTCCCAATAATCTTATTACCCAGCTAGAGGCCCTCCTCATACGCAATTGGAGAAATGTTCCCTTGTGACCTAGTACTCCAATATTTTCCTATAACCCTCTCTAAATAAGACCATCTCCATCTCCTTATTCATTTAGAACCAACATCCTTTCATCCTCTAGGTTGCTAATGAATATTTCAAATGGCCTTTCCAAAGCCAAAGATGATCTTTTGATCTCCAAAATTTGAAAAATCCACCTCCTTGTTTTGAAAGAAGATACCCTCCTTCACCATATTATCCAAGTCATCTATTGATTGATGGAGTAATATACATGATAAAAAAGATACTAAGAGAGTGTGTGTGTGTGTGGGGGGGGGGGGGGGGGGGTTTATCAAAATCTTAAACACTTAAACTTTTCACCAATTCACTCACATCTATCAGTAAATTTGTGCATGTACAACTTGTAATGTAAATCTATTGTAACATATAAATTTGATCAATCACATACATGAAAATGAATCACATAACACAATATTTGTTTACTAGAAACTCTCCAAGGTGAAGGTAAAACTGGGGTAGGGATGACACCCAAAAATCTTCACTACTACAGTAATAAAGTTAACCATTTAAGGTTACCCTATGAGGGGTTTGCCTTGTTAAAAGCTTAAGAGACTACTAGGTCTCACCTTGTTAGAGAATTTAACACTTACAAAAAAGTAAGGAATCTGTTAGGAGTTTTACAAAGATATGTTAAGACCACTATGTTAAGAGATTTTCCCTGATTCAAGCTCATCAAAATAGATTCAGTATTTGACCCTTAGTTTTCTCTATAAGCTGATTTTGAGTCTTCTCCTTGCTAACTAATCGTCTCCTCTGATTTGATATTATTGCCTTTCCCTTTCACTTTATTGCTATGAATAGGTCATTTTCTCAATTAGATGATAACATAACCTTTTACTAACTTCTAATCTCAATCCTTCACTTTACTACTTGATCACATGCATACACTTCTCCATTCTCATCCTTACTCTTGCTTGCACATGCATCTCTTACACTTTGATCTAGGTTAAGATTGTCACTATTTAAAGAGTTTCGTAAAGAGTTTTCTAGATTCTTCTATAATAGCCTCTCAATCTGAATTTTTTATTGCACAACATAGGGATCTATGATCCACATCATGTAAATGTTTTCTAAAACCCTCTGCATCAATTAAATGTTCTATAACAACCTCTACAAAATTTAAATGTTCCTTCCAAGTTAGCTTGTTAATCATTTGCCTCAAACTTTGTTCCATTCCCGACTTTTATGTAAACTCTGCATTTCTCGGTCTTTACTATTTCCTAATGCACGACATTGTTGTTTCTCGGCTCGTATTACTCTTCTGATGCTCGATATGTTTTGTGCTTGACACACACTATGTAACTCGACACTTGTATACTTGATACTTGCTTGGTCACTGATGAGCTCGGCTCGTATTAAGATACTCAGTGACTATACACGTACTTGGCTCCTATAGAGCTCGATACATACTTTCTTATGTGCACAAATTGACCTATATAGAGTAGCTCAATCATAGTGATTATTGTCTAACTCTGCCTTGTAAATGACTAAGTGGTTGACACTAATAGACAATAATGGCTAGAGATACCAACATCATCCACCTTCACATTGTGACTTTTTTTTGAAGAATTGAACTCGGGATACTACTAGAGTGACCATCCTACTTTCCTTTTTCTTTCTTATTGCTAACACATTCATATACTAAATGACCTTTTAAATTTTTTTTTGAGAAGAAATGACTTCTTGGACCTTTGTTCTCTATCACCACTCCCCTTAATTTGAGCATAGACCAATATTTTTTGGTAATAGTGGGAAATACCATTAGAGAGTGCATATTCTAGCATACACACTAAAATCCTTTTTTTTAATAGCTTCATCAACTTTTACAAATTGTCCTACCTTGGTCCCTATCTACTCAAGAGTGAAACATGCCCAAAATTCTTGGGTAAAGTTGTATAGGAAAATCCAAATAAGGGCCTCACCTATCTCTATCTTAAAGGGGCTAAATTTCAGAGTCTAGTCCTTTGTGAGGAATTATAGCCTAGCCATCATGAACGAACCATTATTCAAAACACTTTCCTTCTCTATAGATCAATCACAAATTATTGGAAAGAACCAAACACATATTATTTTAATAAATTTTGAATGATCATAGAGAGATAGTGCATAGACTCTATGAGCATGTTAGAGATAGGATAAGGACAAAAGAAGGCATGTCAAAATGTTTTGACAGTGATATTTGGGAAAAATAGGGATGCTAGGTCTCTCACCCACCCTATTGGCTTGTATATTGATAAAGTTGAAGAATGTCTATAAAAAATCTAGAGGAGGGTATCTAACTTGCTAGGGATTTAGTGAAGTTACTTATTTATGTAGTCGATCTCAGTCTAATTGCACAAAAAAATAATGATCCGATAGAGCACTATATAGTTTATGTTAGAAGGTTTCCTGATGTAAGTGAACAATAGAAAGACCAATCATAATTTTCTCTTTAAAGAGGAAGAACCCGCTTAGTACACTTGAGATTTGTGGGAATTAACTTTCACAATAGATTCATTTAGAAGACTTGTTGAACTAAAAATATGAAAGGGGGATGGAGAGATTCTTTCTTGCTAAAAGCAAGCGTAGAGAAGTAGAATAAGGGGTTGAAAAACCAAGAAGACTTGTTTTGGCTCATTGTCACTCCAATTGTGTTGTATGGTTGTGAGGTTTTGGGGAATAACCTATCTAACCACAAATGCAAATGAAGTGAAAAAATACATAAGACATCTTATAACTAGTACTAGCCTTAAATTCAAATCAATAATTGTATATGAGATTATCTTGGCCTAAGTAGATAAATGGTCTTGATGGAATATGAAGAGGTTATCCATTTGTTAAGCCATTCAAATAAATTTAAAAATACGGATAAAAAATGATGGCCCAAGTTAGTGTTTGATGAGAGATTAGTCTATAGAAAGAGATGTGGATGAGGAAAAACAAGGAATGGCTGAATAAATGGGACATTGGAATACAAAAATGTTCCAACACCAATGAAGAGATAAAATCACTTGTGTTGGAAAAATTCAGTGTTGGTGCATAGACAAAGAAAATGGGGATAGAAAAAAATTCTCTATGTGAAAGAGTTCAATCTCACTTGGGGTCATAAGGTTAAAGATGACTTACATGTAGAAATTTAAAAAAGGAGAGATTACTAGTGGCACATTTAAGGATTGGATCTCATCACCTAGGGTGTGAGATAGTTAAATAGATAGTTCTTAGGGATGTTTGAGAAGAAAGAACATGTATTTTTTTGCAATAAAGGGTATTTTGAAATAGAATGAAACTTTATTTTTAAATTTATTTCCTACTAGGATATATGAGAGAAGTATGAGAAAAACTTGAAGGGATATATCTTTTGACAAAGAAATATTGCACAAAATCATTAACTTTTCGATAAAGATTCATAACAAGAGGGTTGGCATTGAAAGAACATGAAAGTAGTCTACATTTTTGGTGTGTGGTCCCTTAGATTGCTTGGTCTCCTATACATCAATAAAATACCCTCTTCATCCATTCAATATATATCACCCCAAGTCTTTTAACACTATTCCTGAACCTGGACAAGGTCAGCTAGGGACCTACTCACTTCATAAAGAAAGTCCTCTCTCACAACTTTTGAACCACCACTTTCCCAATCTTCCCCATCAACATGTAGGAAAATCATGCTAAGACTATAGATATTGATTATATTTCTTTTGATCACTATATTTTCCTCTACAACTTTGCAAATCTTGAAGACATTCATGAGAAAACATGACACTCCATCTCTGTACTCAAAGATATCTTTCATGTTGCAAATAGTATCCTAAAACCTCCATACTTTAATTTTCATTTGTTTTGTGAATACCCTAAGTCTTCTTTGGTAGTCTCTAGGGAAGCACTCAACTTTTCTATGACCCTGAACTTCTACCATAGTTGTTGTGAACATCCCCCAAGTTACTATTATGTACAACCTACCAATATCGTTTCTCCTTTCACATTAATTCTATTATCTTACAAAAGCCTAACATTATATAATTTTAAAAAAATGTGACATTGGTTTAAGTATGGTTCAAAAGAAAAATGACAAATTTTACATTCTAAAGGATGGGAAAAGTTAGAAAAAAAACATATTTTTATAAGTATTTTCATTAGTTTAATAATTTCTAGTGGGTTAGATTTTATGCAATTGTTTGGAGGTTACTAGTAATTTAAATGATTGAAAAATAAATTTTAATAAGTATTTTTATTGTTATTTGCATATTTGACTTTGGAACCTAAAGTAGTATGAAAGGTTGGTATGATGAATTGCATAATGCTAGAGTTGACAACTTTGAACAAATATATTGGACATTCAAGGTTTATGTAGATTGTATCTCCCATTTCAATATTTGCAATTGAACAAATATTATTTTGATTTGTATTTTTTTAATGATTAAAATAAATATGTGAAAATATAAGAAAAGAGTTCACAATAAGTTTCCTTGGAATAAGAGGTTCATATTCTAAATGGTAATTATTCTTTAATTTAAAAATCCTAATTAAAAGTTCTAATACAAATCATCAAAAGGGAATTTCATTTAAGGGATGTATTTCTAATTTAAGGTTAACATTGTAAGGAGGAGGACTTGACTCACGAGGACTCTGAATGTTGTTCTCCTGGCAGAAGATTGGGCCAACATCCTCCTTAAAGCGAAGGATGAGAAGAAGCCTAATTAGGGCATGCTCCTCTCTATTTTTTTGTGTTCAATGGTTTGTTGGTTTAAGGACTTAGTTCGTTTAAAGTCTTTTCTTCTTTTGTTTAAAAACTCTTTCCTTTTAAGTAGTAATGTTATAGGCAATCTTAGTTGGATGCCTAGTAGACTTTATTATTATGCTCCTTCGAATTATGTTTTTGTTTTGATAAGCAATAGTGTTGTGGTTTCACAACACATGTCCTATTTCTCCTAGAAATGGGGACCCCTTAGTATTTTTTTTTTTTGGTCTCGCAGACCCCTATTCTAGGCCCTACACCATTGTTTGGACTCTACTTGGAGTTTGGGTCCTATTTTTGTCCTCTAACTGGGAAAATTTAGGTGCTAGAATTGATAAATTTGGAGATAAAGGGTGATTTTTGTGTCATGGTGCACACTAGCGCACCTATCCTAGGTGCGCAAGTGTGCTAGATGAACTAGTGTGCTTGCACTTTACTTTGGAGATGCACACCTACGCACCTATGCAGGTGTACACATCCAAAGGGTGTGCATGATCCAAGGTCTCTTCTTCGTGTGCTTCTTGATCTTGCACCTTCACACCTTTGAAGATGAGTGCTAAACCTGCAAGAACATATACACGAACATAAGTTAAGGCATTATAAATGTATGCATGTGTGCACCTATCCAAGGTGTACATATGCCCACCTTTATTTGCATCTCCTAAACAAAAATCTAAAGACACCTAAGTAAAGGTGCACACATGCGGCACACCTATCCAAGGTGCGCAAGCATACATCTTTCAAATGCAAAACACCTAAAAAGAACACTAAGGTAATGGTGCACAGATGAACACCTTGTTAAGGTGCACATCTGCGCACCATTTTCTACCCAAAACACAAGGACCAAGTGAGGGTGCACACCCCATCAAGGTGCACATGTGTGCACCCATAACACTTTTGAAGATTAGCAAAGTCTCCCCTCATTGCAAATAGCCAAATGCAATGTGCATAGTAGCACACATGTACATGCGAGAAACTACGCACCAAATGACCTTGTCAAGGTTGTTAAGCATACCTATCAAGGTGCGCTAAATTGCACTTTAGGACTTTTTAAGGGGGATTGAGCTAATTTTTCACTATTTTGGTGTTATGGGTATGATTTTTTAGCAATTAGGGTTTGTTTAGGGTTTAGTTTTTAGCTTTCTAGACTAATAATTTTCTCTTGTGTATAGATAAAATGGCTTCCTCATCATCCTTTCTTGTAGAAAAGATTGCTCTAAAACTCATTGTTTTCAAGTTTCAAGGGGCACCAAAGAAATCACAATTTCAAGATGGACATTCCAAGATTAGAGATATTGAGTTGGGACATATAGACTAGAACAGATTCCTTGTACTCTATAATAAATCTAAAGAGAGGACCCTGATGGTGTCAACACTTATCAGATCAGGATTGTTCAATGCGACATCTCATCCTACATTAGTGCAATTCTTAGAGCTTATTATGACTTTGGCAGAGAACTATGTGTCAGAGGAAAGAGTTGTTAAAAGTGTCATAGGGAAGATAGTCCTGGACCTAAGACTGAGGAAAATTGAGAGAGTTTTTCATCTCGCAAGAGTGGATCAATATGTGAAGATAACTTATCATCAAGTAGAAAGAAGATATACGGAGAATGAGAAGAAGACCATAGAGATAATAAAATCATCATTTTTTATTTATAGAACATTAGTGAGACATAGAGTAGGAAAGGTAGACATGACTAGAGGGTATATGAAGGACGACATTATACTTTTGAGAATAATTATGGGTCTATTGACAGTAGGACATCTTCACACTTGGATGGTACATTTCATAGAGACCATCAAAACAACTAAAATGCCAATTGATTGGGCCACAATACTAAGTGAAAACTTAGATGAACAATTGGTAGGAGTTAAAGCTGACCCCAAGTTTTACATGACATCATATTTGGTGTACTTATTGGCAGCAAGGACAACTCACTATCTAGGATTGTATAAGAAGGGAAGCATGCAAGATGCCAATGCTTGGCCCTATGTGGTATATCCTTAATTGGTAAAAAAGAAGCTCTCAGACTAGAGAAAGGAATTTTAGATAGTGAATGATGCTTTCATATTTGCAATCATCTGATTCATAGAGGGTAATTATGTGAAGAGGATGTCAGTAGATGTTGTTTAGTGTGGAGCCTGATCAGTCCCCAAGTGGAAGATTGTTAGATTGTGGTGACTAATCAGGAGAGTATTGTACATACTTCATAAATTCTTTGGGACTCAAGGCATCGCCTCAAAAAAAATTTTAGGCCTTATTTTATCGAGATTTTGGGCTGACGTGTAATTATTAATTATAACCCTAAAGTGGTTTAATACTTGTATAAAAGGGATTAGGGTTAGGGATTATTTCATAAGGTGATGCAAACATTGGTTCTTGTAGTGGTATTGAGCTGTAAGGGATTACAGATTGTAATAAGGTTGTAATCACTAGATCGTAATAATATCAGACTTGTTGGTTGGTAGACGCAGGCTAGGGATTGGGTGAACCACGTTAAATATTGGTGTCTTGTGTTCTTTTCTGTGTGATCTATTATTTTTTGTTATTGGTTATATTTGCATGTAATTGTTATTTCTGTTCATGGTTTAATCCTAATAGTAGAGGCAGCAACAAGGATCACAGAGATCGATGCCTATTACATCCAATTTAAAACATTTACTTTCCTAAGGGTAGCTGGTACAACAATGAATTCAAAGAAACTCCCTTGATATCCATCAGATAGGCTCATTCTATTGGAGATTGCAAGACAACTCACATCTACATATGATAGAGTGAGAAAACAACATAAGAAGACATGGGTATGGCCTATTACTATAGGTGCATTAGAGGTAAAGAAGAAGCAGGATATCATGACTTTTAACTCAGAATGGGATCTATATCCCTTGGAAGATTACAACTCCCCTCATCCCAATTTTAACAATATTGGCAGAGTTCAACATTTGGTAGGGAAGCAGTTTGTGCATGAAGATGTCATCGAAGATCATTGGATAAATGCAATAGATGACTATGATATATGAATAAGGGATTATTGTAGGATGACTCTTTATTTGGCAGGGAGTGCCTTAAAGATGAAGGTTCCGCTCAAGGTTGTTCAACAAGACACTCAAGATGTCTTGGATCCCTTGTATAACATAGACAAGACATATGATAGGCCTATTATGAATGAGAAGATTGACAGGGATGGAAATATAGATATAAACCATAGGGCTAGGCACATAACTTATTTGACAAGGGACTAGATCAACAAGCCTTTTAACCTTGACCTTGTTCTACAGACGATCACCTTTCAAGTCACAACACGCCCAGTAAAGGGTAAAGGTGCAAAAGTTACAGTGCCAACATTCCCTGCCACATCTCTAGTTAGGCCATAAATAGTATATCAACATGATAGGGATGTTGGGTACTTTGGAGTAGATAAAGGAAAAAATAAGAGGAAAAGAGATTCCCCAAAACAAGTTGAGCTTGAATATGAAGTGCCTCAAGAAGAGGTGGTTCAAGCACCTGAGAATGAAGAGCCTCGAGATAAAGAAGCAACTCAGGCTCAAGATATTGTACAAGTGCCCTTGCTTGAACAAGAATAGGAACATGAACTAGAGAAGGAAGCATAAGAGGTGAGACCACTCGCTCAAGAGGAAGAAGCCTCTCCTTCATCTCCTAGGAAACTTAGGGTTGAACCTATTATGAGAAGGACAAGAAGGAAAAAGATACAAAAGAAGGTTATTCTTATTCCTTTAGTCTTTGAAACCATCCCTAAGGCAGATGATAAAGAATAAGAAGAAGATAATCTCCCCTTGAGTCAGAGGACTCATTTAGCCAGGGTTACAATAGAAGAGAGAAGAAGGATCTCAACCATAATGTTTCCATCCATTCCTAACTAACCTATTAAGGTTACCATTTTTGAAGATGAGCAACAACAATGGATTGATGAGCAAGAAGGGCAAGAAACAAATGTCTTCAACATATTCGATTTCAATTTATGCTCATGGGAACTGAAATGGTGGGTGATAAGATATGAGATAAACTTACGAATCAACCTTTGGGAGAGGATTGGAACCAAATGCCACCTCAATCACAAGGGTTTCTAGGTACATCACCCCCACCATTTTAGGACTTGTCTTTCTTGGACAAATGTTGAACCACTCCTCTTCCTCTTGTCATAGATGAGTAAGGACAAGAAATACATGGAGAAGAGCCAGAACAAAGGCCAATCGATGAAGTATCAGAGGAGCGGCAGATACATGAAGAACCTCAACACACTTCCTACGATATAGAGGTAAGAACTATGGCTATAACAGATACAAAAACTCCAAATGTAGATCTCTCTCAGAAGGAGAAGACTCCGAAAAGGAGTGATAAGGGAAAAGGGCTGGCAAGACAAACTCCCTCTTCAACTAAATACATGTCTCCTATGGGCACTGCACGAGCCTGGATGACGAGGGAGGTTATGGTTATACAAAAGAGGCACTTGAACTTGAATGAAGAGGAGAGTATGGATGAGCTAGTGGAAGTCATCAAGAAAACTAAACCACCTACAAGTGATGCGCGAACATTGGCCTTCGTAATGAAGAACCAAGATTAGGACTTTTTTGCACATATTGCCATCCCTCCTCCACATGCTAACA
Source organism: Cupressus sempervirens (assembly GCA_028749045.1). NCBI lineage: Eukaryota > Viridiplantae > Streptophyta > Pinopsida > Cupressales > Cupressaceae > Cupressus > Cupressus sempervirens. The sequence goes on along the minus strand of CM053789.1, from coordinate 710,892,177 downwards.
TTGGGGATTTGACTCCTAGTAATTACCAAATCAAGGAGGTCCTCTTAGGAAAGCCCACAATAGACACTGCTAAAGTTTTGATCACTATGGGCGTGAAAAAGGTTTTTAAATAGGTAGATAGGTATGAGTCAGAGTTGGTGATGCTAAGGAAGAAAAATGAGTTTTTAAGAGGCTATTTGAATGGATTTAAGGGCCCTATTGACCTAGATAATCCAAAAAATCACTCTTGTTGCGACATTAGACAGGAGAGATAAGGAAAGTGTATAGTTAGATTCATTTTTGGGCGCATGTTAGAAACGATATGATACTTTTGAGGATAAAGGTGTACAAATTATACAGGCTAATTTGAACCTGTTACACCATGTTCAAACCAATGTAGATAAATTAGTATCCATCGAGGACTAGGATTTTGGGCTGATGGATGAGGTACATACCTAGGGAAATGACCTTCAAGCACTTGAAATGATAAAGGGTCAAAGGTATCGTACACTCACAAAGGTGTATATAATGGATGAGATTGATAAACTAGAAGATTGGATTGAAAAGATAGCTGTTGGGAATAAGGTAATGGAAGGATTTTACGAAGATATTCAAAAGTTGAAAGATCAAACAGAAGAGCAGATTTTGGAAGCTAAAAAGAATTACAATGATGCCTACCTTGATATTTTTGAAGATGAGTCAAGGACTAAATTCATTCCAATACAATCAGTGGTTCAACAGTTTCGACAAACCTTTGAAGATGCTTCGTCAGAGGAAGATATCATAAAAGAATTCAAGACGGAAGAGGTATTGTTGGAATTAGACACTAAACTAGATGATTTTGTGGATATTTGTATGGAGATTAGTAATTACCGACATACAGTTAAAGATAAGTATAAAGCATTAGATTTCTTGGAAGCTTTCCAAGTGGTGGAAATTATAGAGAAATTCAAGAGCAAACATCTAGACATAGCTTTGGTATAAAGGGGAAGAAAACCCAGAAGCTAGAAATTTAGTTTTGACACTTGGGGAAAATTTTGGATTGAGCCTGTCACCAAGGTGCGCAAGATGCACTATTCCAGAGGTGCATCAATAGTTAACTACCAGTTCCAAATTTAGAGCTTTCCATGCACTGAAAATGCATTATGACGATAATTTAACTCCCATAAATGCTTAGAGAAGGTCAAGCTTCCATTTTTAGAGTTTCCAACAATTCTCAGATCCTCTTACATCTTCCTTCTTCTTATTTACTACTTCTTTCTTTGTTTTAAGACATGTAAAGGCTCATGCACCCATTAATTGATATAAACAAGGGTGGAGTCCTACTTAGCACCATTTAGAGAGTTAGTTTGTACATAATTAAATTTGTTTGATTAGTTTTAAGCATATATTTGCATAAATAGATCTGTCACTCTCAACACAAATTGAGGAGATTATTTCTTATAAATTCAGGAATGTAATGTTCATATACTCCAAATCATTATTTTGATGCAATAATATATGCTATTGGTGAACCCTTTCCTGAGTGTAGTTATTCTTGCTGGAGTGTGTTATTTTTGTGGATTCTTATTCATGATAATAATGGAGCCAATAGTTTTGTTGTGTTGATTTGATTGTGTGATATTTTAGTTATGGTGTTTGCTGCATGTTGACGAATTCCATTGACGTACCGAGTTGGAGTACACAACTTATTATCTCGCATGAGCACACTTTTCGTGGCCTTGCAATTCGATAAGAAGTGAAACATCTTTCAATTTTACTAAATTCCTATTGACGATTGCATCAGTGGATTTCAGGAAGCGTTGCTCCTATTTTCATTAGTTTCCTACCCGATCTTTTCAATGATTTAACTTGCAAATGTGTTGTTATCGTATTTTATGTCTGGTAGGAATTTCCCTTTCATGTTATTCACTTTCATCTCTTGTTACCTTATCTTTGTTATTTGCTTTACTAACTCTTGGTTAAATTAGAATTTGATATAGTTGCATTGTTAGATTACATTCATTAAAAAACAAAAAAATACAAAAAAAAAAATCTCTTTTGTGGTTAATTTTGAAACAACAAGCATATTGAGCATCTTATCCGAAATTGGTCAAAACCAACAAAGGCCTCCTTGTGAACAAACACATTTATCTTCAACTGAGGGAATTCTAGTAGGTCACAAGATCACCCAGAACCTTGGAGTTGATCCCAAATTAGCTTTTCAAGTGAGGAGTTCGAAAGGATTCCAGCCGTTAAGCATCATGTAAAATGAAAACCCAACAAGTACTAGGAGTCATTTTTGTTTGTTTGGTAATTTGTTGGTTGTGGACCAGCTTGTCTTTTGTAAGGGCCAACCCCCTTGTTTTGGCTGCTTTATTCAAAACCATTGTAAGTCATCGTTGTGATTATATATTTCAATTAGAGTTCATAGTTGTTTGTTGGAGAAAAATGTCAAATATAATATCTATCTATTTTTCAAATATTCAAAACTTAAGTCAATTTGTTAAGGGTATAACATTTTGGTAAATACTTTAAGGTAGCAAGTTTTATGCACTAAAAAATGGACATGCTTGTAAGTTAACATTACTAATTAATTATCCTTCTATTAACTAATGATTCTTTTGTCATTAATTAATCTTCTAAATTTTAATCTTTTAGTTACTTATATTTTTAATATTTAAAAAATATTTTTTGATAGGTAATGGGTTGAAGCTTAGATTATTATTATTTATTTATTTAGATAATTATTTTTATGTGTTCTATAAAAAAATATTGTTATGTGTTAAGTTGGAGTATACTTAACCCAGGACCTCTCAGATAAGATGCTCAAAACTTAGCTCTTATGTCTTATTGATTAATTACATTTAATTTATGAATTTTTGATATAGTTTGAATAATTATATTAAATTAAATTAAATTACCTAATTATTCCTCCAAATTAATTTAATTTCATGTCAATTTTTTACTAATTTCATTTCAAGTTAATTTTATTTTAATTTTTTATTAATTTCACATTTCTCAATAATTAAATATTTCAAAATATAGAAAAATCAAAATAATGAGATAATAATCAATTTCTAAAAATTCAAATTTTCACAAATTGAAAAAACAAAATTCTCACAATCGAATATCTTTCAAAATCAGAGAAAATATTCTAGATTATTTAAATATATTATATGGTTTTCAAACTTCTACTAGTAAGATGTTAATCAAGTATAAATCTTTGAATTGAAGATGAATAGAAACATAAAAACGTTGTTTAACAATTCAATATGTTTAATGATATTTCCTAAATGAATTGACATTAATTTTTAAGATTGAAAATAATGATAGTAATATATTTGTGTAAGCAGTAAGCCATTGATTTTTCACAATATTATATTAACATCAAACAAAACACAAAATAATGTTGGCAACTATTTATTCTTCATTGATTGGTGAATAAATTGGCTCAACAAATCACCTTTTTAATAAAAATAAGCAAAACCTATAATTTAAGAAAAAAAGAGTAATTTTTAAAAATAGTTCTCTTATAATAAAAAAGACACAATGTGATGAAGTGCATCCAACATGACAAGGACCTAATTGATGGCAAATAAAACTATACGATGAAGTGCAACTCAAATAATGACAATCCGCATCATGGCTTAGCGAGAAAATATAATTTTAAAGGTCTATGTGGGCTCCAAGAGAAGATTGGAGGAATTATTGCAACTTAAGATCACCTCATGCCTACATATGGTCAATTGCACGAGATGCCTTCATCTTCAAATTATTTTCTTTGGACAAGGGGAGTTTGTTGGTAAGTACGATTTAAATTTTTGTTGTTTAGGATAGTTAATTAAGATGGAAGGTTTTAAATATCAAGAGAAAAAAAAGTTAATTTCATAAAATGTATTAAAGACAAAATAAAGTTAAATATTCTTTTCCTGATTTATAAAAATGTAGTGATTTTTTTTCAATTTTTGTTTTTGTTGTTGTTTTCAACTACAAACTATGCAGACCATGAATATGAAATGCTGAAATTTTTATTTTTGAAAATTGGTCAACTATACAATTTTTTTTAGAGAGGATAACCGCATCCAAAATCTATTAGTCAAGAAGACAATAGGGAAGGACTAATGGTGCTAACATATTCTTTTAAGTTTGGTGACCACGATAGATGAAGAAGAATAATTTTAACATCGAAAGACATTAAAGTTTGGGGTCTAAAATAATGACTTGTGATTCAATCTTTTGAGAATTAAGATAATAATAAAGCTTTAGTGGTGGGACAATGAATGTAATTTAATGTTTTAGCGATCAAGCAATTCAAATTTTGGTGTCAATGATAGATGGAGTCCAATAATTATGGTCACCAATATAACAATGTTTTGGTGTCCAAAGTGGTGAATGTTGAAGTGGGAATTACTGTAACAACTATTGTAATGAAAATCGGGGGAGAAGTAACAATTGTGATAACTATTGTAATGAAAATATGGTGTCTATGATAGATGAAGGAGAAACTATCTTGGTAACCAATACAATGAAGTTTTAGTAGTCATTAGAGTGAACTTTTAGACATGTGAGTATAATAGGTGGTTGTTTGAGCTATTTTGATTATCCTAATTGAATTTATTGTACCCTTACCTCAATAAATAATATAATATAATTAATAATTAACAAGACCAATGTTAGAATTTAAGTCATTTAATTAATCTATTATCTTATTGTTTTGATTAGTTCAATAATTTTAAATCGCATAATTAAACAAGTGCCATATAATAACTTGGTACTTGCCTTAGTTTTTATAGTTTTAGTATAAATCTAATTTTTATTTTAATAAATTTATTATAATATATATAGAATACTTTAACTAATAAAAATCTTATATAGTTATAATTTTCTATTCCATCATATGGTGATTTATTATAAATAAATCATAGTATGAAAACAATATTAATTTAATGATAATAATATATAATAGTGTTTCTTAAAAGATTATATAATATAAGTATAAATAATATTTTAGTTGAATGAAAAAAATTAATTTTAGAAAATAGAATATTGAAATTTGAAACTATAAACATCTAAACTAACAATAAAACAATAAAAACATTTAACTTAAATCTAGTTCATATGACACTCAAAATGATTATCAAATCATACAAAAGTATTTTATAGAAATTATTTAGTTAAAAAATTGCATCTAACTATGGATATAATTAAATTTCAAAACGATAAATTTAAATCATAGAAACAATAAGTTTTAAAATTATAAAATCAAGCCTGTCAAAAATATTGGTTGTCAATTTTATATTTTTAATTTACAATTAATTTAAATATTTCTTTTAAGAAATCTAAATATTTATTGTAAATTAATAAATATTTTAAAAGATTAAACTAATTTCTTTGTAATATTTATAAAAAACACAAATTGAAAATATAAATTTATATAATTTATTATGCATAGTGTCAAATTAATTAAACAAATTTTTTAAGTTTATAACTTCATATGCTTTATTCTATATTAAAAAACGGCCAATACCACCATCAAATTACACACCTGTGCTCTAAGAAAACTGAAAATTGGAGGTTTTCAGAACCAAGATCAAGAAATCACGTTAGATGTACAACCGCATGGGAAATTTAAAGAGAGAGGCCAATCGGTAAGTTGAATGGCGGAATAGGCAGATAAAAGAGTGAGGACAACTGCATCTTGAGGGCTTGCAGGAATTCCTGTCAATTTGATTGTAAAGAAAATGAAAGGACGATGAAGAACACGTGTGTAAGAGTAGATCTGTCAGTTTTTTGGGAGTTTGAATATTGTACTCTGCCAAAACCGCAGATTTCTACTTTGTTACTCTTTTCCTGCCATATCTACCCTTCAGTAGCTTTTCAAATTATTTTCTACATGTTCTTTCAAATTCTTTAGGGTCCATTTGGCGCGCGGAATAGGAATATGTATTGTGGAATAGAAAACGGGACTACGTATTCCTGTTCTCCATTTGGTTCCACTAATATTTGATAGGAATTCACGGACCCCAAAATTTATGTTTTTTAAAATAAAAAAAAGTGGAATAGGAATACGTATTCCAATAACACCTATTTGGGTGGAATTGCAAAACCTCTTTTTTGGCCAAAATTGGAATACGTATTCCTATTTTATTTCGTATTCCAATTCCGTTTTGGTGCATCCAAACAAGGAATTCAAAATTTTTAGAATACATATTCCAAAATGCATATTCCTATTCTGCTCGCCAAACGGACCCTTAGGAATTGTTCTTACCAGATCAGAATTTTAGAGAGATTAAAATCTGATTTACATTTGTTTAAGATGTACAGGCTATGCAAGGATGTACAGGCTATGCAAGGATGTACATGCAACAATATGGTGTTCATGGACAATACTTATGAAAGTTCTATAGTAGTGTTGAAACTAGTACTTTTCATTTGTATAAATAAAGCTTGTAATCTTTACAATACATAGATATTTTCACTAGTTAGGACTAGATATGTTAAATTGTAATTAAATATTTTATATTTTCTTTGCTAATTTTATAAGTTTTAGGAATGATAAATTGAAACAATTAGTAGAGCTATTGATTCATCCTAACGTAATGTAGCAAATTGGTTAAGGAAGATATGTGTTCCTTTGAAGGAATTAATTCTTATGGTATACTACAAAGGTAGGAATTCTACTTTTCCTCCTAAATTTATTATTAATTCTATTTTTTTCAATTTACTTCAATTGATTCCATTTTCTTGTGATCTCTATTATTCGTATGAAAAAATTAGGTAATTTGTTGCCATAAATAAGTATTTAAAAGCCTAGGAAGCCCTCAAGTTGTGGTTTAAGTGTAATGTAAATGAAATTTTAACTAGTTTATCCATCAACCAGCAATGTTTATTGTGGTTTTCTATCATTATATTTTTAAGATAAGTGATTGGATGAGATTTTTTACTTTTGCACCCTCTAAAATTTTCAAAGAATTTAGGTAAAATCCAAGATCTACTTCAAGATTAATCCCACTTATTAGTTCTACAAATTAGGACTACTTCAATATGAACCTTATTGGCAATAGAATTGTCCAAATGATTATCCTAGTCATGCATTTCTAGTTCTTGTACATAATATCCACATATTTTTCTAAGTCTTGGTGGAAGGACAAGATATGGTGTGTAGATTATCACTTTTACAATATATGCCTAAAAAGGGATATAAATAGCTTTTGTTGCATCCACTAATTGTTCATAAATGTAATTATAGATTGTCTCTTTAGTCTTCACCTTTCATATGGTATAAAAAAGACAATTTGGAAAGTGATTGCTCATTTTGCTTAGTGTTTTTTATTCCAAGGCTTTTCCTATTAGTAATAATCTTACACATCTTTTTGATAATCTCATATGGCCGTTTTGTGGATAATTTAAAATTTGTTGCACTTTCTTGGTTCCACACTCATACAAATACGCCCTCACTATGCATTGATGATCTTTTTTGGCTTCTTTGGCATGAATATTGTACTTTATATGTTATGTTGGTATTTGTGCCAAGTTTTTGTCGAGGTTCTCCAACTATTATGACATCCTTTCATATTGGGGATCCTTTTTACATGTAGAAAGACAAGAGTTCAACTATTGTATTCCTACATTGACTATTGATTCTCATTTCCTAATTGTCAGTGGTTCCTAATGTGCTCATGCCCATTCATATTTAAGCCAATAAAGAGCCCCTTGGATGCAACATCTTTATACTTTGTAAGATCATTCAAGGACATACTAAAAATTATTCTTATACTTCTACCCTCTTCACCTCCTCATGGATGCCATAAGAGAAACAATGTGGCCATTTTTAGTCTATTCAACATTACATTCATAGCCAGCAAAGAGGTTTCTCGATGCTACCAATTGGATAACTTTTAGCTACTCTCCAATAAAGTGTCCCTTGAGCTCAACATCCTTATACTTTGTAAGATCATTCATGGACATACTAAAAATTATTCTTATACTTCTACCCTCTTCACCTCCTTGTGATGGATGCAATAAGGGAAACGAGGCCATTTTTGGTCTATTCAACATTACATTCATAACCATCAAAGAGGTTTCTCCATGCTACCAATTGGATATCTTTTAGCTACTCTCCACTTGTTGACTATTAGTGTAAATGATTGTCCACCACTTATCACTCCCTACATCTCCTCAATAGTGAAGCAATAACTAGGGCCAATTTCCCCACCTAACACTCGCCATTTTGCATCATAGGAGTTCAAATTTCCATTTACATTCAAGGTGTAGCTACATGGTGACCTAAAGGAAGGAGAATATAAAACTCTTATTAATTAGAATCCAATTGAAAAGCGAAAAGACCTATCCAAACAAAGGATGGAAAAGTCTTGATAATCAAGATGCTCCTCCCAAAGTTGGTTTTATAGCATTAGTTGTTTGTGTTTATTTATATTAAAACTTTGAACTATAGGTTTAGATAATTTTTTCCTTCAAACAATTACATCTTGCAGTTGTTTTCATTTTCAAAATCTACTAGACCCTTGTACGTCATTTCTTAGCCAATAATGTTTATCAAGTTTTGAAGGCATGGTATCATCCTACCCACAAATTGTTTATAAATTTCTATTTGACCAAGTGCTACAATCATACTTATATATCCATTATAATTAACTTTGTTTATTACAGATTCTGAGAAAAATATTTAGCCGATTTCATAGACTGAAATTCTTACGGTCGTTACACATTCTGTGTTGGTACTTCTCAACAAATTAAGTTTCCAATCTGGGCCAACTAATTTCTGAAAACCAAATTAATAAAACAATCACCATATAGTACTCCAAAGATTATTGTATAATTTCATGTAGACTTATGTGCAATCATACCAAAAACCTTATTGCTCAGGAAAAATGTGCATATTAAGCTTCACTGTACCCAGTTGAACACATTCAAAATTGCCCACAGTCTAATTGGGCATTAGTATGCCCATGGAAACACAAGCTTTTCTATTACATAATACTTCTTTAGTAGGACTACATAGACATCATCTAATTATTAGATTATAATCTAGTTACAGACACTTCATTCTCTATTCCCCTGCATGATAACACATTCTCACCTCTGGGGACTAGTCCGTCTCATTGTTCAATGCAAACAAATAAGTTAATAACTTTTTTGAAATATTTATTAAGCTCCTAGACCAAGTTCTTCTTTACCATGTACCTATAAGCTGCAACCTTCTTCCTTCTTGAAAGGGTGTTATCTATTATGAGGACCACTTTCCCTGCCTCTGATGCCTTGAAGGAATTGCAGACTGGTTCATCAGAGGAAGACAGCTTTCTAGTCTTGTCTATCACAGTTGTGTAGCTTCCACCTGCACTTGGAACAAACTCTGCCCAATAGGTAACATCCCATCCACCAACTACAAGGTCCCACAGAATTGTTGCCCCAGGCTGAAAAAATAAAAGCAAATTGGGAATATCAGTTTAAGCTATACATAAGATTCATTCACAACAATTTATGACTATGCCCGCACTTGACTGCTATGCCCACACTTGAGTAGGGAACTATAATATTAATCCAATCTACAATCTCTTACAGTACATACCACATATGTCTATTTATAAATTCACATAAGCTATCAATGAAAAGTCATGAGAAGCTGAACAGTTAGTGCGACTGTTGAGCTTCATACCCCAACAAATATAAACACAAATTAGTGATTGAGGATTTATTGAAAACAAAGATAAAATTCAAACCAACTCAATGGGATACAAATAGAATCATACTATGAAAGTTTGAAAACAAATTGGGGAAATGGATTTGGAAGGAAAAAAAAACTTTTTACATCAGCAAGTTCAACCCCACATGCAATCAACTCTAAAAGGTGCCTTTAGATACCAACATTTCTTGGAGAGCTAAAATTATTATTGCACAGCTCAAAAACAACTCTCACCCAGCTCTGATGTGAGATCGGATGGTGGAAGAGGCAAAAAGAGTCTTGGGAAGAGAGAGTTTGCACATTTTGCAATTCTGGGAAGGTGGAAACCGAATAACATACTATTTTAGAATGTGATGCATACAGAGACAGCAGGGTCAAATTCGTGGATATTATATCTCACAGCTCTTAGAACAACCTATTCAGCAAGGAGAATATTGAGAAGTTAAATGGACTCATCATCAGCTTACAAAAAAAAAAGAACCAAATTACTAAAATTGGTTTATTAGTGGGATGGCTGTCCTATTGACTATGTTTAGCCACATGAACATTAAAAATTCATTTATCAAAAAAAACTCAAATCCATTTAATAATCTAGTTAGTAAGGTTCAAGGCTCAAATGTTACATGACACCCATCAGTACTCCAAGTTTAAAAATACGAAGCATTGACAGGTCCCGAACACTGTCTGAAGGGATTATGGAGTACATGGCAGTTCCACATACTGTACATTGTAAATCATCTTTGGACCCAAAAACAGATCGCTTGATATTATGGACTATAAAAGGAACTATTTTCATCATAGGGGATATGGCACTTTATCGAATACCTTTCAATAAGGACATTGCATATAGGAAGCACAACTAGAGGGGGATCTAGATACCAGAGAATCGCGCCAGCCGATAAATGGAAAAAGCTACCATACAGCAAGGGCTCTTTCCCAGACAATAACTCAAAAGTGAACAAATGCAGAGCTCAGTCACTAACAACAATCTGAAGAGGAAAAGAGGAAATTCTGTATGGTAGCCACCCAGAAAATCTCAAAATTGGATTTTGCAAACCAAAACTGCCAAAAACATTAAGAACGAAACTCACTGCAACCAAAAATGCAAATAGATATATTGGTCTGCCAATATTTAGACTGCTACAAAACCTATAGAACTTCAGGGACTTTTGAAAATAAGTTTGATCTCAAATTTCTTTCTCATAAGTTAATGAACAAATCGCCTAAACCAAATCAAATTCCATCTGAAAAAGAAAAACCAAAAAGAAACCAAAGCCAAAGAGGTATATATCCTTCAAAGAATTTAAAGGCAGATTTAACTTTATGAGTTTTACCTCCACGCCTTCAATCTCGAGATTTATTTTTTCCCCACCCTTGATGGTGAACTCTGCTGCAGGTTTGTTTGGACCAAGCTCTCCATCCTTGGGCCTGCTTAGTCCACCGTACTGAATAGGTACATTCTCTGGGGATATAAATCTGCAAGTAATTACAATCTTTGATAAGTTCTAAAAAAACAAAATGTTGCATTTTGCCTTGTGTTCCAAGATAAATAGTATAATCTAGTTGATGATTATAATATAAGTAAAAGAATAAAAATAAACAGTATTCTTTGCAGTAGATGTACTTGAGAAGGAAATCAACTTACTTGTACAAGGTCTCTGTAACTTTACCCTCACGTGCTATAACAAACTTGCTCTTGGTACGTTGGGTTAGGAAGGGACTGAACATTGAATACAATGCACTGAAATACCACGGTACATTTATGAATACCTGGACAATGCAGCAGCATATAGATTAATAAGTATCATCAGTTGGACATCAGTCTGAAAATAAATACAATGCTCTAGCTAGGCACTATTGAAACTACTCAAATCCAAACTTTGGACTGTAGAGAAAAGAACTAATCACAGAGAATGGTTGAAGTTAGTAACCAAACTCTTACAACTACCAAAGATAGATCATCTTGAAAGAGAGAGATGTAAATACTTTCCAAAGGCAAAACCTGAAGGGAATATGTTTCACAAGCCAATGGCCCAATAGAGGTTTAGTAATAAAGCAACATTGGTGGTTCAAGGCTTAAAGTGTGGCTTGAGGGCGAGTGTTGAAGGTAACAGTTTCCCCCACCAGAGCAATGCACTGTGAAGGATTGCAGCCTATCAATGTTTTCCACGAGGTATGAAAAGGAAAAACAATTCATTCATATGAAAAGGTGGGAATACTAATGTATTTGGTATTCTTGAAGAAAGATCTGGAGTAAGATGGAAAGGAAGGCTTCCTACAAAGCTTTGAAGGAAACAAAAACTTTCTTCCATTACTCTTAACAGTAATTCTTTAATCAAGAAATGTGACACCCATTCATAGAGGCCAATTGCAAACTTTCAAAGACCTGTCCTATAAACATGCTTCATGTCACTGACAGTTACAGATCACCATTAAACGAATGGTGAAGCTAAAGATGGAAAATTGGATATTAATACTTAAGAGGGAATAGAGGATGGCAGGATGAATGCATTTACCATTTGATCCCAGAGTGCAAAAGAACCCTACAAACTGCATACGATGAACATACTTCTTAGTGATACAAACGAAGAACATGGACAGGAAACAATCAGTTAGCGTTTGAAACCCCTGCCACTACTAATATATAGAATTTTAAGGGAGAGCTTCGCCTGGCTTTACTATAGAAGCATACCATAGACAAATCTAACAATTATAACCAGAGGCACAATAAGTCTTTTTGGTAGATTCCTATTTATAATCCCGATCAGGGTATAAATCGAACTTTCTGGGAATCAGTAACAGGAGTGTACCTTTTGTTAGGATGCAGCCTCTCTAAGAAATGCATATACTTAATCAACAGTATCAAATTTAGCTCTAATTCACTTAAAGAGATCTACCCAGGCACCTACATTACAAATACCAAAACGCTCTATCTTGAAGATGGGTATATAGGAAAAATGCATACTAGCAAATGGATCTACGGAATCTTGAGATGTGGATAGAAGTCATAGTTTGATCAGTTGCAGACCTTTTTAGCTACCATTTCAGGGTAGTTATCTTGGAAAAGTGCAAGAATTTTATTCGATGCAGCTCTTAATTCCCTCTTCGGCATGTTCTTGAGATCTGTGATCTGAATCATAGCATTGACACCGCCGGGTTTAAAATTCAGGAGCTTAATACCCTTCTCCAGAATTTGAACCCTCCACCTCAGAAACTTCTTCAACTTTTCATCGTCTCCAAATATCTTCTGATATATATCCTTGTCGCGGAAAATACCATAAGCGTTGTAGCAAACAGGGTGTCCATCCTTATCACAGCAGTGCATAAAAGCAACTGAATCTAGATTCTCATCAAATGCCAGATCTTCTTCAAGTACTTTATCAGCACCGAACTTCTTCCTCCATGCCATACAGTTCTGCAGCATGAGGAATGTGTCATTAACCCTAAAATCTCTGGCCCTAAGAAACTTAAGGAGTATGACATCGGTCCTCTCATCTCCCTTACTATGCAGCAGGGGGATTCCCCAAATGGATATATCGTCATTAGCATGGCTCTGCACACCTTCTGCCCCACTTTTTCCATTCTCACTCTTTTTCTCAGTCCCGCCATCATTCTGATCAGGGTTTTTAGCATCCCCATTGGTGGGTTTCTCGGCATTCTCTTCCTTACTGGTTGCTGCCTTCTGATCCTCATTGACAATAACTTCTTCAGCTGTATCCAATAAGAACTGATTGGACTTAATGGCACTCTCAATTCTTTCCTTGAATTCATTAAGAGCTTTCTTCTCCGAATCCCTGAGATCTGATATGAAATAGCTATCCTCCTTGAAAGATGTCAATGCCAGCTCAAAGAAGCCGCTCTTCTTGAAAGATGAACCCCCCTTCTTCTCTAGGAATTTCTCCTTACCAGCATTAACCTCCTCTTTCTCGTCTTCCAACTTGAACTGGACAACCTCATTCTGTGCGTCCATTTTGTTTCTTCTGCAGTAGCAGAATGTTTATGGAACCCAAACTTCTAAACTTCCTCCCACAGCAACAAGTTTCTTTCACAATGTCCCAAGTCTGCCTGCTAGCAGACACCCATACTTATCAGAAACCACTGTAAGGAATGTCAGTAGATTTCTGAATACAAATACACTAGTCTATACCATATACCATTTACAACTAGGCCTATCCATATGCCCATGTGGCACTTTCATACTACCGTGATTTTTTCTTTTCAAAATCAAGCTCGGGTCATGTCTTCCGTAGGCAACAGAACTATCATTCAAATTGAATAGAATCTCATTGCACGCAATACTTATAATGGTATCCCAAAAAACTCAGTTTTTCACCTAGAAGAAGGGGAAAAATAGTAGAGAAAAGCTTTTTCAGTACTTAGTATATCCCAGCTTTAGAAAAGCAAAAACAGGCACTGTCAAGATTATTATAATGATCATTGTTTTTGTCATGCGCGCCGTTTCTTGACCTTTTTCACAGGCTTGTACCTTTCCCTACATGTGGACCCATCACCACCAAACTTCATAAGCATTGCAAATATTTATTGCACGCAAACCTGATACTTCAACACAAAAGGATACAGGATACGTTTATACTTTTTAAGCCACCATTGTGAAGTGAATCAACTAATGGAATATGGTGTGTCAGTACCCTCGTGAATGAGTTAAAACATCTACCTTTCCAATAAGTTGTTACCGTTTGCATTTACAAAAAAACTAGTATCAGAGTCAATGAAATGATAAAAAAATTAACAATCTCCGCCAGCTCAAACAGTTCTTGAATTCTTAGTTTTTCAAATCAATAGCTAGAATTGCAGTCTACGATATATAGGGGAAGAGATACGAGGGGATAGTTTTGTTATAGATATTCTTAAGTATTGGTAGTTAGTATATGAGTTCAAAAATTGAAAATATATGTATTAATAGTGTTTTTTTAAAGCATTTTTCAGTTTTGATAAGTCAATTTGTTCATCATTAATAGGAAATTTCAATGGGTGCATGAACATAGTGAGTATCAGGCTAGTGTTTTAAAATGACATTTTTTTATCACTTTGCACTCCACCCAAAAGTTGAAATGTTAGCTTTAAGCTCTTCACTTAGCTACATAGATATACCGTAAGAATTGGCAAAATCTAATGGAGAAGACAGTAAATAATAGATTTAACATTCAAGAGGGTTGAATATAAGCTATGGACACTCAATGTTCATTTTTGACTTTTGCAATTTAGTTTTTTTCCTGCACACTATGATCATTAGCTCCTTTATTTTTCAATAAACCCCTCACTCAAAAGGCTATACGAGAGTTACTTGTGAAGACATTAACCTGATTGCTCCTACTCTCTACAAGCATCACACTACAAAATGAAGTTTCTTCAAAATTCAACTACTTCAAAAGTACAAAAAATATGCATCCTTTCTTCCCAACTTCCTTTCAACCTTTTCTACTGTATAGTTTAACATTAGAGTTGATAAGAGTTAAGTTCTTTGTTGAGCAATTTTTTTTGACTCTCCAAAAGGAGCTCCCACTATTTTCCACACAAAATGACATAACTACATAAGTTCAAATTCACAAAACACAATGTCTTTTCAATTGTTGTTTGCATTTTTATAACATGGTGGAGGGAGATTATGAGGAGGATTAGACACTGAAAATCTATTTTGGTATGCAAAATTTTGTTTCCATAAGATGAGATCACATGTAGGATTGAACCCCTCAATATAATACTTATTTCTCCTCTCTAGCAGTGTACTCCAAGTATGCTTACTAAAATATCTATAACAAGACTCACTAGATAATGAAATGGGTATTTAGAATAGTTAAAATCATTGTTGCACACTTTCTGTATCAAAGACATAATCTAATCAATTTTCTTTTCATAGAGTTACTCCAAGTATGCTTACTAAAATATCTATAACAAGACTCACTAGATAATGAAATGGGTATTTAGAATAGTTAAAATCATTGTTGCACACTTTCAGTATCAAAGACATAATCTAATCAATTTTCTTTTCATGGAGTTGTCTAAAATAATTTAAAAAGACAAGACCAAAACTCATGTATGAAGATACATTCTACTTTGTCTTTTATGTCACCATATTATTGGTTGCTTCTTTGTTTTGTAATGATTGTGAAAGGTGTATTTTTTTACTCTTCTCGCCCTTTTCTCGCATTATATTTAATTGATGGAGAATTTATTTTTAATGATTATAAGTAGTGTACTTCTATTAAGTACATCAAATATTGGATTCACAATACTATCTATGTTGTAGGCATCTAAATTTTGTAGATTCCAAACCTATACCGTCTCATTTCTTCCACCATTAAATAATAAAAATCACACACTTTTTAAAATTTGAAATGAAATAATACTTTTTTTCTTTTTTAGAAAAGTTATGAATATGGGACTTGGGGGTTTCTTTTAAACTTCAAGATGAATGATTATACATTAAATTGCATGAGAGTATGTATAAAATTTTGACGTGTCCTTGCAAGTAATGATGGAAGCAAAGGACACGGAGTGTGAATCGAAGAATATGCAAAGAAAAAAGTGACAATATGTCCATTCATGTGCTCGTACCATTAAGAGAATCTTAATACCTCGTGATTGGTGTTCTTTTTTTAAGATTGTAAGAGATAAATTCCATGGGTAATGACTGTATTTACACTATTAACATTATATTTCGTTATGTCAATGACTAATGGTAATAACAAATTTTAAGTGGTAGGGAGGGTTAGGACCTCGTGTAGGTTTCGAAGGGTACAAATTAATTTGGTATGAGGACCTTGGTAATCTTTGTTAGGGAACATTGTATCATCATGTGAAAGCTCTACATTGGATTCTTCACAAAGTTTGTCTTTTACTAGTAGGAAAAGAGTTACATTTTGGGATTGACAAAGGGATAAGCTCACCATATAAGGGATATAAAAGAATGTGCCAAAAAGTATAAATTATGTAAAGTGAAGATTTAGAAATAAATATATTTGTAACTAAAATATTTATAAAGATTTGGGTAAGAAACAATGTTAAAATATGATTATAATCAAATTGTTTATGAATATGTGAGGAAAGTTGTAATCTTTAAAAGTAGATTATATTTTGTATTAAGAATTATGTATATTTTCAAAATATTGGATAGGATTTGAGGATGATATTATTTAAAGCTGGTAGATTTTTATAATCTATAAGAATAATGTTGTAATTTTTGGATTTGATTGTGTAAGAATTTTTTTTTTTTTTTTTATCATTTGGATCACATTCTACGATCTTTCATTAGGATGCAAGAGAGTAACTAGAGAATCTTGCATGAAGAGTATAAGTTCATGTTGCTCTCTTGCATATTGATGATAGATCACAAAGTTGTTGGCATATGATGAAGATGATTTTAGAGTCAAGTTTTTCATTGATGCCAAATAACTAAACATGGGAATAAGTTAGTCAAATAGGAAAAGGCAAATAGGTATGCATGATACATTATTGGAAAGAAGAAGAATTATCATAAGAAAGAAAATAGACAAACAATTATCAGATAACTAGATAGTTATTGGTACACAGGATATGTGAGAGCCTAATCGGTACAAAGAAGTTTGTTATCAGAGAACTACATGTTATTGAAGATGTAATGCCCCGCCAAGGGATCCAAAAGAATTAACCTAAAGTTACTAAGTTTGCTAAACATTTTTATTTTTATTTTGATAATACAGACTTTTTAAAAAATCAACGTTTTTGTAAAAAACGTTTCAACATTTTTGCCAAAACAAAATCTTCCTTTTATGATTTTGAAAATAATGAATTTGGGTTTAATTAAATTTATTTTAAATGGATGTATGATTATATATATATATTCTTTACCAAAAATTCAGAAATGAATTTGGTAGACGAATACTAGATACCCATTCCTTATTTCCTTATCATTATTTTTAAGAAGATTTTCCAATAACATTTCTACCTTTTCTAATAAGTTTTCTCAATCTATAATCTACCGGAGTGAAATTACATTGGACAATTAAAACATTTCATGTACAGAACAATTTTCCAATATCCAGAATTCACAACATGATATATATATTCTTTACTAGAATTATCCAAACAATCATCTAGCAAACACGAAGA
Organism: Cupressus sempervirens; assembly: GCA_028749045.1. Lineage (NCBI taxonomy): Eukaryota > Viridiplantae > Streptophyta > Pinopsida > Cupressales > Cupressaceae > Cupressus > Cupressus sempervirens. Next base: position 710,874,404 of record CM053789.1, on the reverse strand, counting down.
AGACAGGAATTAAAAGAACGTATTTAAATTATGCAAATTTTCACAAGCGTCTACCTGGACATGATGCTAATTCGCTACGCTCCAAAAACATGTAGAGAACAAATCCCCTTTTTAGATCTTTCTCCTTCTTTGAAAATTTCCTTCTTCTCCTCCAAAATTCCCAGCCCCCTTTGAAAAATGAACCCCCGAATTGTAAAACGAAGTTCTCTCCCTAAAATTAGGGCACTAATTGTGCGTTCACCCTAGAGAACTCTTTGCTCACACATTTTTAACTCTTTATTTGACTTTTATTTATCTTTCTTTTATCTTTTCTATGCACATACAATAATCCATTAAATTGCTTTATTTAATTTTTACTTGACCTCTTTTAAATTGATTTATTTAATTTAGTCTCATGCACGTATTATGCAATCATAAAACTTTTAATAAATTAATTCTCTTTTCCCACTTCTAAATTTATTTTTGAACAATAATTTTGATAACTATCCATTAATTTAAATAATAATATTATTTAGCATTTATTTAAAAATGCACTCCATATATATATATTATTATTAAATTAATTAAATATTATCATGTTCAAATTTAAACTTATAGATTTATTCTCAAATTTAATTCTTTTATATAATTAATTTCTCAATTAATTAAATAAAATATTAACATAACATATAATTTTCCATTTAATTAAATCATTAATTAAATCTTTTTAATTAGACTTAATTAACAGAAAATTCACCAAAACTCATAAAGTAAAAATACGAAAACCCATCACAGTAAAGCACATACAAAAACATACTAAAGATTTAAAATCATGAATTAACGTCATCCAACACATTCGAAAGGTACATGACTCAGATACTTGTCTCAATTGTCAATTAGGACGAATGGCTCAAAGGTTTAGGATTTGGACTTAAGAATTTATCTCCCCTCTCTTACCATTGAGATAATGCGATAGGGTACACTCTTCTTGGCAATTCAGGGAAGTCGATGCTCGGTACCTGCAACCTACATAAAATCCACGCATGTACATACACAATATATACTAAGCTAAACAGGCAATGGCAGGAAGTGGTGCATCGTGTAGATCCCGACTAGCAAGTGACTACGACTCCCTTCCTTAACCACATCATAAACGTCATACATAAAGAAAACAAACACGCACACCATACGCATGTAGTATGGGGTAAGTATCCACAATAAAACACATATGATAACCCATCTAACTAAACATCATCAATAATTTAACAACATTATAATAATCATCATCATGCACACATGAAGTGTAGAGTACCAAGTAATCTCATCATATATCAACTGAGTCTGAAACAATATCTAATAATCTCAAGATAATGCTACTAATCATCAACATAAAACTAGCCTAAAAGAGTTTGGCAATAATAGCATAAATATAAACTAGAAAAATGTAGACTAGGGGCAGGCACTACAGAAGAACAAAGAAGTGTTGAACATGTAAGGACTTTGAGCTGTTGATAAGGCATATCGAACCTATTGTGTTATGGCCAATCTCATTGAACCTGGTCAAAGGCAAAATAATTTACATAGGAAGATGAGCGAAGAGAAATGACTTGTTGAGATTGGTAATAAAGATTTGTGTGCAGATCACGAGGGGATTTTGATGAACAATATTATACCTTAGAATGATGAAGAGTTATAATACAAAAGAGGGAAATGATTTATGGAAAGAATTGACACCAAGCTAATGGAAACCCTAATTAGGTCAAGAAGATTGAGCAAGCATAAGAGGTAGATTGAGTGATAGAGCTAAGGTTATTGATCAAGCGTACTAAGAGGAAACCAAAGAGGAGAGAAGTGACTATTGCGATCATAGTACAATGTGGAAGAAGAAGCAATGTGTAAGAGATCTTAAAAGATTTAGAAGGAAAGCAATAAAAGGTTATTTAATTTCTTGTAAGAATATCTAATAGTTTCTACAAGTTAACGTAAGATATCTTAATTGACCAATCTCTAACTGGACCTAGAAGTTCTAGAGTAAACTCATTATAAATCCTCTAAACAGGTGATCACTTTATAAGTGTAATAAAATCTCTTAACATAGTAGTTATTGACATAACTATTAGAAACATCTAACAATGTATTAGTCACTTCTAATCGGGTGAGCCACTTAGAAGGTGACAAATGTAGCTCTTAATTGGGCAAGACTTTTTAGCTGCAATGAAGAGTTGTAAGTATCATCTCATAGTGTTTCCCTCTAACCAAGGGTTTCTGTGAGACCAAAAATTATTGTGCTATGTGTGGGTGAAATGTGTTATGGTTTACTATTATTTGTTTTACTCTTTTAAAGTTTTAACATATCAATAAACCAGGAAGTGATTATTATTGGTTAATATGAATTAATGCTATATGTTTATGGCTAAAAGTTTGAAGTGGAAATGGTCTATGACTACTAATTCACCACCCACCCCCAATTGTACTTACCTTTCCAACAATTGGTACCAGAGATCAATTATCTAGAGCGAAAGCTTAATAGATTGAGAATATATCTGGGAATATGGAAAGGTATAGGAGAGAAAAAACCTTGAATGAAGCTCTGAGTAGATATAGGATCTGAAAAAGAAACTAAAAGTCTCATTTGCAAAAAGGAAAGAAATGTCAGAATAATTGCAAATACACCTAGAAAATATTGAAGAGCTATCTAAAAGTAGTGCTAATTTTGAAGAAGTTGATGCAACGGTTGCAAATTTGAGAGAAAGGAATACTACCCTGGAAGAAGAGCTAATTGAAATGAAAAGAGAACATGGGAGTCAAGCCCTAAGAATGACTGAAGTACTTGAAAGAATGAAAACAATTGAAGGTGCCAAAGAAAGTCTCAAAATATATTAGAAGAATATTGAAAGAATAATCAAAGACAAAGATGTTATTATCCAAAGGTTGCAGTAGGAGCACAATACCTTTAATGAATAGGCAAGTGAAACAAATGGTGAGAAAATATAGGTACTTACTGAGAGTGAAATTTTAAGACAAGAAGTTGAAAATTTGAGGAACAATCTGAAAGTTGAAAAAGAAGTCAATGAAAGACTCACAAACTTTGAGCTAAGCATGCAAAAAGGTGAGTGAGCAACTAAAAAATCAAAGAAGACTAAGAGACACCACTGGTCTCAGATATATTGGTGCAAAAAAATTTGAAGTTGGAGAATCATCTAAATTGGGAGCAAAGAACCTACTATAAAATCCAAAGGAACCTATTAATGTACAAGGTAAGAAACCCACTAAGCCTACTTGTTACAACTATGGAAAGCCTGGTCACATATCAAATGTTTGTAGAAGTAGACCGACTAATGTTCCAAGAGGTACATTGTTCAATGGAAATTGCTATAATTACAACAAGTTTGGACATCAAGCCAAGGAATGCAAATTAAGATCTAGAAGCATATCATCTCAAGGAAGTTTTGCAAGATACTGATATGCATGCAATCAGTATGAATTTAAAATTAAACATTGCAAATCAAGAGTCTCACTAACAAGGATACCAAACAAACTGATAAGCATACTAAGAAGAGAAGGAAATATTCTTGCTATTTGTAATATATGTGGACACTTTGGACATATGAAAATGAATTATAGACTAATAAATTCAAGAGGTAATTGTGGGCCTTGGAGAACAATAATCATGGTATGTTTCATATGTCACATGTATGAACATTTAGCACAAAATTACAAATACCGACAACCCAACAATGTAGATAACAAAGGAAAAGTAGGGGTAAATCAAGAAAAAGTAAGGAATGACATGAATAAAGTTTAGATTAAGGAGGAAATCAATGCACCAACAGGTAAGCCTCAACCCTCTTGTTAGGAGGATTCATCATCAAACTAATCAAATAAGTTTTGCTTAGGGACCTAAAAGAAAATTGTTAAATCTATTTGTCCCTTATGAAAGATGAGTTGAAATATCTATCAACTTATTTAGATGCAATAGAAATCATAAGTGATGCCCATAAAAGCACAAACCTATGTCATCTCTTATAAAGAAAAAGGATGCCAACAAGAAAATTGTTCAACTTTAATGATATAAATGTAGCATTTTTGTTAAGAATTTGATGATGATGTAAAAAATGAAATGTGTAAAATTGGATGAAGTTTATGCCTTTTTTAAAAAATAAAATAAAAAATTGAGCAATGTTTTTGCATTTTTAAATTTTTGAAGTCCTTTTTTTTAATTGGTAAAAAGACAAGGTGTAGTTCCTGTCAATAAAGTATATGCAAATAATCTTTTTTTGCTTAAATTCCAAAATGTGTCATAAATGACATGTATATCTAATACAAAAAAAAAAGTTTTTTGATGTATATTTTCTCCGTTATAAGTACTCAAAGTTGAGCTTATCAAAAACCAACATTTTTTTTTCTCTCGTCAAAATTTTCCTATCAAATCTACACCTTGAAAAAAAATTCACATATTCTTGAAGATGAATCTCTCCTCTAGCGCTAAATAAAATTTTTAGATTTCTTTGATATGATTTACTGTTTTTTATCTTTTTTTGAAGTATCATTTTCTTGAATGTTAAAATATACACTTTCATTATTTTGAAATTATAACATATATAACTAATCACAACACAGTGAAATTCACATAAAAATGATCTTGAATTTGAGACCTGTAAAAGGATAATTTTAGTTTTTGAATAAAGTTGAGATTTTATGGAGAAATGAGACTTGGTAAAAATTGGTTTTGATGTCCTAAAAGGTGACACATATTTGTGCTTTTTCTTGATATACTTCATGAAAGTTGAATGTTATTGGATATCTTTGCTTTATCATTTGGAGTTATACAATTATCAATTAATAGGAAAAGTTATCAGATTGAAGGATGTAACCTGCAAAGAGTCTTGTTATTTGGTAAAGAATATTATTGATAAAGTGTTATGTAAGAGCATTTATTGCAAAAGTAATTATTAGTACACTTTTTAGTAGATAAATATGTATCGAACCTATTCATTATTACCTTACATTTATAAAGAGTGATCATTTTCAAGATGAATTTGAGAGATTAGTGTTATCTATTGTGTGAATTGTTATTGACGAGAAATTGCTAAGAGATCAAACAGAAGGTATAATGTGCCCTAACTAAGCGGAGTAAGTCAAATAGAAAAAAACCATGAAGAACATTTGTAATTTATTATAGAAGAAGAGTTTACTAAGTTCCTATGGAAAAATATATCAATGCCCCTATTGTGGTTGATATCATAGAGGAACTAACACTAGAATTTAAGTTGCCCTCCCAAGGCATCATACACAGACAAAATTGGAGCACTATCATCATTACCTCCACAAGTGATGTTAATTAAATACATTCAGACCTTTATTCACTATAAGATTATTGAACTGGGTGATCCTAATATTAGTATAATAAAGAACTATGTGTTGATGGGAAATTGAAGGATGAGCGCAAATATCTAGAGGCACAAGGTTTAACCCACTTGGTGTTTCTACCCAAAATATTTAATGAAGTGTGGATTCATTACATACTTAGCCAAGTACATGATCAATTTTTGTGGCTAGAAGAAGATAAATGAGTAGTGATCACTAAAGACCTAATTCATGTAGTGATGAGATTACTTACATAAGGGGAATTTTATACATTATGATTGGTGATCAAAGAAGAAACAACATTACTGATGGTTGAGCCATGACCATTGACAACATTATTAACATAGAAACAAGACTTGCATAATGATTATATGCTAAAAATTATATCAATCTAGTAGATTAACAATGTACCAATAAGTGTAGTACATGCAATATATGAACTTTCTAAAATAGGGAAGCATTAGAACCTAGCCGATATGACTTGGATATAGTTATAGACAAATATGAAGAGATTGCAGAGGGATACAAACTAAGAGGTTAAGTATGGATCTATACTACTTTATTTATTTCTCTACATTCAAAATTTCTTTTCAGGTATAGGAAAATTTAATTGGAAGTTAGATAGACTCGTGCTATATTAGATTGATAAGTTTATTGAGCATTTGGGAGAAGAATTTAACAAAATTATGTGAGGATAATTTAAGAATTTCAAATAAGAATGCAAAAACATTATAGAATATCCCTATTCATAGGTGAAAAGTATAAGGACATAATATGTATTTTGGTAGACACTGACACTTGTAGAATTCAAGAAATTTACCTGAGAACTTCATTGGCATTAGCTATGGGACACAAAGTAAGTAAAGAAGAAATAAATAGAAGTGTAGAATACATACTCTAGATAAAGAGGCTAAAAAGTTTTGAACCTACAAGAAAATCTCCTTAGATATTAGGAAACCTAAGATTGAGAGGAAGAAGAGAGAAATGATCTTAAATCTATAAGCACAATTGAAAGTGGTGAGGGAAGCAACTCATATCATGAGGAAAAACTATTAGATATCCCTATAAAACTAGGTAAGAAAAAAAGAACAAGAAATAGTGATAATAAAGTAGAGACACCTACTCTAAATTCAAGAAATTGATGATAGTGAAACATATGAAGAGGAAGTAACGACACCTATTTCTATTTTTGAAGTGGAAACTCAAATTGAGAAGCCTAAATTTCCAAGAGGTAAAAGATTTGAAGCAATAGAAAAACAAAATCCTCGAGCTTATGAAAAGAGAATAACTCAAAGTTAGACAAGGACTTCATCGACAACTAAATAACAAAACAAGTCAAAGATTCATGAAGAAGAAATAGATTTAGAGAAAGAGGTTATTAAGTTGGGAAAACACATGGGTAAGAATACATGCAAGCTACCTAAATTCCTATTAAAATTGTAGAGTATGTTGATCTCACATGCATCTTTGGTACATATAATGAAAGAATTATTAAGTGTTGTCATTGATGGCCAAAATTGTCTAACTGGAAAAATGTGTGACAACCAGTTAGAGGAAGAAGGAGGAGAAGGAAGTCTAGAGTTACCAGTCATGAGATACACTGACATACACTCTGATACACCCATGTTGGCACAAGAAGTTAGATATGAATAATAGTTGATCCAAGTCATCAATGATATGATAGACAGTAAAAGAAAAATGGTTCAAGAAGGCAAGGATGATAGGCTACCATTGGTTGAAGAAAGGACTGACAAAGCTAACAGTTTAGACCCTAGGTGTAAGATTCACAGGTCTTTTGTGAATGAAGCAAGCATGGAATTCAAATTTTGAATTCAAGAATGAGCAAGATAATTTGTTCATGAGTAATTGTGCCCTAACATCAAAAAAAGGATATATGAAACTAAAATCATATTGAAGAAGGAGAGTTTCAAGTAGAGAGAGTTGTTGAGACAGTTACTTCTGGAGAAGAAAAAAAGAACAAAGAGTAGAAAGTTGAAAAGGAATAAGCTAGCAGAAGAAAGAGTATTAGAGTGAGAAGAGAACGATGACATGCTATTGCAGGAAACCAAGGGAGAGGCGAGAACAAAGAAATCACTAAGCAAGATGAAATATCATTGCATCTTCAAAGAGATAGAGAAGAGATCTTCAAGGAAAACTAGTGCCACATTCAAGGTCAAACACTTAGAATTATTTTGAGTACCATTGTATCTATTTGTAAGCTCCTAACAGGACAAGCTTCATTAGTAATATTATTGTAAAAATCATTTAACAAGGTGTCTCTCTAAAGGAGACTTGTAAATCCTCTAACTAGGTAGCTTTCATAGGCTTTTATAACTGTAACAATTTCTAGGCATTCCTAACAGGGTGCACTTCTAGAAGAAACACTTATAGCTCCTAACTGGGCACCCATTTACATACATTATAAGGACTAGTGGGTATATTATCCCCACTATGGTTTTCATCCTCACATTGAGGGTTTCCACGTACATAATATTTGTGTCATCTTGATGAATTCTTTTGTGTGTGAACTTACTTGTTTTTATCTTACTATATTTATCTTAATACTAACTCAAAGTGGGTTGTACTAAGGTTAGTTGGATTAGTTAGAAAGATAATAGGTTTTGTGGACAATATTGATTCACCTCCCTCTTAGTACCTGTTGGTACTAATAAAGTACATAAAAGAGACCATGTTAGTTGGAAGAATCAGTGCCACTAAATTTGTCTAATCAAGATAAATAATTTAATTGGTGAATTACATTTCTATAAATTTAATAAGTACCTTGGTGATGTGAAAGAAAATATTCCAAATAAAATGTATGATACATTAAATGTCAAATGAACATCAAAATTTCAAGAAGTTTAACAAATTAGTGAAGACATTGAATAAAATGGTGCCATACATGTTTGATAATGATGTTGAAATCACTATGGACAAACATAAGGGTGAATTTAGAATGAAGCATATAACTACTATGATATTGTCATATCAAGAATCTACATTGGAAGATGACATTTTAGAAGTATGGAAGAGAGTATTGAGTGTAGATAAAGAAAAAGCCTAGGGAGAATCATGATCATCACATATTGATGACATGTTTACTATCAATGAGTTAGTTGGTCATGTACCGAATGTAATGGATATGTTAATGGACACAATTGAAGAAGTTAATTAAAAAAATTCTATAAGAACCTATGAAGACAATTGATGAAGCTAAGCATATGGATACACTATTGCAAGTAAATCCAATTGAACAATAAACTGAGAAGGTTGACATTTATGTCAAAAATTCCACTGAGAAGAAAGATGAACACTGACAAGACACAAAACAAGCTAATGTACCTATTATAAAAACTATGGACTTACTAGAACTTAAGTTATAATCAACATAGGAAATATTAAAGGAAATTAAGAAACATGATGAAAGAACATCCAAAGGATTTAAGGATACAAATGAGCATAATGTCACACATGCCCCAACAAGAGCCCACAACTACTAATAAAAAACATGACGTAGATAATAAAAAAGACAAAGGAAAGGATAACAATAAATCATCATAAGTCATAGCTAACACAAGAAAATATGATGAACAAAAAGAGTAAATAAAATTCAAGGTGTTAAGGATCAAAAGGATGACATCAATAAGGATCAGGAAAAAAAAGAAGATAAGTCCAATAAAGGAAAAGACAAAGACACTGAAAAAAGATGAGAAGAAACATATATAGGATACAAAAGGGAAAAGGAAAATGATTGAAGAAGATGATGAAAAAGAGGATCCATTGACAAATGATGATGATATCAAATTTTCCATACTCAAAAGGGATCCTAGGACATTTAAAGGACACAAAGAAAAACAAGCATATGCTGATGCACTTAAGAAAAAGGGTGACCTAGAAAAAGGGAATCTAGAAAAAAGGTGAATAAAATAATATTGACTATAACATTAGACTTATTTGGATATTTAGTGCAAATGGAATAGTTGATGAAGACAATCCATTAAATAACCAATTGAAAGTGTATATAGATTTTATCAAGAACTCTAGATAGGAGCTAGAATTTGAACTTGCAAAGAAAAAAGGGATGAGAATGAAAGAATAAATGGTGCAAAAATTGCTTTATTAAAGGTTAAAATATTGAATATTATTTAAGAGATGAAGGAAACATTGAAGAAAGAAGTTAAAATGTATGGGAATCTATGCATTCATTACATATTTTATTGCAAAAGTTCAAGGTAAGATTTCCTTAATATAAAGCATGATATTGTAGCATACCAACAAGTTGAAACCTTCAAGTTCACATTTCATGGAGCATTCAACAAAATTGAAGGAAATAATTTCTAGAGAGGAATTGCAAGAAGAGGAGGAACTAATAAGAATAAGGATATTGGAATTACAAAGAATATTACACTACATATGGACATCATGCAGACTCATGTAGAGAAAGTTGGGGAATTAGTGAACACCCTAGAATTGAGCACAATTGATAACTTGGAGGAGCTAGTCTGAGATTTATAGGGACATATGATTGGACTTACAACACTAAAAGAATCATGGAACACATTATTGAATAGTGTAGGAGATAGATATAAGTCTATCTTTGATAAACTATGAACATTATGGACCCCTATGTGTATATATATATTTTTAATCTTTGGCATATTTGTTGCTAAGAAAGGGGGAGTAGTTAGGACAAAATATGACTAAAATTTGACAAAAGAGGAAATATGTATATATATATATATATATATATATATATATATATATATCTATAATAGGGAATGCTATCAAAGGAGGAGTAAATTTTTTTTTGAGATAAAATATTTAAAAGCATATATCTTATTGGAATACAATAGAGTGTTTTGAAAATTGTGAAAGACAAGTTTTTGCCATCAATGCCAAAGGGGAGATTGTTGGCATATAATAAAGATGATGATTTTGGAGTCAATTTATATATATATGATAGGGAATGCTATCAAAGGAGGAGTAAATTTTTTTTTGAGATAAAATATTTAAAAGCATATATCTTATTGGAATACAATAGAGTGTTTTGAAAATTGTGAAAGACAAGTTTTTGCCAACAATGCCAAAGGGGAGATTGTTGGCATATAATAAAGATGATGATTTTGGAGTCAATTTTGTCATTGATGTCAAATAACTAAACAAGAGAATAAGTTAGTCAAATAGGAAAAGACAAACATGTATACGAGATACACTATCAAAAAGAAGAAGACTTATCAGAAGAAAGGAAACATACAAACGATTATTAGATAATTAGATAGTTATTGATACATAGGATATGTGAGAGCCTAATTGATACAAAGGAGTTTGTTATCACAAAACTATAGATTATCACAAAACAAAGAAGTGTTGAACAAGTAAAGAGTTTGAGTCAATGACAAAGCATATCATGCCTATTGTGTTATAGCCAAATTCATTGAACCTAGACAAAGGAAAAATAGTTTACATAGGAAGATGAGAAAATAAAAATGAATTATTGCGATTGGTAATATAGATTTGTTTGAGGATCACAAGGAGAGTTCGATGAACAACATTATACTTTGAAAATTAAAAGAGTTATAACATAGAAGAGGAAAATGGTTTTTGGAAATATCTAAGACCAAGCTAATGGAAACCATAATTAGGTCAAGAAGACTAAGTAAGAAAAAGAGGTAGATCGAGTGAAAAAACTAAGGTTATTGACTAAGATTGCATAGAGGAAACCAAAGAGGAGTAAAATGACTATTGAGATCAGAGTACATTGTGAAAGAAGGAGTGCATAAGGGATCTAAATTTTTTGGAAGGAAAGAAATAAATAGGTCATTTACTTTCTTGTAAGAATATTTAACTAAATTTCTACAAGTTAATGTAAAATCCCTTAATCGGTTAGTCTCTAATCAGACTTAGAAGTTATAGGGTGAACTCATTGTAAATCCTCTGACCAGGTGATCATTGTATTTAAGTGTAATAAAATCTCTTAACAAAGTAGTTCTTGATAGGATTGTTAGATACATTTAACGATGTATCAATTACTCCTAATTGGGGGAGTCACTTAGAAGGTGACATATGTAGCTCTTAACTGGGAAAACCATTTTAGCTGCAATGAAGAGTTGTGGGTACCATTCCCACCATAATTTCCCCCTCTAACCAAGGGTTTCTACAATACCAAAAGTCATTGTGTTATGGTTTACTGTTATTTACTTTACTATTTTAAAGCTACTACAGATCACTAAACTAGGAGGTGATTACCATCTTTTAATATGTATTAATGCTATATGTTTATGGTTAAAATTTTGAAGTGAAAATAGTTTGTGAGTATTGATTCACCCCCATGCTCAGTAATTACCTTTCCATAGAGAATCTTACAGGAAGAGTATACTCATGTTAATCTCTTGCATATTGATGAGAGATCATAGAGTGTGATATAAAATGTTGACATTCAAAATTTCTTATACAACTAAATTCAAAAACTACAACATGATAATATTGTTAAGTTTATATGATCAAGGATGTTTTTGAAAAAAAGATGATTAATATTAACTTGTTTATAAGAATATGGGATTAAAAATATTTTTATTGATAATCAGGATTAAAAATATTTTTATTGATAACCATGATTAAATTTTTTATGAAAATATGAGAAAATTAACAATCTTAAGAGATATATTACATTTGCATTAAATAATTTTGTAAAGACTGTACATATATTAAGAGATTATAAATAGTTTTTTGAAGGTTGGATAACATTTCAGAATGCAATAACACTGTTAAGTTTATGAATAAGGCCTTTTTAAAATATTAAGAGTTATGAATTGTGACCAAACAATGATTACTTCAATCTTGAGCTTAACAGTAATTTTAACACCTCCTTTTGTGCCTTAATGAGCATGGACAAATATAGAATGATATTAAAAGAAGAACTAGGCATAATAACTTTTATTAGCAAAAAATAAATTAATCACTACCTTTACTAAGGAACACTCATAATGCCCCAATTTAAAGGGGAATTTGACTATATGCTTATGCTTCACAATTAGGAGGGATAACATCTTCATGATATATCTAGAGAGCTCTAACAATACTACCCTAGATTGCTACAACACCTAGAAGTATGACTGAAGACATATGAAACCCACAAAGTCTAATAAGTGACATAGGAAATTGAATCAACCAACATCCTCACTAAAGAGCTCTGTGGGCTCCTTTAAAATCAATACCGAGTGTATCTTCTTAATTGAGTGACTACTGCATACATGAATGCATCTTTAACCTTTAGAAGTGGGGTTTAGATATCTTATATTTTAAAAATGTATAGAAATCCTGGACCTTATTCATCTTAAACTTTTCTCCACTAATGTATATTATGGTTAAGCCTAGGAAGCTACCCATTAATGCTACCAAGTAAATACCATAATAAATGATATATAACATTTTTGCTTCTTGTACATTAACTAGTTGTTCATGAAGTATCAATCATTACTCTTGGCCAATCAATATTACCCTCATCATTCAAAATAATGTCAATGTAGTAGAAGATCCATGTATGGTATGTTATTGATTCCTCTTTTCTTAAGGTTCTATTGAAAATTATGTTGTGGTATACCACCAAAATCTTGAACCTTGACCTTTGCACCTTGATTCAAAAAAAATCACTAACATCCTTTTTATAGAATCTAGTATCCAATAACATTCCTTACATTATTGAGCACATCATTCTCAAACTATTTAAGAGAAAAAATCTCTAAAATCATAAACATAGGGAGGTAGATGAAAAGTTAGTGAAAGCATATCAAGAATGAGATGAACCATTAGTATTTTTAGTTTTATAAAATGCACCCTTATCAAATAGCATAAAAACTTGACATTTTGGAACAACATGAGAACATTTCAAAATATGTGGACTTTTTAATACTTAAATAAACATCTAGAGAAGGTTAACTTTCTCTTTGATACTTCACCTAAAGGACTTAATGAAAACTAAAATTGGTTGAAAAATGGATAGAAGGTTTGCATAACCCAAATGAACTAAAAAGTTTGCAGAAATGTAAGGTGATGCACCAAAATTTTGTTCAATGCGCTATTGTCATAAACACAATGAAACCTTTTAAAATAGTTCAATTTAAACACAATCTTGACGTCAAAATACTTAGTATACAAGTGATTTATAAGAAGCAAAATTTTTATACATAAATTAACATGAAAGAAAATTTTCACAATTAACAACTAAATTAAAATGCAACTCAAAAGTCATAACCTATGTAAACATGACCTATTCATTTATAGATTTTGGGATCAATACGTGCACGTAAGGGGTTGTAATATTGTATCACAAAAATAATACCAAATTAGTAATTTGCATACAATAAAATGAACTAAGAAATATCCCTCCAAAGTATTCTTATTAAGCTCCAATGTTGAAATAGAAATGTACTCATTAGTGAGTTGCATAAAATATGACACAATTGAGTGAGGACTCCAAAGAAATCACTCCAAAATATTAAACTACATATAATGGAACTGACTGAAAATAAATTATCAAAACCCATCAAGTACAACAATACCAATCACCTTTGGTCAAATGGAAGAAAAAATGTCTTAAACTAGGACCTCATGTTAGAATTTTTTAGAATAACTGAGAGGGGGGTGAATCAGTTACTCAAGATCTATATGTACCACTTGAACTAATAAACACTAAACACATCAATGTTCAACTGATCCTACTTAACTTGATGTTGCTTGGTCTATACTGTAAAACTATCATAAACTTAACTTGCATTGCATAATGGAAAACATCATCACATGTAAAACATTCATAAGACATTCATCATAGTTTGATACAAGGATTTTATTTGGAAACCCAATTTGGGAAAAACCACCACCAACATGTCACTCTTTTTCACTCTTTCGAAGAGAGCTCTGTTAGGAGCCAACCTTGTTAAAGGTTTACAATAGACACTGTTAAATGTGTCCTAGTTAGATGATTTAATCACCCTGTTAGGAGTGGCCTTGTAAGAGGACTTTGATCATTCTATTTATAATTTCACCTAGTCAAAGGATTTACACAGACTATTAAGTCTTCCAATGATTGTTAGGTCAACCTCTATTAAAAGGATTTCAATACAAACTATTTACGATGATAACAAAGAAAACAGAAGGTTTTGATCTATGTGATTACAACTCACTTTTTCTGGTTCAGATCTATGTTCAGTCCTTATGCTAGTTCACTGATAAGCCTTTCATTGTCATCTTTGATCTTCATATGCTTGGATACTCTTCAAGAAATCAACCTACTCTTCTAATCAACACTTAAGCCTTCTACTCAAAATCACTTATCAATAACAACATCACATTTGCAAGATGTTGCCTTTAGCTTTGCATTCACACTCTTGTGTGCTTCTCATCAACCTTGCTTTGTATATGAACTCGCTCATAAACACTAGTTGGGCTCATCTAGGCTTGACTAGACATGGCACAAAAAGTTTAGTTTAGTATCCCTTTAAATAGGCAATTTGTGCTTTACCTTTTTCTACAACCACCATAGATCATAGGGTTTACGATAAGTGTCAACTCGATTCAATGTATTTGTACAACTTCTTGATCATCCTCTAGAAACTTCTATAGAATCCTTCTGTTAGGTCTTTACCTAATCACCATCTTGAATTTAATGATCCAACTCATTAATCTAATCTTCAACACATTTTATATCTCCCAAGAAATCAACTGAGTCAGCTTTATCTTATGATTCCTTTGAATTTGATCTTTTCCTGTCACTCGACAATCACTGAATTCTAACACTTGGTCAACCTTGAAATACTTGGTCATTGTTTAAACTTTTTGGATTGGCATCAACTAACTTGCTTAGTTGATTCTAATTCTTGGTCAACACTGGATTTACTTGACACTAACTGTGGCTCGGTTGACACTAGCATTACTCAACACTCCTTAGTAATTTACTCTTTTTCTTGGTTTCGCTTAGATTTCTTGACATAAATAATTATTTTGCTTTATCAAAGTCTATCTAATCAAATATCCATTGTAACTTCCTTTTCATAAATTCAACCTTTCCTCTAGGTGCTATAGTTATGAGTAACTCTCAAATCCTCTTCATCAATCAAATAGATATGACACTTAGATTAGGTAGCAATATGTCTCATACATAGATTTGGCATCAATGACAAAACAACAATTGTTCTAGTTGTAAGTTTCCAACAATCTCCCTCTTTGGCATTGATAGCAACATCTCAAATATCCAAAGTACTAATAATAACTTAGTTACCATACAATCCAAAAGATTTCACTTCCATGAGTGACCACTATCCTTAGTTTGATTCTAATTCTCATCCAGTCAAAGTGTCAAACTCCCTCTGTCAGTTTTCTCTCTTTCATGATTCTCTCCTTCTAAGGTTTATCTTTCTATTCTCGGTAATCTTGAGACTTGTTAGTATTTTCTCCTTTTAGTAATCTCTCCCTCTTTGACAACAATGCCAAAGATGTGTAGCTATCTCAACTTTAAACTCTTCATACATCTGAATTATGTATATTTTACATGTTTGGGTGATACTTGTCATTTGACTATGACTAATATTTTTATGTTGTATTGAAGTATTCTACCTTAGGCATGTCCCAAAGTAGAGCTATATTGCACCACTGTGTAAAATATGTTGTGTAGCACATGTGATGTAATGCATCTTGGCTTCTTAAGTAGCCTTAGTTAGGGGAATGACCCCTAATTTACCTTTTATATATTCATGAGCATCTTTGGGTAATGGTTTTATCAATATGTTAGCAATTTGTTCCTTTATATTCACATATTCTAGCTTTAGTTCTTTGTCTTGAACTAGTTCTCTCAAGTAGTGATAATTAATAGCAATATGCTTTGTCTTAGTGTGCATCACTTGATTCTTTGAATCTTCCATACCAAAAGGCTTCAATATTTCCTTAATGTATTTGGTTTGTGAAATGAAAATACCAAACTTCATTTAAAACACTTGTAAACCAACAAAGAATTTGATCTCACCAAACATAGACATTTCAAATTCCTTTTTTCATTTCATCAACAAATGATTTACATAACACTTCTCTTCCTCCAAATATTATATCATCAACAAATATCAGATAACAATACTTCATTATTCTTCCATTTTTGAAGCATAGATTGATGTTATTATTTATTCTCTCAAAACCAATTTTCACTAAATAGTTATGTAACATTTCATACCATGCTCTTGGTGCTTGCTTTAATCCATAAAGAGCTTTGTTCAGTTTACATAACATGTTCCTCTTGTCTAGATCTACAAATCCTTCAGGCTATTCAATACATACTTCTTCCCTTAGTATACCTTTTAGAAATGCAAATTTGACATCCATCTGATATACCTTGAAGTTCTTGTAAGCTGAGTATGCAAGAAAAGTTCTGACTCCTTCAAGTCTGGCCATAGGAGCAAAAATTTATTTATAGTTGATTCCTTCTTCTTGTGCATAAACATTGCATAAAGGCTTGCTTTGTTTCTTTTTATTTTATACTTTTCATTGAGCTTGCTCAAGAAAACCCACTTTTTCTCAATGACATTTTTGTCTTTAGGTCTTGGCACTAAGATCCAAGTATTTTTCTTCTCAATCTGGTCAATTTCTTCATTCATAACATGATCCAATCTTCATTATATAAAGCATATTTTATTGATTTAGGCCTAAACTCACATAATAAGCATGTGTCACCTTTGATTTTTCTCCTTGTCATAATACTTGATTCAACATCTCCAATTATTTGATCAGGTTTATGATGTCTTCTCACATATTTTGCTAATACAAGTAGTTTTCTTCTTGTCTCTTCTTCATATTCATCTAGAAAAATAATCTCAGGTTCATTTCTTCTTCTTTGTTTTGATTCATGTTTAAGTTTTGAATGCTCGACATTCACTTTCTGATGGTCAACATTGCCTGTCTTTGACTTGACATCTACAATCTATTTCTCGACACCACTCTCTACTACTTGGCAATTTGTATTTCCACTCCATCATTTCCTGTCTGATGGGAACTTGCAACTTGATTTGTCTATTCATTTTGAGTATTAGGAGCATCATCATCCACATAGACAAATGCACTATAGTCTTCAAGATCTTCATTACATGAAGCATCACCTTTTTCTGCAAACTCATCAATTCTCACATTTGTACTTTCCACAACTTTGTTAGTGTTAGAATTTAAACACTTATAAGCTTTTCTTTTTGTGGAATAACCTAGGAATGTGCCTTCATCGCTTTTTGCATCGAGTTTTCCATCTTTGTTATCTTTCAATATATAACATCTACTTCCAAATATTTTGAAATTATTAACATTGGGAGCATAACAATACCATAGTTAATAAGGTGTAGTATTTGTAGCTTTCTTGATTTGAACTCGATTCAGGGTACAAACAACAATACTAACTGCTTCTCTCCAATATTTTTGTGATACACCTTTCTCCATCATTAGTGTTCTAGCACAGTTCATAATTGATCTATTCCTTATTTCAACTATCCCATTCCGAGGAGGGTTCCTTGGTGTTGGCACATGTCTTTTGATTTCGCTGTCATTCACCACCTCTATTAGATCTCAAACACTTCAGACTCTTCTCTATTTCTTTTTCAACTTTGGCTAAATACCACTTGAATAAATGAAAAATATCAAATTTAACTTTAGTAAAAATTACAGTCATCATTCTATAGTAGTCATCCACAAATAGAATAAAAAATTGATCTCCCTAGTAACTTTTAACACCAAAGGGTCCACATAAGTTAGTATGTGTTGGAAATATTAAATAGGCTAGGTTACTAAGAGGGGAGGGGTGAATTAGTAACCAATAAAACTTAATCTTAATTCATCAATTAATCCTTCATATGTATTCTAATCTAATTGCATGCATGAGAAACAAAAAATATTAAAACATTCATAACACTTTGACACACAATATGGTAACCCAGAAACCTTCCAAATAGAAAGTAAAACTGGGTTGGAGATGATACCCACAAACTTTAGTACTACAGTATAAAGTTGGTCTGTTAAGGCTTACAATTATCACTTCTGATGATCTACCCTATTCGAAGCAATAATTATTGCTAGGTCCACCTTGTAAAAGGATTTACAAACATACAATGAAGTATGCACTCAGTAAAGAGACTACAAAAGGCTGCTAAGTCTACCTTGTGAAAGGATTTAACTATTCCACTTGTTAGGATGAACCAGTGGCTGATCTCTGATCTGCAACCTTAATTTATTAAATGAGATTCCTTTGTAGTGTAATGATCACCTTGTCGTGATAGATAAATCTTTGTTGCTCCTTATACTGCTTGTAGCCTTCTTACTTCACACTTCTACTCTATATATCTTCCTTTTAATATTCCATACATGCTAGGATGTGATAGAATACGTTACATAGATACCAATCCAATTTATAATTCATCAAAGTCAGCTACAATACAAGTTTCACCAAAATACACAAAGTTGACCCATTTGTAGGTACTTGGGTTCTGAAGAAAAACTCGATGTGGTTCAAACACTCGATAACCATTGTCAACACTCAAC
Organism: Cupressus sempervirens; assembly: GCA_028749045.1. Classification (NCBI taxonomy): domain Eukaryota; kingdom Viridiplantae; phylum Streptophyta; class Pinopsida; order Cupressales; family Cupressaceae; genus Cupressus; species Cupressus sempervirens. The sequence continues at coordinate 710,855,501 of CM053789.1, read as the reverse complement.
ATTGTCATGCTCCCAGTAGACATAGAAGCTCAGATCATACTAATCACTTCCAAGTAGTCTGAACTCAGTTTGCACTAGCAACTCGATGAACACTACGAAACTTGTCATATAAACTGAATCACTTAGTTGACACTGCATAGCTTGGTCAACACTATCACTGTGAGCTCGATATAAAATGAATCACTTGGTTGACACTGTATGGCTTGATCAATGCTAGATTCACATTGTTGAAGCTACGAACTCGATAATCACTAGATAACTTGGTTTGCACTAAGAAACTCAGTAAGCACTATGAAGCTCGGTTTACATTGATAATCACGAACTTGGTAGATACTGCTTAGTGCAATTTGAATATTATTTCTAGAACTCGATAGCAACTATAGAACTTAGTAGAGCTTGAATTACTTGGTTAATACTATTAACTGTACTTATAAGCTTGGTAGCTACTAACCATCTGAATAAGTATGTGTGTCACTAATAAAAAAACTTGACTATAATGTCAACAAGTATGAACCAATTCCAAAATATCATTGGCAGCATATGCTTTACTCTTAAAACTAGACTTGGCCATGTTTCCTAATTGACACTGTTTACACATAAAATTGCCAGGCTTCTTTACTTTAGGAAATCCTCTTACTTTCTTCATCTTACTGATATTCATCAAATTGTCAAAATTTACATGACATAATCTTTTGTGCCATAACCAAACATCTTGTTGTGCAAACATACATGTCTCTTCCGATAGGTCTAGATAGGATAAGTTACCCCTTGTCTTCTCACTTGTTCCAATTAGCTTACCATCACCATCATGTATCTTGGCCTTCCTATTGTGAAATTCAACTCTATAACTTGATTTTTTCAGCTATGATACACTCAATAAGTTGTAGTTAAGTCCTTCAACCTAGTAAAAATTTTCACATGTTATCTTGTCAGTCAGTTGAATAATGCATTTACCTTTTATGACACATGGGACATCATTACCAAATTAAACACATCCACCATTATGTGGAACAATATCTTCAAATTTGTCATTATCACTAGTCATATGATTGGAACATCCACTATCAATTATCCATCTATCACTTTTGTTCACATAAGAAATTAATGTAGTTTTCTCATCTTCACCAGACTCTTCTTTCATAGAAACATAGACAACTTCGTCATCATTACTCTTAGATTCATTATCAATCTTTTCTTCGGTAATATAACAAGATTTCTTACTTTGTCATCCTTGATTCTTTTGTAGGCTTTTTCATCTCTTATTCCTTTGTACTTGCTTTCTTTTAGTCATTTTAGCCCTCTTTTTTGTTCTCATGTTGTCATTACTAAATCCGATCAGAGATACGTGTTCATGGTGCCAAGGTTTGCCCAAGGCACTAAAATGGCCAAAACCTAGTAGAACCCCAATTCTCCCCTTCATTTTATAATTGTGCGTTACCTTTTTGGAGGGTTGAGTTACCCATGTACAAATTAAGTTGGGTCTCCCCTTACTAGGTTTATTCACTTTAAGTGTTTCCCCATTCCCCTTTCTTTTTAAATTAAATCATGCATTTGTCACTTGTTTTTCCTAAGTTCATTTTTAGTGGGACTTGGTGGTGGCAATGTAGTTGTGACCATACATCAGTATTTCGAGAGTTTATGGAGCATCAAAAGAAAAAAGTATAGTGAGGCCACGAAATGGAATCTCCACCATCAGATCTTTCTTGCTCTAACAATGCTTGTGTTCTTGTAGGGAAACAAAAGATATATGGTGGGTCCAATGATAGCATCACACAATGGACAGGTGTCGGCATTGTGAGAATTTGAAGAACATCCTAGGAGATCTTAATGGATATGAAGGAGTTTTTCCCCAAAAGTTTCAAATGCCCAAAATGTAGCCACATGTCCCAAGGAACTTAAGTGGAACAATTTTGCACGAGGGCTTTTAAGCCTAATATTGATGGTGGAGATATAATGACTAATTATAAGATCACCACTCATTCTTGATGAAGGCGAATAAGGATGTATGACCTACACGTGTTCTCGATGAATTTGACATGAATGAGATTGTGCCACATGTCCAAGCTATCCAGGCAAGAGATTTTTCAACACTGGGAGATGATCTGGCAGGATGTTTCAAAGATATAAGGCCACACGGTGAGGTTGACTATTAAATTCAATTGAATTGATGATGTAATTGATCTGGTGCTATCATAAACACTATTAAAAGTGGCTCATTGATGGTGAAAAAATCCTTTGATTGCTTGCAACCACCTTTTTAGTGTTCTCAATGCCTGATAAATGCAAATTTCATTCTACTGCCACCATGGCTATCCATCTATCAATCAGAGCAGTTATGGCCACTATTTCTATCTCTTCAAGGCCTAAGTTTGCACATAAAAATTAGGTTTTCTACATAAGGACGTGCATCCAATCAACTCTTCCTCGAATCAGTAGTTATTGTTCTTTGCAACTTGAAGACAGTGGTTGAGTTTTAGGGTTTTAGTTGAAGTCTTCTCAGTTATGCCTAAGTTATAAAGGAAAATTTTATAACTCTTTCAAAGGGTCAATCTCTTATATGATTCTATATTAGATATATTGCATACTCTGCTACTGTAATTTCCTTTGCCTCTAAGTGAATATATTTCTATGTTTTACCTTTTTCTTCCATTAATATATTGTACAATATCTTCTTGAATTCTGTTAATGTGTTGCTTCCATTCTTCAACTTGTATGTTGTATCTATTTTTCCTTTGAATGATATAGAGTAAATCTCCTTCCTTATAACATTCTATTGGTTTATGATCTACATGTGGTTGTTGAGTTAAAGCAAATATTGAATCTATGTACTTTAGGATTATATTGATGAACTGTGCAGTTCTAGGAAGAGATAAGAATGAATGTACTATTTGGTGTATTGCCCCTCTATATTAGACTAAGTAGTTTGAGTTCATGCATCTCCTTCTCCCTTTTCCTTCAAAGAAGTAGTTAGGTGCATCCTGATAGTGAGGAATCCGACCTTCTTTGGAGACTAAATCTCATTGTTCAGTTTCACAACTTGGAGATTGTTTCCATGTTTCACAAGGTTTCCTTTAGGTCAAACTTCAGGCAAGGGTGCAACATTTTGTGACAACACTTTCCTTCTTTTCATCCTTATCTTCTCTATTAGGACATCTAGCAACAATATGACCAACTTTATTGCATGAAAAACAAATGATAGGTAATTTACCTTTGCAATTACCTTTTCCTCTTCCAAACCTTTTTGCAATGAGGGATTCAAGTTCATCAATCTCATCATTAGAACTATCACTTTCACTCTTCACATGTTTTCCTTTCTTCTTAGTAAGAATCAGTTGTGACTTGTAAGAAGATTCAATGGTAGTAGGCGTGCAATTATCAAACTTAGAATTTCAAAAGTAGCAAGTCTACCAACTACACCTTATAAAGTCAAATTGTTAATTGACGTGCATCTTAGTTCTTGGATTGTAGAGACTCTAATGACATAGATAGGGAGTAGAGTCCTCAATACCTTTCTTATCACTATCTCATCTTCAATTGTTCCATTTTCTCCTTGAATAGCATTAACAATCTCTTTAACTCTTGTGTAGTATTGTACTATGTTCTCACCTTCCATCATTCTCATATCATCAAATTTACCTCTCAAAATTTCTACTTTGGCTCTTAATAAATTGTCATCACCTCCATATATGGTCTTCAGTCTATCCCACATCTTCTTTGTAGTATTGTAGTATTTTAGGTCATCAAACTTAGCATAGCCTAAGGCTAAGGAAATCTCCAACATTGCTTGGTTGTGATCTAACTTATGTCTTAATTTTAGCAGTCAAAGGATTAGTTGTTACCTCTACATATTAATTTCTTAGAAAATTGATAGAGACATCACTAATATTGGATATGTGCAGCTTCATCAGGGTATGTCATGTAGGAAAGTTCTCCTGATTCAGCTTGGGAACATCTCTCTTATTTGTCATGATCTTTAGCTTTAAGTACCTTCAAAATTTTCTTTGTAAGCACTTAGCTCTGATACCAATTGTTAGAAATGTTTAGAGTAAATGAGAGGGGGTGGGGGGTTGGGGTGAATTAGTTACTTAAGGTCTATATGTACCACTTGAACTAATAAACATTAAACACATCAATGTTTAGCTGATCCTACCTAACTTGTTGTTGCTTGGTCTATACTATTAAACTATCATAAACTTAACTTGCATTGCAGAATGAAAAACATCATCATATGTAAAAAATTCATACAACATTCATCATAGTTTGACACTAGGATTTTACATGGAAACCCAATTTGGGAAAAACCACTAGCAACATGTCACTCTTTTTCACTCTTTCAAAGTGAGCTCTATTAGGAGCCAACCTGATAAGGTTTACAATACATAATATTAAATGTGACCTTGTTAGAGGATTTAATCACCCTATTAGGAGTGGCCTTGTAAGAGAAATTTGATCATTCCATTTAGAATGTCACCTAGTTAAAGGATTTACACAGACTATTAAGTCTTCCAATGAATTGTAGGTCCTCTATTAAAAGGATTTCAAAATACAAACTTTTTACAATGATAAGAAATAAAATAGTAGGTTTTGATCTGTGTGATTACAACTTACTTTTTCTAGTTTAGATCTCTGTTTAGTCCTTATGTTGGTTCACTAATAAGCCTTTCATTGTCATCTTTGATCTTGAACTTCTTGGACATCCTTCAAGCAACCAGTCTACTCTTCTCATCAAAACTTAAGCCTTATACTCAAAATCACTTATCAATAACATCATCACATCTGTAAGCTTTCTCCTTCATCTTCACATTCACACTCTTCTGTGCTTTTGATCAACCTTTCTTTGTATATGAACTTGCTCATACACATTGACTGGGCTTGCCTAGGCTTGACTAGACACGACACCAAAGTTTAGTTCAGTATCCCTTTAAATAGGCAATTTGTGCTTTGCCATTTTCTACATCCACCGTAAATCTTAGGGTTTATGATCAACTTCAACTTGATTCAATGTATCTGTACAACTTCTTGATCATCCTCTAGAAATTTCCCTAGAATCCTTCTGTTAGGTCTTTATCTAATCACCATCTTGAATTTAATGATCCAACTCATTAATCTAATCTTCAACATGTTTTACATCTCCCAAGAAATCAACTGATTTGGCTTGATCTTACGATTCCTTTAAATTTGATCTTTTACTATCACTCAGAAATCACCAAATTTTAACACTTGGTCAACACTGAAATACTCAGTCTCTATTTAAGATTTCTAGCTCGACATCAACTAACTTGCTCAGTCGATGATAATGCTTGGTCAACACTAGATTTTCTCAGCACTAGTTGTGGCTCAGTTGGCACTAGCATTACTCGACACTCCTTAATAATTTACTATTTTTCTTGGCTTGGCTTAGCTTTCTTGACATAAACAATTACTTTATCAAAGTCTATCTAATCAAATATCCATTGTAACTTCCTTTTCATAACCTCAACCTTTCCTCTAGGTACTATAGTTATGAGCAACTCTCAAATCCTCTTCATTAATGAAATGAATATAAAATTTAGATTAGGTAGCAATATGTCTCATCCATAGATTTGACATCAATGATATAATAATTTTTCTTTTTCCAATTGTAAGCTTTCAATACCTCAAACCAAAAGAAAAGAGGTTGCCCACATGGAAAAGGTCACCTCATATCCTAACAAACTAGTCAACTCATCAAAAATACTCCTTAAAGGCTGCAATAGTCAATCAATGCTCCACAAAGAGCTTTAAAAAGTAAAAAATGACTCTTGTAAATCTCCTCATAGACCCTAGATTTCATCTTAAAGTTTCTATCCACTTTGACCTCCAAGACTAAAGTCTCTTCATTAATACACACTTATCTTGTGAGACTAAGTAAAAAGGAACACAAGGAAAAATAAACCCCCTCATATCTTGCATTAAAAATAACATAATGAATCAAAGGTTTATAAGATGCCTTTGATTTCATTTGTTTCACAAATAGCTTTTAAGCAAAATAAAAAATACCCTTTGTTTGTCAATATTCATAGTTAATTATTTTATATATATTTTTGATCCATAAGAGGCCAAAGCCAAGGTTTATTATTATTATGTGTTATAATTAGTTATTATTACTATTATTTATTAAGCTCAAGTGGACCAAACCCTATTGGAAGTCTTATTGGGAAATAAGATACTGAGAGGGGGTATGGCGGGGGTGGGGGGTGGGGGGGGGCAGGGGGTGAGTGAATCAGGATCTATAAAAATTTTCACTTCTTGAGAAAAATAACAAATTAACTACATTCAGTCCTAATCCTTCTCATATCTTATATTAGATATCATATACTTATAAACTATAAAACTAAAATAAAATCTATCTAAGCATAACATCCATCAACATGAAAATGTAAACTCATAACAAAAGGATTTTCTTAACCCAAAAACCCTCGAAGGTGAAGGTAAAATTGGGGTGGGGATGACATCCACAAATTTTTACTATTGCAATAATAAAGTTCACATGTTAGGGCTACAATTTGATCACTTTTGATGATCTACCCTGTGAGGGGTCTTCTCGGTTAAAAGCATTACAAGACTGTTGAGTCTACCTTGATTAAAGGATTTAAACTTACAATGAAGTAAGCACTTTGTTAGGAGATTTAACAAGGTTTATTTTTGATAAGAAAAATAGGTTTTACAAGGATCCTGAAACCCAATAGTTAAAACAAAAACCAAGGTTGATAATAAGCATATAAAGCTTAGCCAAACATAGACAAGTCACACGACTAATAATAAGCATAAAAGCCCAGCCAAACACAAAGGCCAACGAAAAGGCCAGTTCAACTTACATCCAAAAAGCCAAAACAAGAAAAAGCCAACTTGACAAAAAATAACATAAAACTAACACTAAAAGACATGAATAAATAAAACATGATTACTCTTATGTCTTTTGCTTAAGCTCCTGCATCGTTAGGTTGCTTCATAGACTTTGTGAGTCTCCTCAAAAATCTGCTCCTGACTCTTCTGGGCTTCCTGATCCAGGTTGCTGAAAGTAATTTCTATCGCTGCATCCTCTTCCACCCTAGCTCTTTCCCTGTCCTTGTCCTGACTCTTGTCTAGTAGGCCTCTGGCTTTTAACATTCCAGCAAGGGACAAAATGTTATCATTGATAGAATTGAGGATGGACATGATCTGATTCACTAGATTGCAATTATAGTTTTCTAGGTTCAGGATCCTCTTCTTAGCTAAACTGATTCTATCCTCTTTATTCTTTTGATTTCCTAGACTTGGCTCCTTCCTACTATTTTCCATTTGGCCAATTTTTCCCTTGATCTCTTCCAATTCATGGTAAAATCATTTGATTGACCTGAAGTTTTCAATCATGCTATTGCAAGCATTATTCAATAGGTTCATACCCATTTCCCTAGCATTATCCTTTATTGCCACCATAGCTAGATCGATTAGTTCTTCAAACTAGAGCTAACCCTATTTTTCTTCTAGAATTTGGGGATTCATTGTCTCCCTAACAATCCCCATCTTAAATGTTCTTACATTAAAATTTCTCCATGCATTTTGCCTATCCTTAATAATCACTTCTCCACCCTCTCCTCCAATATTCTCCTTCTCTTGCTCCTGGGGATGAATAGGAGAAAGAGGAATAGCAAAGATATCCAGCCCTAACCCCAAAACCCCTCAATGTCCATCTATTTTTCCCTCTTCCTTTTCTTTGCAGTTGGTTCCTCCCTCTTAATTTCTGTCATCTCCTCCTTCTCCTCCTCCTCATATTTTACATCCTCCCCTTCCTTATTATTATTTTTCTTCATCACCCTAGCTTGCAATTTTAGGCCCATGTCCTCTAGGGCTCTTCCTACTTGGGATAATAGGTGAGGGTGATTTTTTCTCTGACTCTTTAGCCTTCTTTCCAGAGGAATTTTTTTCCTCCCCCTCCTCCAAGCTGATACTTTCAATATCTTCTAAATCAGAGGAAAAACTAGAACTACCCGAGTCCTCAGAGGCATCCACACCAGGCTGAGGAGATTTGCTCAAAGTCTAAGCTTTAAAATGCTCATAAATTAACAATAATAATCCCTCATGAAGGGCAGGATTCATAGAGGGTTTTTTCTTGTATCCTGTGATAGCCTTGCTCATAGAAGTAAACAAATAAAAGGGGAAAGAAATCTTGATACCATGACGAAAATGGCTGAGAAAAATAAAGTGATGGGTTCTCACCTGGTCAAATCTAGTATCCAATGAAATATACTAATTAATAGCTCGTAAAAGATACCTCCAAAGTTTTTTGATGGAATCCATTTCATAGTATGTTTCACACTTTACCAGATCATTCCTCTCCTATATTTTCTTTGCAAAATCCTTGACTGCATTCACCGACAGCTTCTTGTCTCTATAAAATTTAAAGCCCTCCACCAAAATTTTAGACACAAGAGCAATGACTTCCTCTATAATATGAAATAAAACTCCATTCACTTTAACTCTCCCATCCTTCCAAGAGTTTATCATATTGTTAGTTACATCTAGATCAAAGCCATGGAATTTAGCAATGTAATTTGCTATACCTCCCGTCTCCAGTTTCTCCCATACTTTTGCCCTTTCTTTCCATTTTTTTGCTTCCCCCATAGGCTCCTTCCTACTCCATTCCCCCACCATTTCTGCACTCACCACCCCTAGAATTCTCATAAAAACCAACCTCTACAAACCCTTCTCAACCCTTTGAAAGCTCTGGTTCTCTCATCTCTAAAAAGTGCCAAAATATTTTTCTTTACCCTAGGAAAAAAGGTGGACGAAAATATCGACCCACAAAATGTGTCGATATGACACTGATAACCTCATCTCCTGACTACGTTTGTTGTAAACACCATTATTACAATTACTCACACCCCAACTTCCATAAATTAATATTATTACAATAAGATCTCCATCGTACTTCCCTAGATTTTTTCCAATTCCATAAGACACCTCACTTCTATAAGAATATTCCCCCTCGAATTCCAATCATCACCTTATCTTGCCTGACTGCTTTGTTAGCGAACTAGTTTGCCACGGGGTTAGCTTCCCTATAAACATGGGTGACATGGAAACATTCAAATTTTTGAAGGAGATTTTGGGTCCAATTAAATATGCAATAGACCATGAAGGTTGACTGATTCCTTTAATACATCTTATAATGTTATTAGAATCCCCCTCCAACCATAATTTTTTTATTCCCATATCAAAGGCCAATTTAACTATATGGTAAGCAGCGCTGGCTTTTGCAAAATGGTTAGTTTGGAAACCAAATGGATGAGAAAAAGATGCCACCCCTCCACCATAATTATTTCTTATGATTCCTCCACAACCCAAAGGTCCAGGGTTACCTTTTGATGCACCATCAAAATTTTCTTTTTGCCATCCCTCAGGAGGGGGCAACCATTTTAGCTCCTATCTTTTGGTCCTCCTATCCTTTTCTTTCTCCTTCTTATTACCACCATTTTCAATATCTGCCCCCTTCCTTACCTCATAGTTTTCCTTTATTCTTCTATTAATCTTCTCTTCTAGACCATAAGCAGGTTCCTCTCTGTCTCTAAAATTCGATTGTTTCTTTCCTTCCAGATTCACCAACAAAAATGAGGCAAAGTCCAGGTACTTAAATCCAGCAAGTCTGAGCCCTTGAACATGCTTATCCATTGGCAAAAGAAATCTAGTAGATTACTTGGTTTACACCAGCTTACCCCAAAATTTTTTGTAATGTTGTCCCATCCCTCCCTAGATAAAGGGCAATGTATAAACATATGATTGACCAATTCCATCTGATTCTTACAAAGGATACACCTATTAGGCATAATATGACCTCTTTTTATTAAATTATCCTGTGTAAGAATTTTGTCTTGCAAGGCCAGCAAGTAAAAAATATTAATCTTTGAGGTAAGCCCAAGTAACCAAGCTTTTGTCCAAGGGGGTTTCTCTTTTAGGCTCCAAAGGGAATTGTAGCCCAAAGCTACCGAGTAACAACCATTAGGACTGTCGCCCCATATAACTTCATCCCTCTTATTATTAATAACCATAGAATTCAACATAGTCATGATCAGCTTGAGATCCTCAGAGATGACAAATAGGTCTTTCTATCCCTGTTCTACAATCACTAACTTTCAAACCAAATTGCCTAATACAATCATTAGCCCACATTTCAAATGTAGGATTATTAATAAGAGGTCCTTGTAGCAGCCAATGATCATTATAAAAGAGAATATCCTCCCCATTCCCCACTTTCCAAACACTTTCCAAACAACCTTAGCCTTGGCCATCTCTCTTTCTTTAAGAATACCATTCCAAATAACAGAACTGCTCAGGATGTTCTCATTGTTTAGCAAAAACTGGATTGAAGGTCTTATAAGATACTTATAAATAAAAACATCCCTCCATTCCCCAGTACTATTAAAAATGTGCCAAATCTGTTTGGCTAGGAGAGCCATATTAAGATGCTTTAGTTTCTTGATACCCAATCCACCATAGCACTTTGGAAGACAGACATTATCCCAAGCCACAAGGGGATATCTATTCCACCCTTCAAGACCCAACCACAAAAAATCTCTCTAAATATTTTCTATTTTCTCTACAAATTTAACTGGAATCCCAAAAAGGATCAAGGCATACATTGGAAGGTTCTGAAGAGTAGATTTAAACAAAAGGCATTTGCTAGCTTGACTAAGAGAAGCCCCTTTCCAAACCACTAGCTTCTTATTGAACCTGTCAATGATCCCATTCTATAAGGACTCAGGAGGCTTAGCACCCAAAGGGATTCCAAGATAAGTAGAAGGAAGCTTTCCCACTCCATAACCAAGGATCCTCACAATTTTCCTCTGCGTGTCCTCTGGAGTATTAGTAAAGAAAACTGAACTTTTTTCCCAATTGATAAGTTGTCCAGATCCTCTAGTGTACAAATCAAGAATCTCCTTCATAACCTTAGCCTCCTTGACTGAAGCTTCCCCTCCCATAATTGTATCATCCACAAGCTATTGATGAGAAAAAGGATCATACCTAGAAGATGATTTAAACCCTTTTAGCCTTCCTACTTGTATGTTCTTCTCAATAAACCTTCCAATACATTCCACCAAAATAATGAACAAAATATGAGAGAGGGGGTCCCCCTGTCTAAACCCTCTCGAAGGTTTGAAAAAAATAGAAGGAGCACCATTAACCAAAATTGCAAGAGAAGAAGTTGAATTAGTTGAGAAATAAGCTTACAAACTTTTTGAGCAAAGCCAAAAGACTGGAGCACCAAATCAAGGAAAGTCCAGTCGACCTGATCATAAGCTTTTGAAAGATCCAGTTTGAGAAGCATTCCATCTCTCTAGCTTTGATTGAATGGATAACTTCATGCACCATTATGATCAAATCCAAAATCTGTCTTCCAGGACAAATCCTGTTTGTTGCTAAGATATGATCAAAGGAAGAATTTTAATCATTCTAGAGGTTAGCACCTTTGATATAATCTTGTTGAAAGAGTTACATAGACTAATTGGTCTAAATTTATCCAAAGAGTCAGCCCCAAGAGTTTTAGGAATGAGGACCAAAAAAGTAGACTTAATCTCTTTTAGAATACTTTTGGCTCCAAAGAATTCCTGAATAGCCTTCACAACATCTTCCATAACCACCTACCAATAAATTTGGAAGAAGAAGGTAGGAAATCCATCCAAGCTCGGGGACTTATCCACTGGTAGGGAAAAAAGAGCTTCTCTAACTTCCTAAGCATTTGGTATAGCCGTCAACATTTTATTGTGATGGGGTTGAATAATCTGTGGAATGCATGCAATAATTTCAGTCTGATCCAACTTCGATAATAAGGGGTCCCAAGACAAAAAAGAGGAGAAATAGGAAACTTCTTTAGCAGCAATTTCATCTTCTTTTGTCAACATATCATACCCCTTTTTTAAAGAAAAAATTATGTTATTAGCTCTATGCTTTAGTGTAGAAATGTGGAAAAACCTTGTGTTCTGATTCCCCTCTTTCAGCCAATTAATTCTAGATCTTTGCTTCCAGAACTTCTCTTCCTTATAATATTATGCAAGTCAGAAAAAATAAACAACTCTACATTTCAGTTCAAATTATTGTACCCTTCCTTTTGAATAATATCCTGAATGGAGGAGAGTTTGACAAACAAATCATCTTTATCATAAAAAATATGACCAAAATCTATCTTATTCTAGACTTTTATCATTCTCTTCACATTACTCAACTTATTTGGTACTCTAAACATGGCAGTACCTTCCACCTCTATCCCCCACCAGTGGTATAGCTTACTCAATAAATTAGGATGTAAAGTCCACATATTTTCAAGCCAAAAAGGGAAGTTCCTTCTTGGTTCTAAAGAGACAACTAAGAGAGATATATGGGAGTGATCAGAGCCAATTCTAGGAAGCAGAGACAACTTACAAGAAAAAGACTGCAATCAATTTGGAGAGATAAGAGTTCTATCCAATTGAACCTAAATACACCCCCTTTTAGTTCTTTTATTTGACCAAGTAAAAACTCCTCCTAATAGATCCAAGTCCAAATAAGCCAGGCTATTTGTGAAATTGGAGAGGTTCATTTTACTTTCCTAGTTAGGTGCCAAACCTTTCTTCTTCTCCTCATCCACTAATGGAGTATTAAAACCCCCAATTATAATTCCTTTAGTTATGCTACTGGTCTGAACCAAATCATAGACTTTGGACGAATAATTATTTTTGTCCCTTTTGGAATTAGGAGCATAAACATTCAAAATGAACCAAAAAATCATTGGAGTACATATGGAACACTTTATAAAAAAGGATATTACCATCATTTTATAAGGTAGTGAAGTTGAACTACTTATTATTGAAAAGGGTTTGCAATCCTCTAGACACTCCTTCAGAATCTGAGGCTTCCCCACTCATGCTATTACTAAAAGATATTTTACCAAACTCTCTTTCTTCATCTTAGTTTCTTGAATCATCAGAATATCAGGTCTCTAATCTCTAATCATATTCCTAATGATTTCTTGGTTATGGGCTCCATTAAGGCCCCTTATATTCCAAGAGATTATCTTCATTTAAAACTAGGGGAACACTCCATAAGTGTTCTTTGGCTCCCATTTTCCAAACTTCTTCTGGTCTCATTTTTTTTGACTTGGCTAGCATGTCTCCTTCCTCTCGATCTTGACCTTATACCCAAGTTTGGATTAATATGACTCCTAGTCTCTGCTGGTGAAATCGGGGAGGGTTCTTGATTACTTTTCTTTTTAGTCTTTGGAGATAAGGATTTTTCCCTTTCTAATCCCTTTTCTAGATTGCATGAAACATTTGGGTTCTTCTTAGGAGACGAGGGGAGAACCAAGACATCCTCTTGATTTTCCTTCACTAACTCCCCTTCAAAAGAGACTTTTTCCCCACTTCTTGCGTTTGATTATCTAACACCATCATATCTTGGAGTTGGATTTCCTCCTCTGTCATGGTCTCCTCCCTCATAACTTGAGCAGTAATTGATTTTGCTCCATTTGCCTCGTTATTTTTTAAAAATTTAGGATTAGCCTTCTCTCCTAAAAATCTAGGATCCATTGTTATATCTTCCTCCTCGCTAATAGATGAAACAATTGCCTCATCTTATTTGATTCTCCAAGGACTGTCTCCTTTATTCCCTCAATAGTGACTTCCACTATCTTTTCTAGTTCTTCCAGTTTCCTTACTAATTCTGCAGGCCCATTAATCTTAATTGCTGGTTCAGCCAACACATTAATCTTTGTTCCTGATAGGACATCCTTGTCTATTGTAGAAGTTGTGCTGGCCGATTTATTTCCTCCTTTGATAGGAGAATTGACCTCAGCCTTCTAGCCACCCTTGAAGTCCTTCCTTTTCTAGATTTTTTTCTCCTTTCCATGTGAATAAGATGGAATCTTTTTCTTTTCAGCTTTAACCTTTGGGCATAGATTTGATTTGTGTCTAGATTTCAGATAGTGAAAACAAGCAAAAGAGATACTTTCATAGATGAGCTACTGAGTATGTGTTCCTAGCTTAGATTGAAAAGTCATAACCTCTGGCATGTCATCCCCTTCTCTGACACTGATACAAGTGCTTGCATACATTAGTTTGCTTCTAGAAGCTGTTACTGGATCTCCTGACAAAAGTTCCCCAAAGGAATTTGTTACTCCCACAAATACATCCTCTTTCTAGAATTCCAATGGTAGCTCTTGAAGTCTGACCCAAACCAGTGCTTAAACAAAGAATGATTCATTCAAATCCAGTTTGGATGACCATTTCTGAAGCACAAGGGTAGACCGACCTATACTCCAAGGTTCTCACATAGGATGTTAGACAAGTCTTCTTTACAAGTAAAATCAAAAGATAGGAAGCCTTTTTCCATAGCCGTAACATTGACCTATCCTTTAAGCTACCATTTCTTCTGAGTGAAAGATCTCACTATGTCTATGTTCAGCCTTTGCCCAATAAAATTTCTCACCAGAGTGGATGCCATTGAGGTAATACTATGATTTACCAACACGTTTGGAATAGAAATTGCACAAGACCCCTTATCCAAGCTAGAAAAAATCTTAACCGAAGGGAATGAAGACTTACCAGAGGGTTTAACACCAAAAAGAGATGACCATTTCGCTAGAAAACCAGACCGGTCCACCTTGGGTAGCATAATAGATTTGTCCAGACCTCTGCTCTTATCACGTGGGTCCCCATCCCCATTCTTCATTTCATCTCCAATCTCTGCAGTCCCCTGACACTCTGCAAATCCCTCCTTTGTTTTTGGTTTCCAATTTCCTCATCCCTGTGGAATCTTGCCCAAGATAGGTTTCAAATTTTGAAAAGGTGCGCTACCCCATTAAGAGATTTTCCCTGATACATTGGTTAAAATGTCTCCATACCTAATCCTTCCATTTTCTCTATGAAGCATATTATAGATCTTCTCCCTTCAATATGTAAATCTAATCTCCTTATCTGATTTGGTCTATTCCTCCCTTCACTGCTAGGTTGGGCTATCTAATCTCTCTATCAAACTTAGCTTTCCTTGATCTGCCCTTATCTTGTTCGCACATTCACAATCTTCCTTTACATAACTTCATACTCCTTCTCACTTCCATTAATTCCCATATAATTAGGGTTGGATCCCTTCTTAAATAAATAATTGTTGAAAGTTCTAGATTAAAATCAATGATCCAGAATGTATTCTTTTGTCATTTAACCCTTCTAGTTTTCTAGTGATTGATTAATCTTCCTTTCCTGGGATTAATGCCTTTTGTCAAAATGTGTTATTTTCTCATTAAGTGTCTCTACAATCAATAAATTTCATATAGAAGTTGGCTAAAATGATTTACATAAGTGTTTGTACTATTACAAACATATGCCAAACCTCGTTTACTTGACAATTAAATGTTTTGACGCATGGTCATAACTAACATGCATGCTATCTCTTGACTTCTATAGGATCAGGATATATTGACTCACTCGACATAATTTTACTTTACATTGGTCGATCTTCATAATATTTACTTGGCATGTATAGTAGCTCGGTCTGTATTGGGGTGCTTGACAATCTTTGACTTGTTTGGCATATAGTGAAGCATAAACATGTCCATGTAGCTCAACCTTCTCTGGATGGCTCGGTCATAGTGATGATCGACCAGTGTTGCCTAGAAAATTACTAAGTGTTGGACACTAATAGGAAACAAGGCTTAGAGATCAATAATCTCCTCCTTTGACATTAGTGACAAAAACACTTTCTCATGACTTATCATGACATGGCCACATAACCCCTGCAAAAACCTACCATCTATCGACACGTGTCTCCATCCTAAGCATAGTCAACACTGCATCATCTGCCCAGTTGAATCCATGCAAGCCTATACAGTCAAAAAATTTGTATAATAGTTCAGAGGACACACCAAATTTTTTGTATAGTTTGTACTACCATGCAAGCTGTTGACATCACCATTCGTACAGTTGATGTCATGCTGACATCATCACAAGGTTAGAAGTTGCTGATGTCATCAATCTACAAGCCTAAATTTGACGACCGTCTGATCATCATTCTAGGAAAAACTTGAATTGCTATGACGACCATATGATCATCAAATTTAACCCCATCTTTTGCTGATGCAACCCCTCTCCATATTGATATTTGATTTTGTAGTTCAACTTTGGGAGGCCATATCTTAGTCATTTGGACTCCAAATTAGGTGCAATTTTTTTGAAATTGGGTAGAATTTCCTAAAAAATTTAGTGGTGCAACTTTTTTTTGATTTTGGTGCATGGATTTGTCAAAATTTGCATTTTTTGGCTACTGTACCTGCATAATCTTACATTTTACAACTTCAAATGCTCTGTACGAAATCTATACTCGAAAATAGGTTCCTTTTTTTTAAAAGTCTATTATTTTTTGTCTATTATCTAGATCTATAGTTAGATTATAAGGTTGTGTGAACAAAAGTGTCACTTTTAGAAATAGGGCCTTTCTTTGCTTTGTACTGCTTTAGAATTGTAGCACATTGTAAAGTTCTAGACTTGTAATCCATTAAGAGGTTGTAAAAAGAAAAATTAGAAGTCCACGAAGGCTAAAATTGACAAGTGGCCATTGTAATTGCTCTACTTATAAATTTCCAAAAGCATCTATTTTGGGGGGGTTTTTTGATTTAGTGAAAAGGGGGGTGTTCTTGGTGTTGTGTTCCTTCTTTTCTACAATTTTCTTTCATTTTTTGCATCATGGGAAATTTTATGCTTCCAAAATTAACTCCACATAACTATGCCACATGGTCCATCAAAATGTGGTATCATTTAATGCACAATGGAGTTTCTCAATATGTAGATAGTACCCTTCCTAAACCAACAAGAAATAAAGTATCAACAAGTGATATTTCAGCTTGGGTAGTAATGGATAGGAAAACCCTAGGTGATATATGTTTGGGGGTTGATGACAAGATCATGTATCAAATTAAGAAGTTTTCTACATCCAAGGAAGCTTGGGATACCCTCGAACACCTATATGATAAAGTGTCTAAAGAGGATGTTTTCAAAATTGAAGATGAGCTTGTCTCCTTAGACCCTAAGTCATTTGATTCTATATAGGATTTCATCATTAAGGTGAATGAACTAAGGAAAAAGCTTATTGATTGTGGGGATTCTATCAAAGATGATAGATTGATCTATCTCATACATAACAAGATGCCATTAGAATATTCCACATTTGTTTCTTCTTATAACACCTCAAAGACTACATTAGGGTTTGCCTATAAGAAAGTCTCTTTTGATGAATATGCTGATCTGTTGGATACAAAAGAAAAGAAGTTGAAATCAATGGGGATTCTCAATTCACCTAAGTCTAAAACTTTGGTAGCCAACAATGAGGGTTCTCAAAATTCAGCTGGATAGTCTTCAAATAAAGGAAAGGGTAAGAATAAGAAGTGGAAGAAAAAATCAGTGCAAAAAAGACAACACCACAATTGAATCAACAAGGCAAGTCTTCCTCAAATTCCAACAAGAGGGGGGACAACAAAAAGGAGAAGAAAAAGTGTGCCTATTGCAAGAAAATGGGTCATGAAGAACATGAGTGTTATCTTAAGAAGATTGATGAGTTGACCAACATCATTAAGAAACATATTGTTCCATTACTTAATGCTTATAAGGATAAAGGGTCTTCTTCATATTCAAAAGGCAAAGGGCAAGCACTCATGGCAAATTCAAACTCTTCAAAGTAATGGATACTTGATTCAGGTGCCTCTTATCACATGGGTTCTTCAAGGGAGGATTTTTTTTCAATGAAGCAGTCAAAGGTACTGCGCATCTTTGTGGGAGATGATATTAAAATGAAAGTTGAAGGGAAAGGAAACGTGGAGATGGAAAATGGAGAGTTTCAAGATGTTCTCTATGTTCCAAACCTAAGTTCCAATCTCCTATCACTCTACCAAATCACTCACCTTGGAGATGGACATAGAGTTGAGTTCCTTCCAAACTCAGTATAGGTGCATAGTCTTAAAGATGAATCAATGGTTGTAGTGGGGAAAGTGAATCATGACAAAAGGTTGTACTCTTTCTCCCATTTTGTAGCCAAGTCTCCTTCAAAGGCCTTGTTATCAAAATCAAATTCAAACATGCAATTATGCCATGAGTGGTTTGGTCATCTTGATTTCCGCTATCTTCAGCAACTTTGCACAAATAGAATGGTCAAAGGTCTACCTCAAATCAACTTTTCCCATAGTGAATTTTCAAAAGATTTAGTGGATATGCATCTAGAGGGGAAGTTACAAAAAGGAAAGTCTTCAAGAGCACCAAATGTTCTACATATGGTTCACATGGTATTAGCAAGACCTTTTGCAATCAACTGGGGTCACTACATACTTACTTTCATTGATGACTTGTCAAGATACACTTGGGTCTACTTTCTTCATCATAAGAATGAAGTGTTGGACAAGTTTCTAGCCTTTAAGACTCATGTTGAATAGAAATTGAGGAAAGCCATCAAATTTCTAAGGATGGAAAATGGAAGCATGTATGTGAACATAAGACTTAAATACTTTTGTAGACTTGAGGAAATTGATCTTCAGAATCCACCAGCATTCAGTCTGCATATGACAGATGTTGCAGCATTGAGGATTCAAACTCTTAAGTCTATGGCAAGTTGCATGATACAGGCCAAGTCTCTAGATCCATCACTTGAAGTCAAAGTAATTATTAGTGTCACTCACATTCTAAACAAGTCTCCTCATCCAGCCTTAGATGGCAAGACTCCTTTTGAGGCATGGTGCAGCAAAAAACCTATTGTGACACCCTTCAAAATCTTCATTTGTCCTGCATATCTTCTAGGGGATGTGAGGCACAATCACCTTGGCCTTGTACTCATGGATCCAAAGACACATTAGATTTGTGTGGAGAAGGATGTACACTTTGAGGAAAGTTCACCCAACTTGTCCTCTAATCCTCTCTGCACCTCACATCGTGTGGAAAATGATAGTGACACCAGCGATAGTGCTTCAATAGATTCAGACACATGGGGTTCTATCGACAGTTGTAGTGAGAGGTCACTACATTAGTTTAGTTCACATGCATATATTGCCATAGTGATAGGTCCAACATAGCAGGGTACATCCAGTCTTCCATGTCCAGCTTCAATGATAGATTTGGGGGACAATATTGATGATCTACCTCTTCTTCTTAATGTAGCAACACCTTCTTTAGTTGTTACAAGGGCTCCATCCAACCCTCTTGTTCATTCTCTACATGATCAATCATTACAGGTTGAAGTGATTGTGGATACTTATGATCAATAGTTGCAGAGGGGTTCTTCATCAGCTAAGGAGACATACAGTTCTTTGAGATAGGTTCTTTAGCTAGTTGAGCAGGTTTCAAAGACATCACTTATCCATGGGATTCTTTCCACACATAGCAGAAGCATCTCATTTGTACCTTTGGGGTGTCTTGATTACTCGATCCATCCATAAATTGTGTGTGTTTTTCATCTCTCTTTTTGGGGGAGGGTTTTTCCCATGAGGTTTTCCCTCTTTCTCTGCTTTATGAGAGACTGCATTTCACTATGTACATGGGTACCTAACATGGCCTAGTAGCTGGGACCCATTATGCATTGCATCCTAGATTTTGTAAGCTTAAGAGCATTCCCCTAAGTTGCACTTAAGGGGGGGTGCTGGCATAAATAAGTATTTACTATTTACACTTTACTTAAGTTTACTTAGGTTAATGCATTATTTTATTATTTATTTAGGTGAGACACTTAGGAGTTTGTGTACTCTCATGAGTTGTCATGTTGACAACATAGAAGTACATAACTCTATTTCAGCACATGGTATCTACAACACTGAAGTTTGTATCATTCACTGAGTTCTCATGTAGATAACACAGTTATTCGCACTCCCTTTTTAGCACATGTTGTCTACACCACTGATTTGTGTGATACACCATTGTAGGCTTATCCTCTCATCATCACACTTACTTTCATGCTTAACGGAGGATAACTCATATCTGATGGACATGTGCCTCGTTGTATGACTTATCATGTTGTTGACTTCTATGCATTCTAAAAGTTCTCTAGAGGCCTTATATACAAACACTCCTAGTGTCCTTTCATATAGCATATTGAATGAATATATCATCATTCTGATCATACTCTCTCTTTGGTCTACTATTGTGCTTGTGTTTGAGTTCCTTGGTCTTGGGTGAATTCTGCCCTAAGCCAAATTCTTACAAAAAAGAAAAAAGTTACGACAATTACAACACAAGCAATTTCAATGGTTACTTCACCAATGTATGCACTAGTAGCTTTTGTACAAAACCCTAAAAAATAGTCCTAAAATGCTAAGATTTGGAATGAGCCATCTTTAGTATGTCAGAAATCCTCAAAATACAATTGTAGGTGGAGTAAGGTTAACTGGAGTTGGAGGAGCATATACCAATACAATTGATAATGCAACTTTTAAACACTCAATTGTGTCAGCAAACCTAGATTTTAGTTTGAAGGAGTTTGCATCAAAGTTTGGTTAGACAAGAAAAAGAAATAGGCAAATTATGAAGACTTTGAAAAGTGATGTAGTTGCTAAATGTTAAGGATCTACTAATAGTATATTTCCAACATATGATCCAAACATTGAAATGATGAAATTTATGGCTGTTATGCCCCTGGCTAGAGATAATAATCCACCAAAAAATGTAATAAATTTTAAAAGGTGTACAAGTTACCAATCTTCAAATGGATTTGTCAAAAGTGAAAAATATTGACAAAATCAATATATCAGAAGAGAGCAACAAAATGGTCTACTCTACACTTTTAAAAGTAGAGAGAGAAAACAAAAGGCTTACAAAGTAAATAGAAAAGTTATAGGCAGACCTTGATAATGTGAAGGCCAAGGAGAAAGTAGCAGAGAATAAGTTCAAAGAATTGTAAAATAGGGTAAAGAATTCTTCTCCTATAGAGACAATTTTCTAGCAAGAAAAGATGAATGAACAACTGCAAAATTTGATTAAAGAATTGGATGAGTGCAAAAAAAGAATTCAACATGAAAAAGCCTCTACTACATAGTTGTTCAAGTCTGTAGAGAGTAGTGCACAAGTCAATAATAAATTAAAAACTGACCTGGGCTCTACTATCAGGGAAAATAATAATTTGAAGATTGAATTGGAGAATGAAAAGAAAAAAAGAGGAGTCTAAGGCAAGGATAATTGATAATTTTCAAAAGAAATTGGAGAATGAGAAGAAAAAAGAGGAGTCTAGTGCAAACACAATCCACAATTTGAAGAAGCAATTGGAGAATATAAAGAAAAAAGAGGATTCAACTGCAAAAATAATCTTTGATTTGAAGAAGGAATTGGAGAATGCAAAGAAAACATAGTCTAGTGTTACTGCAAATAGTAACACAATCCACCATATGAAGAAGGAATTGGAGAATGCAAAGAAAAAAGAGGAGTTAGCTATAAAGAAAATCTTGGATTTGAAGAAGGAATTGGAGAACATGAAGAAAGAGGAGTCTACTCAAACACTCATGATTTGAAGAAGGAATTGGACAATGTGAAGAAAAAGGAGGAGTCCACTATGAAGACTATCCATGATTTGAAAAGGGAATTTGAGGATGAGAGGAAGAGAGCAACTAATTGGCAAGGACAACTAGAGGAAATACAAAAAAAGAGTGAAATAGAGATGTTTGAAATGAAGAAAAAGATGGAGAGTGTAATTGCACAAAATATAATGGCATATTCTAAAGACCATCATGTTAAGGATACTATAATAAACATGGCTAAGCTTATCAAACAAGAAAATTTAAGCTTATCAAATAAGAAAATTGGGACAAAATAATGAAGAACAGTGATAATTTGTTCCAATGGCTTGATTTAAATAGCAATCTCAGACTTGTCTTTGAGAATTTAAAAAAAGCTGTTGAGGGTAAAAGAGGAATCTTCACCAATTCCTTAAAAATTTTGCTAAACAAATTTTGAATAAAGTATAGAGATCCAGTGATAGAGATTTGGCAAACCATGGAATAAACAACCACTTGGATGCCTCTGTAATGGCCTTTGTTGTCTGTCACAATTGTGAACAAGTAATGAAAATAGATGAAACTCTCAAATATTCTTCTAGAGACTTGATGAAGATGAATCATAGCATACTAAACTGGCTAAATGTTGGATTACCAAATCTAGCTTACTCAAACAACAGATTCATTGGAAAAGAAGATTACATGAAAAAGTTGCAAAACACCATGAATTCTAATTTAGGCAACTTGCCTAAGGAAACCACTCTAGAAAGAATTGAAAGTTGCATCGAATCACTATCAACAATGAATGTAGTTATAGATAAATTCCTCGATTCATATAAAATTATCTCTTTGAACTAGTATTCATTGTTGACTAGGTTACAACTATTTAGCTACAACCTCAAACAAATGGAGCATCCAAATGATGTAGAATGGAGTGCCCTAAAGAACTTCATTCGGGCTGGGTCATCTTCTCAAACTGTTATTATTGTTGTCAGTGGCACTCATAACTGATAGCACTAAGAAGTAACAACTTAGTAAGTGATAGTACTACAATCATTTTGTTACTTGTTTCTCTTTAATTTCAAATTTTAGATTTAATTTCAACTTTGTTTAATGTTAATTTCTACAAGAATCAAGAGCCGACATATCAAGATAGTTGGACAGTCATGCACTGGCATAATATTACTACATAGAGTAGACGTAAAAAAATTCTCTACTCCTACTTGAAAAAATTGTGCAATTGGCAATGTGATTGTACACACATAATGTATTATGTACTAATAATTTGATTATATATACAATTACAAACCAACCTAAAACTGTTAGGATTAAACTATAGCCATAAATAATAATTACATGCAAATATAACAAAAAATTTTTTTTGGCAAAGAATTTATGAAGTATGTATAAGACTTTCCTGATCAATCACCACAAACTAAAAATCTACCACTTGGGGATTGATCAGTCTCCACACTAAAAAATAATATTCCACTTGTAGACTGATTCAATAGCTATGCTACTACTCCATGAGGCTCCCACTGTATCAAACCACCTTGGATTCTGTTTTTCTTTTATTCATGTTTAGTCTAGAAGACCAACCAAAATTGAAGAGGAATTCAACTTCTCCCTTGTTACTACCTTTATAAACATATTTGTTGGATTGTCATATGTATGTATCTTGTTTAGCTTTAACTGTCCATCCTCCAAAACTAATCGAATGAAATAGTACCGCAACTGTATGTGTTTGGTCTTTGAATGTAGAGCTGAATTCTTTGCAAGATGAATGGCACTCTGACTATCTATTAACAAATAATTATCCTTTTGAGGATGTCCTAATTCTTCCAAGAAGAATTGATGCGATATCATCTCCTTGGCTACCTTTGTAGCAGCTACATACTTTGCCTCTGTAGTAGATAAAGCATTAACATTATATAAACTAGAAATCTAGCTCACAGTTGCCTCACCAATAGTAAAGACATAACCTATAGTACTCCACCTAGTATCAATATCCCCTACCAAATCTAAGTCAACATAGCCCTGTAAATTAGTAGTAGAGCTCCCAAAGTGTAAATACTTATTGGATGTTCCTCTCAAATATCTGAGAATTCATTTGACTGCATTCCAATGCTCAATTTCTAGATGACTCATATACCTGCTAACAACTCCCACTACATGTGCAATATCTGGCCTAGTACATACCATAGCATACATCAAGCTTCCTACAGCTGAAGCATAGGGTACCTTGGACATCTTATCGTCCTCTTATTGCATCTTGGGACACATCTCCTTAGTCAACTTCAAATGACCAGATAAAAGTGTAGTTACAGCTTTTGTATTCTCCATAGAGAAACATTGCAACACATTCTCAACATAATCAACTTGAGATAGTGTCATTTTCCTGTGCTTCTTATCTCTAAAAATCTTCATACCAAGGATTTCTTTTGCTACCCCCAAATCCTTCATAGCAAGTGCATGTGCTAATTGGCGTTTCAACCCCTTAATGTGATCCATGTTAGACCCAACTACAAGCATATCATCAACATATAAACATAAAATAATGTAGCTGTCATCATCCAACCTCTTAAAGTAAACACAATGATTTGAATGACACCTATTGTATCCATGCTCATGCAAAAACCTGTCAAATTTCAGATACCATTGTCGAGATGCTTACTTCAAGCCATATAACATATAAACTTTTCTTCAATTTGCACACTAAGTTCTCCTTACTTTTGACCTCAAATCCCCTTGGTTGAGCCATATATATCTCTTCATCTAAATTACCATGAAGGAAGGCTATTTTAACATCAAGCTGCTCTAAATGAAAATCTTTAGTAGCCACAATACTAAAAATAGTACAGATAGAAGTCATCTTAACAACAGGAGAAAACATCTCATCAAAATCAATGCCCTTTTTCTATGCAAATCCTTTTACAACTAACCTAGCTTTAAATCTTTTCTTACCTCATTCCTCTTCTTTCAACCTGTAAACCCACTTATTCTGTAAAGCCTTTTTATCTACAGGAAACTTGTATAAATCTCATGTCTTATTCTTCAGAAAGAGTCTATTTCATCTTTCATTGTAGACTCCCACTGAATCTTATTGTTCACCTACACAACTTCATCATAACATTTAGGTTCACCAGCATCAGTAAGTAAAATAGAATATAAAGAGAGAGAAAATCTTTTTGGAGGTCTAATTTGCCTTGTTGACTATCTAACATTCACTGGTGTGTGCAGTATTTGTTGTTGCGATTGTTGCACATCATGAGAAATGACTAGAACATCATCTTTTGGAGTATCATCTAGCACTACATAATCATCTTCTTTCTTCTCATGTTGCTGCAATAGATCTTTGTGCAACACTTTCTCATTGAATATGACATCCTTGCTTCTTACAATTTTTTGATTTTCAAAATATCAAAGCCTATAACCAAATTCATTAATGCCATATCCAAAAAATACACATTTCTTTGAATTAGCTTCCAGCTTGGTTTTGCTTTCAGAATCTATGTGAGCAAATGCTTCACAATCGAAAGTTTTGAGAAAAAAATAACTCACCTTCTTACCAGTCCATGCTTCCTCTAGAATACCACAACCCAAAGGAGTAGAGGGACTTCTATTAATAAAATATATAATAGTATTAACAACCTCCACCCACATGTGTAAGGGCAACCCAACATGCAGCCTCATGCTCCTTGCACGCTCTATTTTATGGTCTTGTTCATATGTTCAACCACTCCATTTTTCTGTGGAGTCCTTGGAACAATTTTCTATCTATGAATACCATTAGTGGAACAATAATCTTCAAATTCATGGTTGCAATACTCACCGCCATTATCATATTTGAGACATTTTACTTTTTTACCAGTCTCATTTTCAACCAAGCATTTCCATTTCTTAAAAGTTTGAAATACATTTGATTTTTGTCTAAGGAAATAAACCCATACTTTTCTAGTTGTGTCATCAATGAATGTAACATAACAATGAGAGCCACCAAGGGAAGATACCTGAGCTGATCGCCATACATTTGTATGCACAAGCTCTAATTTCTCCTTTTTGTTTTCCTTCCTAGTCTTCACAAAACTCACTCTCTTTTGCTTTCCACACACACAACTTTCATAAAAATTCATATTAACACATTTTAGACCTAGTAATTTTTTTTATAAATGAAGTACTTTCATACCTTTCTCACTCATGTGCCCAAGTCTGTTGTGCCATAGCATTGTATCAGAACCTACAATAGCTATTTGTTATCTTTGCTCAATTGCAACAATTGTTCCTGAACATTCATTTTTCTCTAAAAAAATTAAAGTAGAAGGAACAATATGACCTGTACAAAGATATAAGGTGCCTACTTTCACACCTTTTTCTAATACAAGGGAACCTTTTGAAACCTTCCAATTTTAATCGTTAAAAGTAACTACACAACCCTCATCACCAAGTTGCCTTGCTGAAATTAAATTCCTACTCATCCTTGAAACATGTCTTACCTCATGTAGTAGCCAATTATTCCCATTCTTCAAGTAAATCTTAACTTTTCCCTTTCCAAAAATATGACATGGTTCATTATCCCCCAAATAAACAAGTCCAAAATTCCCTTGGACATAATCAATGAAATAACCTCTACGAGGTGTATCATGAAATGAAGCACCAGAATCTAAAACCCGTGAATCATCAACACTTTCTAAAGACAACAAAAAAGCATCCTCTTGAAATTTATTACTTACCACATTTGCTCCTTGTCTTCATCTAGTTTATCTCCTTCATGTTTCTTTTGATTCCAACAATCTTTCTTTTTGAGCCCTAGTTTCCCATAGTAATTACAATTTTTGGAATTACTTTCTCTCTCAGTCGTTCTGCCCCTACTTTGTGCATTCAAAGTACTTCCTGATGTAGATCCACTTGAGGTTTTCCTACGAGTTTCTTCACTCAAAACAACACCAATCATATCATCATATTTTAGGGTACTAGATCTAGGAACAAAATTACTCACAGCCATTCCAATTTTTAGACAAAGAACACAAAATCAAGAGAGCCCCAATTTCTTCATTAAAATTGATACCTATAGAAGATAACCGACTAGCAATAGTATTAAACTGATTTAAATGATCTGCAACAGATCCACCTTCTACCATTTTCATATTAAATAAACAACTCATGAGAAATACCTTGTTTTAAGCAGAGGGCTTTTCATACACTGTCGCTAGTGTTTTCATCAGCTCTTCTATTGTCTTTACTTTTATAATATTAAATGCCAATGGTGGTGCCAGACATAATCAAATGCTTCTAAGTTCCTTTCTGTCTAAAAGATCCCATTCGTCATTTGACATAGATCCTTGATTCTTGGCTTTGCCTTCCAATGACTTTCATAAATCCTTCTGATAAAGATAGTCTTTCATAATTGGAAGTTCTACCTATTAAAGATGTCAACCCTCAGCTTACCCTCGTCTAACATTTCTTCCACTCAACCGTGAGACTTTCCTGCAAAGGATAACTAAAGAACAACCTAGCTCTAATACCACTTGTTAGGATTAAACCACAGACATAAATAATAATTAGATGCAAATATAACAAATATCAAAAAATAATAGATCACACAAAAAAGAACACAAGACACCAAGATTTAACGTGGTTCACCTAATCCTTGGGCTACGTCCACCAAGCAACAAGTCCGATATTATTATGATCTAGAGATTACAACTTGATTACAATTCGTAATCCCTTATAGCTCAATACCACTGCAAGAACCAATTTTTGCATCACAAATATGAAATAATACCTAACCCTAAGGCCTTTTATACAAGTATTTTTACCGCTTTAGAGTTACAATTAATAATTACATGTTGGCCCAAAATCTTGATAAAATAGGGCCCAATTTTATTTTTCTTGAGCCCCAAAGAATTTATGAAGTATGTACAATACTTTCCTGATCAATTACCACAAAATAACAACTATTGTTGCTCTCTTGAATCTGTAAAAGGGAATTCAAGGTCATTTGACATTGAGTCATTTGCAAAGGGTTCTAATTATTTGTAATTGTTAAATGTATTATGTTATAGGCTAATTTATAATTATAAATTTTAATACATTTTTTTAAAATAGAGCTTATTCTGTTAAATGCATTATCTTACAATTTCTTAAAGAAACTAAAATCAATGAAAATCTAAAAGTAAAAATGTCTAAAAACTAGAATGAATGAAAATCTCAAGTTCAACATGTACTATTGTATTAAAACTAGAATCAATAAAAATCTCAACATGTTTACAAAATACAATCAATGAAAATCTCAACATGTGTAGACTCTAAAAGTAAAAACTAGTTTCAATGAAAATCTCAACAAGTAAGTTTGTAACATCAATATGTTTAAAAAAAATTTAAGCATCTATAAAAGGATAGTGAATGAAGGCTATAAATTAACTTCTAAAAAGATAATCAATTAGTAGATATAGTCTTAGATCAAAGCTACTAGCCTACTACTTGACTTACGCAGAAGTTAAAACTTGAAGTTGAGAAGTTGCTATAGTTGCCACTCCGCTTGGACCGGCTCAGCATCACTATCATCAAAATCCTCCTCATTTATTGCATATAACATTTTATTATTCGTTATATTTTCTTTAGATTCATTGTCAGTATCAGTTTGCATGCCAAAGTCAACATCGTCTTCATTGCTTCCAATATCAGGACATAAACCACTACCACTGCCGCTGCCATTGCCACCACCACTACCACTGCCACTTGGGTTTGAAATGTTGGCTATCCCTCTTCTTTGAAATTTGTTTCTCCAAATGTTGAGAGCCCTATCATAAGGGAAGCTATCTACCTCCTACCTAGAATTTTAGAGCCTCAAACAATTATCCAAATTTTTGTCTAATTTGTTTCTAACCTTTGACTTCAGGAAGCACAAAGTACTGAAAACTCTCTCATCCTCCACTAAACCCAATATTATTGTCAAACATAAATTGGTAAGCTTGAAATATTCTGGTATTGACTCTCTTAATTGATTGCTCTCACCAAGGCTTTTCCAAAGCTTTATTACTGCTCCCTCTTCATTTGGATTCTCGATAAGATCATATTGTTCCCTCATTATGTTTGCAAAAGAATATGATTGATCTCTTAGTTGAGATTCATCTAACATTCCATTTATAGTTACTTCATTGATTACTTTAGGTTTGCAAAAATGTTGAATCAAAGTCATCATCCTTCTTTGAAAATCAGTCGGACAATTTAGAGACCAATATTGAGGAAAAATAATTAACATTTCTTTGAGCAGTTCCTCTGGAGGGAATTTGAATCTAATTTCTAATGAAAGATTGTAGCAAACTCACTTGACAGAGTCAAACAAAAAATCTTTGATCTTCTTGAAGTCTTCACTTGTAACACATGAAAGTACCTTCTCTGATTTTGATTCTACTTCATTTCCTGCTTTGTTGGTGTTGGAGTCAGAGTTGATGCGGGCATAGTACTGCATTGTATGTCAACTCCATGTACCCTGGCACATACCTCATCATTTGCACCAATATGTAAAAAGTTCCTAGGATTGTTCAAATATGTGATTTCTATCCACTTTGTAAACTTTGATTCATCTAATGGTAGTAATTCATACAAAGTATCTTAACATTAGTTAGACTTATTATATTCTACAATGTACGTAGCTCTTTGTTGAACTTTTTTTATAATATTTATCATGTCTTGTAGCATGAGGAGAATAACGGCTAAAGTTTAGAGTATCTTAACATTAGTTAGACTTGAATATAGTCAAGGAAATTTGTCTCACATAGAATAGATTAGTCCAAACATTGATGGATATTCAAAGATCACTTGATGCACTAGTCCATCCAAAGAGATCCATCTGGTATCATTATCTTTAAGAAGCTTCCTCCCATCAGTAAGTCCTTGAGCAAAGTGTTGAAATTCTTAGACTCGTTTTGGACTTTGACAAAAGTATTTGTAAATCTCTTTGATTAGAGATTCCACTTTACTTACACAACCAAAATTGTTGATAATTCCAAAAGCTAGATTCATTCGATGGGCCATGCAATGAATAGGAATAGCGTAGGATGCCAAATCATTCTTGATCTTTTTGCAAAGACCGCCTTTAGGACATTGCATAACTGAAGCTCCATCCTCTCCACCACACCAACTTTTTGGCAATCTTCATGTTATCCAAACCTCGACATTCAATTAGAGTACTCTTTAATAAATCATATAAATTTGTAGCGCTCACACTACAATTCAATTTAGCAACAGATAGTAGAAATGGTTGATGACAAAGATCGTTTACAATATAAACATGCATGCACACCCAGAAAGTATTATCAATTACTGTAACTTCATCTGGAGACAATGCAACGAAATTTAAGTGTTTTATTTTTTCCTTCATATCTTCTTTTTTAGCTTGTGCAAGACATCTAGCCCATTCCCACCTGTTGTTTACTGAGCAATCACTGTTCGGATAGTTTTGAACTTAAAAAAAGTGCAATAAGGCAGTAATTGAAGGGTAGTCCATCATAGGACATTCTCTTCTCAAAATATAAAAGACCACAGTTAATTGAACTACATTTCTCATATTTTACACTTTCATTACTTTCTCAATGAAATCTTCAATGGAACCTTTTACTGCAGAACACTTCTCCCGTAATTGCTGGTTTAACTCATATATTTCAGCATTCCTGATATGAAGACAACCATCCTTTTTTTTCCAAGTTAGCACAAAATTTTCAACTCCATCTACAGTTTCCTTTTTGTAAACTTTATCGACATGCTTTTCTATGGTATCAAGTTTAAGTTGCAACCTCTTCTCCTTCTTTGTTATCTCTGTGAAAATCTTACATCTACATTTTATAAGAGGCTCACCATCAATTGGATTGGACACTAGTTCAATTAACTAGTACTTTTCCACCCATTCTAATTGAAAATTGCTTTTGGACAGATCCTAGCAAGATCGATATTTCTTTGATTCCAATTTTCTTTTCCCCTTTTGTGCATGGACATGATTTATGGAATCACTTTTGGTTTTCTCACCCAACTAGTCTGGAATCAAATCCAACTCTATAATATTAGTTTTTGAATCCCTACTTAGGGGAAGTGCCTCCAAATCATGTTCAAGTTCATTCTTCACTGAGATATCAGGTTCACCAACTTGAACTTCTTCAATATGGTCTCCAACTTGTGATGAATCTCCTTTTTCAATAAGCACTGGAGATCTAACTTGTGAATCTTATAGGTTGCCAATATTTCCACCACCAAAATATGTTGATATGGTTTCGTGTTTTGGTAATGGTGGCCTCTCTTGGCTTTTACTTGTTACCCATCTTGTTTGACATTGCAAACCAATAAAGGTTGCAAAAAATAAATCAACTTAATTGTTGAACAAAAGACTCAAATACTGATGAGTCAAAGACTGTGAACAGTGACAGTAGACTACTTAGAGTACATATAATAACAATAATATGATTCATAATTTCATTCTCATGAAAATGGTACTACTGCTATGGTACTATAGTCTACGGTACTACCCAATAAAATTTGCAAACCTATAGGCTATCTTAGCATGTGAGATGTCCAATCACTAATGGACACTAGACAATAAAACTAAAAAAACCTAGTACTAGTACCACTATTGACATGAAAATTAAATTAAAAATCACTTGCCTTTTATGAAAACCATGATCCATGAGTCAATGGGCAATGTACTCAACACTTTGAAACTTTAGTAGCAATAAGAAATGCCAGTCTCCAAATCAGAAAAGAGTGAATTATGTAGAATAATGGTATCTTATAGTCCAATCTAGGTTGGTGAATTACACAGGATCAACAAGTGAGAATGTTAAATGTAGGTGAAATGCACCTTCCTATGCAAGCCCACAATAGGAAAACAATTGGCTAAATGGGGTTGGTGGTCGACACATGTTGGGAAAATGGTAGACAATGCCCAACCTAAGGGAAAATTATTTGGTTATAGTAATGGTGAAAAAATGTGGGCCAATAAGAAACAATGTGCAAATGATGACGAAATGTTTAAAATAAATGTATCCAACACGTATATTACATTGGTGATTGGATGATATTTTTGACCAATCATGTGATAACTAATGGGTGACTATCATGGGTGTTGGACCCAAATATGATAAATATCCAGTGATGCGGTTGACCTATGATACATGCACTATTCACAAAATGACAATCGACCTATGAGACAGGATTGCCAAATGGTGAAGATTCATCACAAAAGTAATCTTTAATTGGTGCTCTCATTCTGAGTGTAGCAATTCTTGTTAGAGTGTGTTATTTTTGTGAATGTATGTTCATGAATAATAATGGAGCCAACAATTTTTTTATGTTGATTTGATTGTGTGACCTTTTAGTTCTGGTGTTTGTGTTGTGTTAACGAATTCCACTGACATACCAAGATGGAGAAAAGATCACCTATTAGTTCTTGTCTTGCATGAGCGTATTTTCCATGGCCTTGCAATTCGATGAGAAGTGAAAAATCTTTTGGTTATCATTGAGTTCCCATTGAAAATTGCATCAGTGGAATTGAGGAAGTTCTACTCCTATTTTTATTGGTTTCCTACCCGATCTTTTTGATAATTTAACTTGTAGACATGTCGTTACTGTGGTTTATGTCCATTAGGAATTTCTCTTTCAAGTTATTTTCTTTAATCTCTTGTTACCTTATCCTTGTTATTTTCTTTTCTTACACTTGGTTAAAATAAAAATTCATATAGTTGCATCAATAAATTGCATGCATCATAAAACAAAAAATACCAAAAATATATCTCCTTTGTGATTACTTTTTGAAACAACAAGCAGATCAAACATCTTATCCAAAATTTATTTGAATCAGAAAAGGTTTCCCAATGAACATACACATTCATCTTCATTTGAGTGGATTCTAGTAGGTCACAAGATCACTCAAAACCTTGGATTTGATCCTAGATTAGCATTTCAAGAGAGGATTAGGAAAGGATTCCTGCTATTAAGCATCATGCAAAATGATAGCTCAACATGTAGCTCCTAGGATAATATCTATTTGGTGACTAACAAGTATTTTTGGAGGCAAGGTGGTAGGTTATCCATTAGTTACAATGGTTTTATACTCCTCAAGTAACTCTTGCACTTCATGTGGTAATTCTGTGTTCTTGGCAACATTTTCATCTTTAGGCTTTAGAATTAGTGTAAAACCAACTCCATCTCCTTCCTCTATTATTTTCAAGAACTCCTTCTCACCAACGATAAGTACACTTGGTCCTAAGGTCTTCAAATATCCTCCTTCTAGAAGGGATTGGATCTTGAAAGTTACTCCATCTTTCTTGAATGAATATGAATTCTTAGTCCCATTATGTATAGCTTGATTGTCAAATTGCCATGGCCTTCCAAGTAGAAGGTGGCATGCATTTATGGGAAGAATGTCACACATTACTATGTCCTTGTACCTTCCTATAGTGAACTCCACCCATGCTTGTTCTCTAACCAGTATATGTTGTCCCTTATTGAGCCATGTTACCTTATATGGATTTGTGTGAGGGATCCTCTTTAACTTCAACTTGTTAACTACCTCTTCACTAATTATGTTATCAGTTGAACCTAAATCAATGATAACTCCACATACCTTTGCGATGATCTTACGTCTAATCCTAAAAAGTGCTCTCTTATGAATTGGCTCTTATTTTATTGGCTCCTTAAGAAATTTTCTTCTTATCAACATATTCTCCCCTTCCTCTGATTCTAGGGGTAACTCAGAGTGCTTATTTTTGTTGCGAGATTCCTCTTGTACATAATTGACTCTTTTTATGGTCTCTTGAGTAGTTGAGTCTTTTTTAGGGTATCTATAGGTAGGATGTCCTAGTCAATGACAATGATAACACTTCATGGTGGTAAAATAAGAGCCTCTTCATTGGTTGCTACTCCTTCCTCTCCAACTTGTGTTAGAGCCTTTGCCTCTACTAAAACCTCCTCTTCCTGAACTTCCCTCTTATCGTTCAATTTTTTTTTTGTCTCCTTGTGACCTGTAATCTAATCCTCTTCCACCATAGCTTCTACCTCTTACATATCTGCCCTTACCCCTTCCTCTAAAGTTTGAGTATACCTTCTTCTTATTCTTCTTTTCCACCTTCAAAGCAAGTTGGAAGCATTTAGGAAATGTTGTACAAGAGCCCACAAATTAATCTCTTCTTGAACACTCCATTTCAAGCTTCCTAGATACCTAGCTACCTTGATGGCTTCATCTTCTTGCATTCTTGATCTCATGAACAACTTTTGGAATTCTTTAGTGTAGGTAGCTATGTCCATGTCTTCCTGCTTCAAACTGTGTCTCTTCTCATGAAGTTGAACCTCATAGTCCTTTGGTAGTTATTTCTCTTTCATTTTTGTAACCACAACATTCCAATTTGAAATGGGCTTCTTTCCTAATTTTTCCCTCTCTTCTTGGAGGTACTTCCACTATGTTAAGGTTGATCCCCTTAGCCTAGAATTGGTTACTTTGACCTTTTGTTTTTCACTCACACCTTCACATTCAAAATGATTCTCCATTCCTTCCACCCATTCCATCACCAAATCAAGGTCCATTTTTCCATTGAATAAAGGAACTCCTTTTATAAATTTTCCACCTAGGGATTTTATGGATTTTAGGAATGACTCTTCATTAATAGGAGGCTTAGGTTCAGGAATAAAGTCTTCTTCATCAACCTTTTCTTTTTCCTGTACTGTTGATTCCACCTTGTTCCCCTTTCTTCTAGCTATCTTAGCATTCTTTCAACTTGATCTTCATTGCTTCCAAAACTTCCTCTAGAATCTCGTTCTTCTCCTTTTGTTCACCTATCTATTTGGTCAATTGTACATTGGTCACCATATTGGAATCTCCAACTAATTCTACAGGTTGAAACATCTACCCACAAATCCAAATCTTTTGTCTTTGATACCACTCTAATGTAATGTTAGGTAGTTTGCTTCTTTAGTCCTTACTTTCTCAAGGACTTACTCAGGCTTTCTCTTATCCTATTAGGGTTTCCTTTAGTTCCCTAATATATAGAGGATCTCTATCCTATCTTGTAGCTACTTACTACCTAATTACACCAATGGTTTTAGCTTCTTCCTTCACCAAATGCCTTTTCAAGCTAACTTGCCAACTTCATTTCTTAGTCTTTCTTGATCTTTCCCTTAACAAAACTTGTTATGAGACCTTCTAGCATATAGTCACAAAACTCACCCCTCCTTCTGCAACTCTAGTTTTGAAGTATCCTTCACATTCAAACCCCAAAACCTTCCTGCCAATACTGTGATCACCTAACCAAGTATCAATGACTTGTCTAGGGCATCACATTTGAATTTCTTAACCAACTCTCAAAGTCCACAAAAACTATGTACATTATGTACATTATGTACATGGGGATACCATTCTTACAAAGATGGTAAAAAATGGACCAACATAAAATATTTACAAATGAATTTCAAAACCCACTTAAATAAACACCTACAAACTTGCAATCTGAATGGAAAAGTATTGTAATAACAAGACCAATAAGGACCCAACAAACAAATGAGTATTTCAATCCATTAGTTAGTACATGAAATTAAGAAACTCTAAAGCTACTAAAAATTGTATTGTAATTTATGGATCCATTTGTACAAAATTACTGATTATAACTCCCGACCCTATATTAGAAATTCATTGAGATTTTATACAATTTCCTAGCTCATCCACTTCTTCCACATTGGCCTAAGATTAGGCAAAACTGAACTTTGCAACTATTTGTCAGTTCTATAACTGTTCTTTCTTCATTTACCCACTCCAACATACTGTCAAAAGTATGTCCTTGATGATGTAAGATTTATTATGGCTCTATGATCAATCTTTTAATTTTAGTGATGATGATGTGATCTATGGTTAGCCATATGTCATCTTTTTGGAACAACCTACAAGTAGTCTTCTACTCAACCAAAAATTCACATAGAATCAAATCATCACCATAGATTCAACCTATTAGATCAACAACCAAAAAAATCCACATGTAAATTCTGGGGCATTCTGCAGAAAGTCTCGCACCTAACCAAAAAGTCACTCGGAATCAAATCACCACTATAGATTCAACCCATCGGATCAATGACCATTTTTTTTTCACTTGGACTGGTAATTACCAATCTGTTTATTTGACTCTAATCTACCCAAAAACAAAATTGTAGACTAGGGTTGGAGTAAACCCTAAGGTGCTCTTGCACCAAGCCAAGTGTTGTAATCCCAATTTATAGATTTTCCTTGCTTAGGTGTATTTACTTTACCTTTAATTATCCAACTATGTTTTGCATTAAATCTACAATCTTCTGCCTTATGACCATACTTTTGGCATGTATGGAAATAACCTTCAAATTTAGATGTATCTTGTTTGGTCTTTGATATACTTTCATGTGCTTGATGTCCATGCTTGGTGAAATTGAAGCAATTACCATTGGATTTGGGCTTAGGATTTGACCTATCAATTTTACTCCTACAAACATTTGTTGTATGGCTTGGTTTTCCATAGTGATAGCTTGGAGGCTTCTTGTTCTTTGGTCTTGCATTCCTTTTTCTCCATGCTTTGATGGCTCTCCTTACTTGGTAGATGTTATGAACTCAGTATAGCCTAATCTTGTAGTGTCATGAGGTCTCCTATGTGCTTTTAAATGTTTTCAAAGTTGTCTCATAACCTCTCCAGATCTTTTCATCATTTCAATGATTTTGTTTTAAACTCTTAACTCATTTTTAAATTGATTAATCTCAAATCTTAGATTTGTAATCTCTTCCACCTTCCTAGCAATCTCATGATTAGCACTGAAAAACTGATTGACCATGTCAAATTGATTGTGTGTTATCCTTTTTACCTCATTGATTCTCTCATCAAGACTTATAATAATTTGTCTCTTTTCTTTATCACCATTACCTTCTCTTCTTCAACCTTTTTCTTTTGTCTAGTCACTTCACATAGCCTCACTGATTGTATTTTATGTTCTCTTTTTAGTGCTTTTATTTATTCATCTAGGATGTTCTTCTTCTCCAATAGATCTTCTATTATTGCATTAGTTTCACTGGATCTACCTTCATCATATAAGTCTCCAATTCTTTCTTCCTTGTATTGTGTGTCATTTTGTTGGATTACCATCTCCTTCCTTCTTTTCAAGGATCTCTTTGGTTCCTCCTTTTCAGCCTTAACTTTCTCAAATGCAAGTTGCAAATCAATCTTTTGATTCTAAATCACCTTTCCTAGCTTGTAGGTTTCCATCTCAAAAATATTTGACTCTCAAGTTTTTATACTTCTTTATTAGAGAACTAGGCTCTCATACCAATTATTGGAAATCTAGTGAGAAAGTAAGATACTAGTGGGGTGGGGGGGTGAATATGGATTTATAAATTTATAACCACTTCAAATATTAGCCACATAAAACATGTTTCACCACATACATCTCATTAAAATTATTCATAAATCATCATATAACAACATGTAATATCAGATCTAACATCTAATAACATGAATAACACACATAAGCAACTGATCAACACATAACACAATATTTGGTAATGCATAAATTGTCCAAGGTGTAGGTAAAACTATGGTGCGGATGAAACCCACAAAATATTCACTACTTGTAATGCCCCACCAAGGGATCCAAAGAATTAACCTAGAATTTTTCACTAAGTATGGTAACTCTTTTTTTTTTCCATGAAAGTAAATACCACATAAAACTTATGCACAATAACGGAAGCAATAGCAATGACCATCTAAAGAGTAAACATAACATACACAACAGATTACATTCTTTAAGATCCCTTAACATGAATTACATACATATTTACAACATCCACATGAAATAATAATGATAAGTCCAATGTTCAATTATTACATTTCCAACTGCTCAATCATCCACTGTACATGTCACAGGGTATGAAGGCTTAAAAGTATATACATATGTAGAATAAGGTACATCATCCTATTCTAATCCATGATACATCAAGGTAAAGATAATCACATGATACTCATGATACATCATCATAAAAGTCATATACATGCATCATAAAGATCAACAAAATAAACTAAGTGCACAGTTCCTCCCAACTGTTAATAGCATCATTAGACCATCGTGGGCCCTAGCCATCCCTCCGTGCGTAACATCCCAAATCACCAAAGAGATCATCGGTATTAACATAGTAGGAATGTCACTCCTAGTAAATACCACATCATATGTAGAAGTAATCTAACATGCAAATATAAGCATAAGATAACATCATCTAGCATATGCTAATCATCAATGAAAGGATACATATCCACCATCACGAAGGACGCATCAACCACGATGTCTCAATGAATCTCAAATGATAAGAGTGGAAAATACACTACCACCCGACTGCGTGGTACCTAAGTGGTCCACTCCCACCGTGCTGAGGAGATAATCTCAAGTCCCAAATAGGCTATCAAAACCACATAGCACAAATCTCTAAAGTCCAAGAATCCTAAAAGTATACTAACTCAAAAGTTCCAATCACCAAAACAGACATCTACTTCCCAAAGGCACACAATGACATGTAGGAACCTACTATGCAAGCGGGAAAGTGTCATCACATTTATCTCGTACAAGTTACCCTGGCAGATAGCTAAACTCCACGGGTCCATACAGATCTCATGCGGCCACTAGTATCCTTTCATACTGACAAGGCATACTATGGAATGCAAGGTCGCAACCATGCGTTCTCTCTACTCCCATCCTAGCCTATACAAGCACTCAAGGCATGGGCGAGAACCAAAACTCTTATCTTTTTAGGTTCATTCAGTTAGTATTAAGTGTGAATGTTATCACTTATTAAACCAACTTACAATGAGTTATCCTGGCAGACTCTTAGGGCCCCGGCCCCCATTGCAAGCCACTTCCCGACACTACATGCAGATATCCTACCCTAATGCTCATGGTATCATAATCATAAAGAAAGTCCATAAAATCATCAAATATCCACAATGAGAATCATCAAATATCCATGATAAAATCATCAAATATGCATAAAAGCATCAAATCACCATGAGAAAACATCCATAGAAAATCATGAACACAACAACTCTCTATTGGCAACTAAAGTATCAATGATAATCAAAATATCCATTGGTTCTCAATAACCAAAATATATCTCAAAATAAATCACCATATCCATTGGTTCTCAACCAGCCACCAAGAATATCTCAAAATCATACTGATCGAAGACTCCAAAATGGTTGAGTCATACATGTCACAACATGACATCATCAAGAATAAATCCACATATTAGTCCCATCATGGCGACTA
Source organism: Cupressus sempervirens (assembly GCA_028749045.1). Lineage (NCBI taxonomy): Eukaryota > Viridiplantae > Streptophyta > Pinopsida > Cupressales > Cupressaceae > Cupressus > Cupressus sempervirens. The sequence continues at coordinate 710,816,722 of CM053789.1, read as the reverse complement.
GAATATATCCAAGGATAACTGATCGATGACCAAAAATAATGGTTAAGTCAAGTATCTCAAACATAAGAATTTCAACTATAACAATCACTATTCACAACCAATACATAGAGCATTCCATCACGTAATCATGGTTGGGTTTATAAAGATTGAGAAATAAAACATCATCATGACATCACAATCACATAACCCCCAAGCCTCTGGTAGACGTCCTAAAACTGGTCAACACTAGTCAACCCAAAATCCCAAAACATTAACATAAGGAATACACAATGTAGACACATGTTTTGGTTTCGCTAAGTTTCAAATTTAAATTCAAATGCCAAGTCTCAGTTTATGTTTCCAAGTTTAAAGGAACATATTAAAAGTTCTCTCTAAACTTTAATCTCCAATTATAACATTTAAAAAAATGTTTCCACCAACTTTAATTTTCACATACTTTATACATTTTATAATCTTAAACTATTAATTAATTCTTAACAGTTAAAGTTATAAAATTACAAAACTATTCATCATTATAAAAGATGAATTCATAAATTTTTTATCAACAATTTAAATCCTTTAATAACATATATATATATATATATATTACATATATACATATATATATATATATATTTATATTTAAATATATACATACATACATATATAATATATAATATTAATTTTTTTTTTCATTTTATAAAAACCAAATATTAATTTCAAAATTTATTATATAACAATAAAAATCAAATAACAAACTTTAAAACAAAATCGAAATTAAACACGCCGTCGGCCATCACCGAAGTGACCCCGGCCGAGGCACGCAGGGTTCTGCGGTCATAGGCCTGTGGCGGCAGCGGGTACGTAGTACCTGCTAACGTCGCAATACCTGCGACAGCAGGCACTCCGTGCCCAACAAAGCGCGTGGGGTACAGTCCGTCCCACTGCGCATTCATATATATGTTTTCCCCAATGCGATTTTAAATAATTTTTGTATAAACTTTCTCATGCGATATTAACATGAATCTTTACTACGATTCGATAATCGATTCACCAATTAAATACATACATATATATATATGTATATATATATATATATGTATATATATATATGTATATATATATATATATGTATATATATACGAATTTGTATCACAATATTTGTGTAAATAATGCATATATATACAATATTTATGTATGCAGATTTCAAAATCATATATACACAATATATTTTAACTCTCAAAATTTTCTTATAAACTTTTAACTCCCAAATTTATCCAATAATCTAATGGATTTTTGGTCATGAGTTTAAACCCTAGCCCCGTTATCTTATCAGATCTATGCATATAAAATTCTCAAATAACCTTATTTGCCCATATTGAGAATGCATGCAATAGAAATATGTAATTTCTCAGAAGACATAAGGAAGACACGAAGAAGACAGGGAATGCATGATGCATAAATAGCATAAGTAAAATCACAAGAATCTACCCGGATTCTGATGCTAATTCGCTCTTCCTCAGAAAACCCGCAGAGCAAGCTCCCTTCTTTAGAGTTCTTAAATCTTCCAATGCTCCAATTGCTCTCCACACTATCCACGCTACCCACGCTCTCCACGCTCTCCACGCTATGTCCAAGCTTCTAAGGAATGCCTGAAATAAAGAGCTCTTAGGATAACCCTAGAATGCTTCTAGAACCAGCTGGAAGATGTTGCCAACTAAGCATGGGCCTTTTTCCAACCCTTTTTGATAAGCCCTAGGGTTGTAGACACCATGTGCTCAATTGATGCACTAACCCCCGTGTTGTTGACACATGAAAAATGGAGAACTGCATTAATTTCCAAGCAAGTTTATAATTCCAATTATTTTTAACTAATTTCTATTTCAATATTTATAACTCCCATTTTAATTTAATAAATTTTATTTTAATTTTTTATAACTTTTATTATTATTATTTATTTATTTATTTATTAGTATTTTATAATTATTATTTATTTTAATTTTCTAATTTTCTTTTTGTTTAATTCTTTTCTCCCAATTAATTCTCCTTGAATTAATTATAATCAAAATATCAAAAATCATGATATTTAATCTTCTCAAATAATTAATTTTATTAATTAAATCTATTTGTTAAGATTTAATTAACAGAAAGTTCACCATTGACCTTCAAGACAAAATATGAAAACCCATCATAGGACAATTCACACAAAATCAGTCTAAAGGATTAAAAATCATGAAATATGTCATCCAACACATTTAGTGGGTGCTTAATTCTGATACTTGTCCCAACTCACTAGGACAAATGGTTTTAGGGTTTGGGATTTGGACTCGAGAACTTATCTCCTTACTCTTATCATTGAGATAGTATAACAGGGTATGCTCATCCTGGCAATTCAGGGAAGTCGATACCCGGTACCTGCAACCTGCAGAAAAGCCATGCATGTACATACTATATATATAGTGCTAAGCTAAACAGGTAATGGCAGGAAGTGGTGCATCGTGTAGATCCCGACTAAGCAGGTGACTACGACTCCCTTCCTTAACCACATCAGAAATGCCATACAATAAGAAAACACACACACCATACACATGCAAGTATGGGGTAAGTATCCATAATATAACACATGAGATAATAAACCATCTAACCAATCATCAACAATAACTGAAAATAGTATAATGATCATCATACATACATGAAATGTAAAGTCTAAATGATCTCATCATATAACAACTGAATCCATAACATATTGTCTGATAGTGTCAAAACAATACCTACTAATCCATCAACATAATACTAGTCCATCAAAGTCTGATAATAATAGCAACAATGAGTCTAGAAAAGATGTGAACGAGGGTAGGCACTACACTACTATAGCAATAAAGTGTGCCTATCAGGGCTAATTTGATCACTTATGATGATCTACCCTATGAGGGGTCTTCCCTATTAAGAGATTACAAGTCTGTTAAGTCTACCTTGATTAAAGGATTTAAATTGCACAATTAAGTGAGCAGTCTATTAGGAGATTTACATAGGCCTGTTATGACCACTTTGTTAAGAGATTCACCTTGATATACTTGTTAGAATGTAGGAGTACCTTGATCCTTTAGTTTGCACTTAAATGCTGATGATAGATCTTCTCTTTCCAATATGTAATCACCTCTATGTGATTGATTTACAATAACTGCTCTCTGTATTGCTCAACCACCTTCCTTCACAACTTTCTAATTCACCTTAGCTTTACACACATGAAACAATTTAACTCTCAAAAACAAAATTCAAGCTTGGATTAATGCATAAATAGCCATCATATAAATTTATAGATCTTAAACAACAATCTAGATTCATCCTTTTTGCCACTTAGTCCTTCCAATTTTTTGGTTGGTTAATCTCATTGTATAGGGATCAATGATGTGTAATTAAAGGTGTAATTATCTCCTTGATTAACTCCTTGATCATTAAATGCATCTCCATCTTGCCAAAAATAGTTTACGCAATACTTTGTGCCCTTCCTAACATATATACACAAATTATTTAACTTGGCACATATATCTTTTTGATGCTCAATCATGCTTGATCTTCATGCTTTCCCTCGACACATACTCTCCTTGGCTTCTACTATATTTCTTGACATCTATAGAAATCAACACATGTGTTGGTTGCTATATAACTTGGTAAAAACTATATACTCAACAACTATTGATTTTCTCATTATTCACTACTACTTGACAACAATTGAATATATACACTTCTCATTTATATAGCTTGACCTAAATAGAGTATCTCAGTCGCAATGATGACTAACCAACTCTTCCTATTAAATGACTAAGTGTTTTATACTATCTAACAATACTATGAATGCCTTTAGGGTCAACACAAAGATGTCAAAGGCCTGACACGGGTCATCATGCATAGGTGGGTCACATGCCCTAGTGGTCCACTAAAATAATTGTAGCCTCCAAAAAAAAGGGTGAGTCTGGTCAAAATTGTAGGCAGTGGGCACTGGGTCTGATGTTATAATGATTTAGAATAACTGAGAAGGTGGGGGGTGGGTGGGGGGTGAATCAGTTGTCCTTAGGTCTAGATGTACCAATTAAAATTTTAATCACTTCAAATACTTCAGATCTAAACATTTAGTAGCTCGGTCTTTATAGCACATAATTAGTAACAAAAACTTGCAATCCACTATCCTAATAGTAAAAAACTTGGAGAATGTAAAACATTAACACCAAAACATCTCAGATAACATCCACACAAGTATGACACTAGGATTTAACATGGAAACCCAATTTAGGAAAAACCACCAGCAACATGTTACCAATTTTTCAATCTTTTGAAGTGAGCTCTATTAGGAGGAAACTCTATTAAAGGTTACAAAAAATACTATTAAATGTGACCTTGCTAAAGGATCTAATCACCATGTTAGGAGTGGCCTTGTTAGATGACTCAAGAACATTCCATCAGAATGTCACCTTGATTAAAGGATTTACATATGATTGTTACGTCAACCTTGATTAAAGAATTTTAGTACTGATACAATGGTTAGAATTAAGTAACAATAGGTTAATTTGACAAAGACAACTCACTTTTCAAATATAGATCACAATTTAGTCCAACAACTAACTCATTGATTGGCCTCCATTAACATCTCCATCAATGATTCACTTGACAATCCTTCAAGTAATCACTCTTCACCTTAACACTTCACTGTTCAATCTTCTACTCAATTTTTCCAATCAACAGAATCAACTAACTACTCCAACCTCTTGCTAGGTTATCCCTTGTGCCTCAAATAGATAATTCTGATCTTTTTCCTCTTAAACATAATCATAGATCTTAGGGTTTGGTTAGATTCATCAAATCCTTCTATCATTTTGTCTCCTCTTTTCTCTTCTAGAGACTTGTCCAAACTTATCCTTGAATTCATGCATAGAAATTCTCAAAAATGGTTTCCCTTGAATTCAATGCTCTAGGTCATCCATCCTTATATTCAACATGCTTTCCATATTCCAAGAATTAAATTGTGATAGATGAAAATCAAGATTTCCTCATAATCTGTCAAATATTATCCCTTGACCAATACTTGGTTCTAACACTCGATCATCACATAATTACTTAGTCAATACTAACTATTCTGTCTAACATACTTTCTAATATGTGGTCAGTACTGATTCTCGGTCAATACTATATTTTGATTGGCTTATACTATTGCTTAGCTTGTACTATTGCTCAGTCAACTCTAGCATCACTCGACATAAAACTTTAGTTCCTTAATCTTGTTCTCTTTTTCTCGGTCAAGCCTATGCATTTGGTCTACTATTAATCACTTCTTCTAGGCTTCAGTACAATTGTCTTCTCCACTTAGGTTATGATTAAACAATCATATTATCTTGTCAAGTTCTATCTAATAAAATGCCCATTGTAGTTCCTCATAGCTTAACCTTTCCTCTAGGTCCTTTTGTTATGTCCTTCTTCTCAATGTCTCTTCATCAATCATCTTGATATGAGACTTTACTTAGATAGAAACTATCTAACCAATAAGGTTTGACACCAATGACAACATAACAATTATTCTAATTGTAGTTCCCAACAATCTCCCTCTTTGGCATTGATGGAAACAACTTTAGTTATCATGCAATCCAAAACATGTAATTTCTTTGAGCATCTCCCTGTGTGTTTAGTATTAGAATTTTATTAATATCTTTAGTTTCATTTTGATTCTCATCTCATTGTCCAACAATCTCTCTTTTTAGTTTCATTTTGATTCTCATCCATGCATCTTTGATATGCAGCACATAAAGTCCCTCTATCGTATTAGATCATGAAATAAATAAGCTCTTTTTTATTGCTAGCAACACCTTACATTGATTTGTCATGGTTTATATACTCTCCCTCTTTACAAAATCCCTTACAATTTGCATCTTAACTCTTCATGAATATCTCCCTTTTCATATAGTAACTATATATTATCTCCCTCTTTGACAACAATGCCAAATATACTTAATCTTTCTCATGCATATTTATCATGTAGATATCTTCATGTTAGTACTTCTGAATCTTCTTCACTGCCTATCATATGTTCTTATGTCTAATACACTATTTTGTTACTCTCACTTCACTACTTTATGTAGCTCCTAAAGTATGACTTTTTGCATCAACTTGTAAGATTTTTTATCAAAATTTTTTATCTAGAGCTCCATCTTAGCTTAATAGCCTTAGCTAGGGGAATCACCCCTAATCTACCTATTAGATACTTATGTGCACCCTTAGGTAAAGCCTTAGTGAAAGTATTAGCTATTTGCTCCTTGATATACACATATTCCAATCTCACATTTTTATCTTGAACCAACTCTCTCAAGTAGTGATACTTGATAGCAATATGTTTGGTCTTTGTGTGCATTATAGGGTTATTTGATATATTTATAGGACTTTTGTTATGGTATTAGATAACAATAGGATTATAAATCTCTTCCTTTATCCCTTTCCAATTGCTTGATCCATACAATTTTAGAACAATTCACTCTTGTTTCTACATATTCAACTTCTTCTATTGATTGTGAAATGCAATTCTTCTTCTTTCTTTTCCATGAAACTATTCTCTTTCATAGAAAGAAAGCTCCACCACTTGTATATTTTTTGTCATCAACATTGCTTTCCCAGTCCATATCTGTGTACACTTTTATTTCAAAATTGTTATTCTTCTTATAATATAAGCCATAATCCTATGTTCCTTTCAAATATCTTAGTATTATTTTCACCGCCATCATATGATTCTCCTTAGGTTTTGTAGAAAATCTTACAACAATTCCAAGTGCTAGTGCAATATTTGGTCTATTGTGAACAACATATTGTAATTTTCCAATCATTGATCTATACAATGTTCGCATCAGTAGAATCATCATTCTTAGATAGATTGTGTCTTGTAGCCATAGGTGTATTGAATGGTCTTGAATATTCCATCCTAAAAGTTTTCAGTATCTCCTTAATGTATTTTGATTGAGTGATATAGATACCTTTCTTCATCTGATATACTTGTAAACCAACAATGATTTTGATTTCCCCAAACATAGACATTTCAAATTCCTTCTGCATCTCATCAACAAATGATTTGCATAATGTATTTTTTTCTCTAAATGTGATATCATCAAAAAATATTATAGTCAATATTATCCCTTTACCACCTTCATTTTTAAAGTATAAATTACTGTTATCATTGGTCCTTGCAAAACAAATCATTACCAAATAACTATGCAACCTTTCATACTATGCTCTTGAAGCTTGTTTCAATCCATATAGTGCTTTCCACAAATTACATACCATGTTCTTCTTGTTGATCAACAAATCCTTCTAGTTGTTCAATGTGTATACCTCTTCTTCCATTATCCCACTCAGAAATGTAGATTTGACATACATTTGATATACTTTAAATATTTTTTAAGAAGACTATGAAATTAGTATTCTAACATCTCGAGTCTTGCAACTAGGGAAATTTTTTTTCCATTGGCAATACCCTCTTCTTGTGCATATCCTTTGCATAACAATCTAGTTGTGTTCCTTGTGACTTCTCCTTTATCATTGTGTTTTATTCTTGAATACCCACTTGGTTCCAATAACATTCTTTTCCTTTGGCTTACGTACCAGTGACCTGGTTTCGTTCTTCTCTATTTGTTCAATTTCTTATTTATTGCTTGAATCCAATCTTCATTGTCCAAAGCATCCTTTACTTATCTAGGCTCAGGCTCACAAAGTAAACATTTATCACTTCTCAGTCTTTTCCTTTTCATAACTCCTGAGTCTTTGTTTCCAATGGTCTACCTAGGTGCATGATGTCTTTTCACATAATTTTCTAGTGTAGGTTCTTTTCTTCTTTCTTCTTGTACAGGTTCATCTTGAAAATTAATTTCAAGCTCATTTTGTATTTGTATTTTTGGTTCCACTTTTAGTTCTAGTTGCTTGACATTGTCTTCCTGATGTTCGACAACTTCTTCATGTATCTCAACATCATTCTACTGACACTTGGTACCTGTAATCTTTTTCTTGGCAGTCTGCTATTGTAGCTTGACATTCAAAGTTTTTTGTTGCTCGATAACCTTGTTCTCCAGTTTAGGTAAGGTGCATGAAACACCTTCATTGACATATATGAATGTTTTATAGTCTTAAGGTTCTATCTTGCATTTAACTTCATTCCTTTTTGAATATTCATCAACTTTAACATTTGCATTTTCAACAACTTTGTTAGTGTTAGACTTCAAACAATTGTAATCTTTGCTCCTAGTAGAATATCCTAGGAATATACCTTGATCACTTTTAGCATCAAGTTTTCCATTCCTATTGTCCTTCAGTATATAACATTTTCTTCCAAATACTTTAAAATATTTCACATTAGGTTCATACCCATACCATAACCCAAAGGGTGTAATGTTTGTACCTTTCTTTACTTGTACTTAGTTCAAATATAGACTACTATACTTTCAACTTCTCTCTAGTATTTCTATGACACATTCTTCTCCATCATCAATGTTCTAGCACAATCCATGATTGATTTGTTTCTCTTTCCAGCTATTCCATTTTGTGGAGGGGTCATAGATGTTGACATCCACCTCTTGATTCCTCTATCATTATAGAATATGTTAAATTCATTAGAGATAAATTCTCCTCCTCTATCAGATCTCAAGCACTTTAGACTTTTACCTGTTTCCTTTTCAACTCTTACCAAAATATTTATCTCCATAGTAGCTTTTCATTCCAATAGGTCCACAAAGGTCAGTATGAACTAGTTCCAAATAATCATTAGATGAATATATCTTTCTCTTGAAACTAGACTTTTGTCATTTTTCCCAATTGACATTGTTTACACATAGCATTATCAATCTTTCTTCAATCTTGGTAACCCTCTTACTCTTTTCATCTTAATAATGTTTACCAAATTATCAAAGTTCACATGACACAACCTCTTATGCCATAATCATATATCATCATATTGTGAAAACAAGCATGTCTTATCAGATAAATCTAGATAGAACAAGTTAATTCTTGTATGCTCCCCACTCCCAATTAGTTCACTAGTAGCATTAAACATCCTTGCCTTTGTGTGATGAAATTAAATTCTATACCCTAATTTTTTCAACTATGAAACACTCAACAAATTATAGTTAAGTTCTTCAACCCAATAAACATTGTCACACTTGATCATATTAGTCAATTGTATTGATCCTTTACCTTTCACAAGACATGGTATATCATTACCAAACTTAACACAACTACCTTTGTATTGTTCAATGGTTTCAAACTTACTTTTATCACTAGTCATATGATGTGAGAAACCATTATCAATTATCCATCTATCACCTTTACTCACATATGAAATTAATGTAGTTTTGTCATCTTCATCAGAATCTTCTTTCATGTATTAGACTCACTATCAGTTTCTTCATCAACAATATAACAAGATTCCTTACTTTTGTCTACATGTTTCTCATTTTCCTTTTTACTTTCTTTCCCTTCTTGCATCCTTTTCTTCTCTGTTAGGACATCTTTCAGCAATATGACAAACTTTATTACATGAAAAACATATTATAGGAAGTTTACCTTTGAATTTTCCTTTGCCTCTTGGAAGTCTTCTAGCCATCAATGCTTCAAGATCATTAAGGTCATCATCAGAGATTTCAATGTCATTATTCACACACTTTCCTTTTTCTTTCTTATTAAGAACCAATTGAGATTTGAAAGTAGATTCAATAGTAGTAGAAGTAAAATTATCAAAGTTTGACAATATAAAAGTAGTAAGCCTACCAATTAATCCTTCTAAAGTGAGATTGTTACTAGGTGTACATCTCAGTTCTTGTATTGCAGTGATTATAATAGCATAAATAGGAAGTAGGGCTCTCAGTACCTTGTTGATCATAGTTTCATCATCAATGTTTCCATTTGATCCTCTCATATCATTTACCACTTCTTTGACTCATCCATATTATTGAGAAATGGTCTCACCTTTTGTCATTTTCATTTCATCAAACTTGCCTCTCAAACTTTCTCATTTTTCTCTCAAAACATTTGTGTCTCCTCTATAGATAGTCTACAATGTATCCCACATTTTCTTAGCATCAGTGCACCCCTTTATGTCATCAAACTTAGTATAGCTTAGGGCTAATGCAATCTCCATCATAGCCTAATTATGTTCTTTCTTTTCTTTAATCTGTTGAGTTGTTAGAGGTCTTGGTATCTCCACATATGCATTTTCCACATAAAACACTTCCCCTTCTCCAATTCCTCCCAAATGAAACTTCATCAAACTCTACCATGTAAGGAAGTTCTCTTTTTGCAACCTTGGAACCTCCTTTTTGTACATCTTGATCTTTAGCTTCACATACCTTCAAATTTTTCTCTACAAGCACCAATGCTCTAGTATTAATTGCTAGAATGATTTAGAATAATTGAGAGAGGTGAGGGGTGGGGGGGTGGTGAATCAATTATCCTCAGTTCTAGATTAACCAATTAAACTTTTAATCACTTCAAATACTTTAGATCTGAATATTTAGTAGCTTGGTCTTTATAGAAAATAATCAGTAATGTAAACTTGCAGTTCACTATCCTAATAGTAACAAACTTGCAAAATGTAATACATTAATAGTAAAATATCTCATATAACATCCACACAAGTATGACACTCGGATTTAACATGAAAATCTAATTTGAAAAAAACCACCAGTAACATGCTACCAATTTTTCACTCTTATAAGTGATCTCTGTTAGGAGCCAACCCTATCAAAAGTTAGAAAACACACTATTAAATGTGACCTTTCTAAAGGATTTAATCACCCTGTTAGGAGTGGTCTTGTTAGACGGCTTGAAAACATTCCATTAGAATGTCACCTTGATTAAGGGATTTACATATGACTGTTAAGTCAACCTTGATTAAAGGATTTTAGTATTGATACAATGGTTAGAAAGTAATAGTAGGTTGATTTGACAAATACAATTGACTTTGCAAATACAGATCACAATTTAGTCCAATAGCTAACTCATTGAGTGGTCTCCATTAACATCTTCATCACTAATTCACTTGGAAATCCTTCATGAAATCACTCTTCACCTTAAGACTTCACTATTCAACCTATTGCTCAAGTTCTCCAATCAATAGAATCAACAACTAATCCAACCTCCTTCTAGGTTAGCCCTTGTGCCTCCCTAAATAGGTAATTCTAATCTTTTGTTGCTGAAACATCACCGTAGATCTTAGGTTTTGGTTAGAGTCATTGAATCCTTCTATTAATTTATCTTCTAGAAACTTCTCCTAACTTCTCCTTGAATTCATGCATAGAAATGCTCAAATGTGGTTTCCCTTGAATTAAATCCTCTATGTCATCCATCCTTATTTTTAGCACACTTTCCATATTCCAAGAATTCAATTATGTTGGCTAAAAATCAATATTTCCTCATTATCTATCAAATGTTGTCCCTCAACCGACATTGGGTTTTGACACTTGATCATCACTGAATTACTTGATCGATACTAACTGTTCTGTCCAACATACTTGTTGATACTCAATCGATATTGATATTCGGTTGGCACTATATTTTGGTTGACTTATACTATTGCATTACTCATCATAAACTTATAGTTCCTTAATCTTATGCTCTTTTTCTCGGTCAATCCTATGCATTTGGTCTTCTATTGATCACTTCTTCTAGGGTTTAGTACAACTATCTTCTCCACTTAGGTTATGATTGAACAATCATATTATCTTGTTAAGGTCTATCTAATCAAGTTCCCATTGTAGCTCCTCATAACTCAACCTTTCCTCTAGGTCCTTTTGTTATCTCCTTCTTCTCAAATCCTCTTCATCAAGCATCTTGATAGGACACTTTACTCAGATAGCAATTGCCTTACCAATAAGACTTTACATCAATGAAAACATAATAATTGTTCCAATTGTAGTTTCCAACACCCTATTCAAAATGTGTCATCTCTATGCTAATAAAAGGACTGGCCTCATAGTGGTACAAAGGGCCTTCATGCCCCCACTTAAAAAATTGTGCTCTACTTTGTTAAAAATAACACACACTCCCTTGCATGCAATTTTTTAGCCTTGTTTTTTTAAAAAAATTACTTTGACAACATCACTACTTTAAAATTAGTTCGTGATCAAAATATTTATTTGTGTTTTGCAAAGTATAAGTTAGTTGGCACTTTGAACATGATTATATATGAGGCATGTGTGAAGTTCACTTCAGTATCATATTAAGTCATTTCCTCATAAACTCATTGTAATTATGCTTGTCCACCATATTATTTCATAGTAATTGATGACCATATTTATTTTGGCCTACTTCACTTGCGAGTTTTTTTTCTTTTTCTTTTTGTAATAGTTTGCATTCACACATTTGTGGTGTTCTTAGTTCTACTACTAAAATGGAATATGCACTTAGAAACTACAAATCATGATTATTGGTGGAACCGTGGTATTGTCCATTTGAGAAAAATCTTACTGATTTGCATCTTAGTCAAAGCTTCAAATTGGGTTGCTTGCATTGTCTATGTAACATCAAATGGATTCTTGGAGATGAAATCCTCAAATCAAAGGAAAATAGGTTCATTTTTCCTTCCCACTCGATCTCAATTTTCTTATCCAATTTCTTGGATTTCCTACAAGTGTAGGTTAAACTTGAGAATATTGCTTCTAAAACTATGCTTGAATATTTCCTTAGGGTGGATAGGCTAATTTCAACATTATGCATATTTTCTCTAGATGATGGTATCTTTCCTAGGAACTATTTATTGGAGCATCATGATTTTTGTCACTATTATGGACATTATTAAGACATCTTTTAGGTGGAAATGATTTGATCCTCATTTTAAGCAATGTTACAACTTGGAAGGTCCATTTATAGGGAGTTATAGACAAATTTACTCCAAGGTTCATGCCATTTTGGAAATTCAAAATCATGATCATTTCTCGGTTGCTCTATCCAATCATAGGGCTTCAATGTTTGATTGCCTAGATTGGTTTATTTTTGCAAATTAGGTCATTTATCATAGTTTGGAGAGATGTTTATACAACTCAATATTACCATTGATGTACACAAGGATGATTATGTAGATGTCCTCACTGTGGACATGATCATATAGTCCCAAAAAATTTAAAATTTTTGGTATGGATTGAATAATTTATGACTTGTTGTGGAATGCACCCATTTCCCCTCCTCTACAATTTGCAAGAAATTATCATGTTTTGGTATTTCTCAGACATGAAGTTGTTATATTCAAAACATGCTCATTTCTGTAGTCACTTTAGATCTATATTTGAACTGGTTTCGCATCTATGATATGAACATGGTTGACTTCTATTAATAGAGTATATTTTTTGTCTAGTTGGCTTGTGCTTTTGGTCCATATCGAGCGCCCACATTATTGTGTAGAATTTGATGTGTCATATTATACATCGCTTTGGTTTTGGCTATGGAGGGGTCAAAATGCACTTGCATAATCAATTTGTTTGTATTATGATGGTCCTTCACATTGTTCAACTATGACGAAATCATATGAAGGTATCTCTACTTTTGTGCTTAGTCAAGTGTCATGGGTTACATATCTATATGTTCTATACTTTCAAGCAATTTGGAATATCTGACTTCAATAGCAGATCGAATAATATTTTGTATAACATAACATTTTTAATGGGGTATGTTATAGATTTTTGTTCATCTTATCTTCTTAAGTTGATCGGGTTTTTAATGATATATATTATCACTTAATTTTTGTGTTATACTATAGTTGCTTATTCTTAGAATTTGAGCTTAAAGTGACTATAAGAACATTTAATATAAGTTGTTTTTATTGCTCATTCCATAAACTTGGACAGGTGTTTGATTTTTTGGTTTAAGGCTCTCTTCTTTTTTATATTCAACAATAATTTGAAGTTTTCTTACTAATTCTATCCTCCATGAACCTTTGAACCGATTAAATATGATAAATAATATATTAGTAACTTCCACTATCACCTTAAAAAATATTATTATAAAATATTTATGTTTTTCATTAAAAAAAAATGCAATCTTTTAATCTAAAATATTATCTATCTTTTAAAATTATTTACTAGCTCTAATCTTCATAAATTCTAATTATTAATTACCTTTATTTTTAAATTTAAAATATTTCATTACTATATAATTTAGTTTTATAATGTAATTAATGTAAGGGTGGAATGATAGTTCTTTGTTTTTAAAGTATTATTTAGTTGTAAAAAAATCTTGAAAAGATAAGGTATTTCAACTTCTTCCAACTAAAATGGGATGTAATGATCTCATTTCTAAAGTACAATATAAATTATTCTATTACAACAATTATGAGTAATAATCATAATTGTAGGTAGTTCATGTGAGTAATTATAATAGTTATGGATAATTATAGTTTGGTTGAGTGGGGATCACTCTAAGTACTATTGATAAAATATATTAAAAGTATGTGTAATGAGCTTTTACTTGATAAATAAATTCCAATCTTATATTTTTTACTTAAATAATTAAATATAAAATGTAAGTAAGTTGTATAAAATTGTAATTGAGTATGATAGATTATTTTAATTAAAAAAAAGTTAAAGTAATTAATGCATGATTTAAGAGGGATTTAATAGGTACAACAAGATAATATCAATATTGGTATATTTATTTATAACACTAGCATATATATTATATAATATATAAGGAAGTCGAGAGTTATCGGCTCTTTATTTTTCTAGTATATAATGTTATTAAATTAAAGCCTCAATAACTCTTGCTACCCAATATATATTATATAATATATATAAGCTAGTAGCAATGGCATGCCAACATGAAAGATGGAAACAATTATTTATATTTATGATATGGTTTAAGGGATGGATCAAATCTATTATATGGATAGGATAATTTATACACATGTTTATAATAATAGTTTTATTTCATTTACTATTGTAGGTTTAGGGTTAAGTCTGGTTTTGTTTTATGTTTTGATTTTTATTTGGTTTAGTATTAGAATTGAGGATTAATAAGGCTTAGTGTTAGAGTTCAACTTTGATAAGTGTTATGATCAAGATTGAATTATAGTTGGCTTAGTATAGGTTGAGAATTTATATTTAATATAGTTGAAGCTTAGGATCCAGTTTTGCATTGTGTCTAATTAGATTTATGTCTACGATTTAATTTGAGCCACAATTTTGTTTTAATTGGTTAAAAGGCTAGGAATATATTTTCTGTAGTGTTTTGTTTGGATTTGGCTTAGGTTTAAATTTGGTTTAATTTTATTCATAGGGTATATACCTTAGCTTATTGTTTTAATTCAGTTTGTCATGGGATAAGGGTTTAATTTATTCTAGGGGTTAAAAGTCGGTCTTGCCTTACGCATTTGGTTCTTTTTTGGTCTATCTAACTTGTTGGAGGAAAACATGTACATTAATCATTAAAATAAATAAATTAATATGAACATAAAGAATCACAATTACGCTTAAACATAGGAATACAATTAATGTTAGAGCTACATGTTTCTCATTTAAATAAAGGGTTAGAGTTACAAGTACAATGAGATATCACAATTTAAAATTATAGGTGAAATAAAGTGCTTTTATTTTCCTAAATTATTTGATATTTAATTACTCTTACTTTTATTTATAGTCATAAAGTAGAATTAAGGTTATAGTCTAGATTAGCACCCAAATTGATGTGTGATTAATGTAAGAACTTCATGCTTTTACATATATGTTCTTAAGGATTGTATTTTTTTAAGGGACAATTAAAAGACATTAGTTTAAATGGATATTTGAAATATAAATATCATAGCTAATATAGAATTTAGTAGTTTAAAAGTAATCAATCACAACTTAAACATTTTTCACAAAATAAATTGATTAAAAATTGAATTTTACAATAACACATATTTGAGATTTATCATCAAATAAGGTAGATACATTTGCAATTGATGACAAGAGAGTTTGTTATTTGTCAAAATATAGTTCACCAACTTATTTCTAAATATTTTAATATATTTTCTTTATCTTTCAAGTTTGCAATTTTTTTGCCCTTCTTCATTTTTTCATATTGATCGTATGTGAAGGGTGACATTATTCTCAATCCTTCAAAATATTTTACATGAGATATGACAACAAATGTCATTCCTACTCTTTTAGTCAGTCCTATATCAATAGTGGCTTTTAAAAAGTGTCAAACCTTGTGATTTATGCATTGTTAATGCCCAATACAATCTTAATGGAATTTGTTCTGTAGAACCCCTTTATCTTGCACTAATAGGAACTATTTGTGGATTTTGATCATCAAATGGTAATCTAGAATAACTATCAAATTTAACCATTACATATGTTGGTAGTTTGGGTGGTGTACTTCCAAGTTTGTAGATAATATTTTGAATATATCCTAAGCACCATTTATAAGACCTGCTTCTATCTAGAGATTTGATGTTAACATTACTCTTACATTCTTACTAATCAATAATTCCATGTTAAGCTCATCATGAGAACTTCCCTTAAAAAATTGGTATTGCCAACTTTTGTAGTAATACTATATGCAATGGATTGTTGAAGAGTATATAATTTTTTCATGTTATGATTTTGAACATTATCATTTGTGGAGAACAAATGAACATCTTTGCCAAAATCATCATTGATTTCTACAGAAATATTTATTTTTGTTCTTGACATTAGCAATTTCCAATCATCAATTCTAGGCTCTGCTTCTTCGAGGTTTGCTAATAATAATATAAATAATATGGTAATGAGGCCCATTTTGATTATTTTGATGATGGGACATGATTACATTCATTGCCTTTTCTTATTTAACACTCAAACTTGCGAAGGTGATATCTTGTGCTATATCATCCTTTTTAAAGCATTCATTTTCTTGCATCATGTTTACAAAATTGATTGCTTGAGATGTGTAGTCATCACCTTTATATTCATTAGACCAGATTGCATCCCCATCAATATGTCTTCTTCCCAACATATCTATCTCTAAAACTTGCATTATTTGACCATGATGTAGTCTAGATATTATTTCCCATTTATGCTTCGTAGTGTTTCCTTGTAATATTTCATTGTTTTCACTTTTCCAGTCACTAATATTTTCATTCTTTTCTAAATTTATTGTTTGTTCAACATGCTGGGGGTTATAATTTAATGACTTCCAATTTGATTTTATAGAATCATTGGTATTGCCAATATATCTCTCTATGTTATGAAATGGTTTGTAAAGAAAAAGTTCAGACAAACAGAAATCAACATTTTTTTCTAATTCATGTGGAGGTATATAAAAGAACCTGGGAAGCAATTTAACAATGACTTCTTTTTCCCTTGGCTCCTATTTCTTATTTCTTCTTCATTTAGGATTATATATCCATGATCTAGTTGCATCTATGAGTGTGATAGATTCCATAGAGAATGGCCCTATTTTGTATCCATCAATAATTGATTTTGTCTATTCCTCATTGCACATATCATCACAAACAACTATAGGTTTGAATATTTCTCATGAAAAATTAAGATTAACAAATCTTCTACTACTCTCAACCAACGGAAGCTCTAAAAGCATGTGAGAAGTTTCTTGAGCTCCAATATCTCTTTTTATAATAGTTTCAGTAATAAAATTCCTACATGCTTTTGCAGCTAGATCATCAGGATTCTCTATATTTGCAAGTCACATGAGCATTTCATGGTAAATTTTTGAGCTCTTCTCTTCTTTTGCAGCATATTTGATAATATAATTTATCACTGCATATTTTGACAAAACTAGTTGTTGATCTATATTAGCACTCCACAATTGAAGTGTGTATCAATTGTGAGAATTAACTCTCCTTGCCTCAAATGTTTTCTCACCATTTTCCATGTCTTCATATAATTTTGATCCATTCAAATTTAAAGCCCACCAATCATTGTACCTATAATTCAATATGAATAATTTTTTCAGTGTTATTCTAAAATAGTATTCAATTTATATATTAAAATTTTCATTCTTAATGAAAATACCTGCAAACCATTCTTCCTTAAGCATGCACCTTCTTTACACATTTTATGCCTTTGAACTGTGTTCAAAATTTCTTCATAATCTTGATCAATATTCATTCCAATAAGTTGTCTTGTATTTTTAAGACATGGCCGTTGACCAAAAATCTGAAATATTTAAGATATAAAATATGAATGCATTGATTACTTTTTAGTAAATATTTTGACTAATATAAAAACATAAATATACTATGTACATAATTTGATTATACCTATATGTTTCTTTGATGAAGATCTACTCTTGGATTCCATGCATAAATTATGGAATGAAAATATCTTTCAACCATCTTTATTTGTTGTTTATTAGACCAATCTATACTATCCATATTTGGTGCTCCATATAACCATAAGATACCATGAACATGTGGTGAACTCCTATTCTGCCATTCATATTTGCACCAAAATTCTTTAACATTTAAGCCTTTTTATAATACTTATTTTCTAAACATTGAATTTCTTAAATGAATGTAGTGGGAAACTATATGAGCATAGTCAATAACATTTTGTTTTCTCCACAATCGAGCTTCATGAGGATTTGTAGGTGGTGAACTTGGCATCAATTCATGTAAATTTGGCTAATATAAATTAGCTGCACTCAATATAAAAAATATTGTTGGTGTTTCAATTTAACGAAGCATGTTAGATAATTATGCTTTCCATTTTGTCCAATATGATTGTGTACCTCTTAATTTTGTACACAATCACATCAATTTATCATCTAGATGAGAGTTTGATAATTTTTCCATGTGTTCAAGCGATTCATTTATGGTAATAGGTAACTCATGATGGTTTCTTTTAGAAAATGTTGCTGTTGAATTTTGTGCACGTTGCCTCATTACCATATTATTCATGTAGTATTAAAACCTTGGGTGTTTTCCAAAGTGGTGATCCCTAGACCTTATTAAGTGCTTCACATACTCATGTAGATGTACTCATCTTATTTGTGGTTCTAGACAATCACAACTACCATCTGTAAATAGTGTTGGAAACACCATGTTAGTTAAAATCGATGTTATATACTCATTGATTGGAGATATACCAATTGTAGGCCAATCAACCAATGTAGTGGGATCTACATTTGGATTTTTAACCCATGCTTGGATTATTTCCATTTCTTGTTGGACATTAGGTAGTTTTGAAGCCATTGAGTTTGTGTTCTCTATAATATAGGTACAATTTGTTTCTACTATTGGACCAAAAAACACAATTTGACTTATTTTTGAATTAAATTCCATGTGTAGTATCTTCACTCTTTCAAATATATTGGAATCACAATATATTTCCAAATCATATAGTGCATTATAATAAATTATAACATCTAAATAAAACTTGTCATTTCTTATTTTATAACATAGTGCCTTATACACACATTCTCTATTTACAGTACTATTATAATTTGTGCCACTTTGATTTTTTCTTCAAACTATTATTATTAGAAATTCTTTTATTGAATGTAGTAGAATTTTGGAGATTTGTTCAATATTTTGTAGAAAAGATATTGTATGTCCTTTGTATTTATATTGAACATTTGTTACATGTGTAACTTGTAAAATTGGATTGACACATGCAATCTACATTTCTTCCACTTGAGTTAAGTCAGCAAGTTCCTATGGTTGTTTCCCTAGATCAATATTATTTGAGGCAAAAAATATATTATCTTTCCTTTCTTGCTTACACCCACTACATATAGGACCATGTGAAGTGTACTTTTATTCCAAGATAACACTCCTAACATATATAACACATTTCCAAATAAATCAAACTATCTAGCTGGTATTGAAACCTCATCTGAATATTATGGAAATCATCTTCAAGCATTCTATTAGGATTGCCTATATTTTGTACATTATTTTCTCTTACTTTATTTCTTTCTAGTTGAGGGACATATTGGCTATTTTGTGGTATATTTTGAGTGAACATTGATCCATCATTGTGAAAATTTATTTCAATAATTTCATGAGAATGATATTGTTCCCTTTTATTTGATTGTCGATGTATTTCTCACCTATCTCCTATATCACAATCACATTTTTTCTCATAATTTTGTTGAGGAAGACCTTCTAATATATTTTTATCATCTCTATTGTGAGTACCCAATTCTTCTATTTCTCTTTCTATCTTGCGTCTGCCATATCTATGCCTATTTGTCTCATATTGTCTTTCTCTTCGCTCCTCCCTTTCAATCTCTATCATTTTTTCTCGCTGCCTTCTACAATATTTACTTTGATAATCCTTTCAATGTTGCATTTTTTGTTCGTTAGATTCAAAAGTCATTCTTTATCGTTGCATCACTACAAAATAAGTGATATTTATAAAAAATTAAAACATGGATTATGCATCTTCATTGATAAAGGTTTATCTTGTTTCTTCAAAACAATTTATACAGTTGTATAAATTTCTATGATTTTTATTCCCATACTTTGTAAATGCGAACAATGTATATTATTCATATATATTTTAATGAGAAGACCTAGGATCTTGATTAGAGTTAGGGTCAACATTCAAATTGATTTTGAGTTTGGTTAATTTTGATTGATTATAAAATTTAACTTTTTAAATCACCTTCCTATTACATCTAATAAATTTTTTGAATTTGATAAGAATCTAACTAAAACTCTATTATCACTAAGTAGATTGTTACATCATATTATGATAAATTTATTTTCAACCAATCATCATTAAGTTTCTTTTATTCTTGAAAGCATTTTCTAAAAAAATGACAAATATTAAAGTTTTTAAAAAATGTTTATCTTTATTAAATATTTACTATTTTTTTCTTATACTTTAGATAATTCATACTTTATGAAACATAAATTATTGAATAATTTTTTTATAATATTGTTGTAGTTATGTTTATCAATAATTTGTAATTTGAACCAATTATAATTTATACAAAATAATTTTTCTTAGAGTTTGTTTTTGGTTGGTAACATTTATATTATTTTATTAATATCTAAAAAACCAATACATAAGGCAAGTGGGCCTCATATCTTAGGCCATATCATCTTACTACAACCCCATACATCCTTCTAGAATAAAGCATATAAACAACTATATCCCCTTAATAAAAAAGGTGAAAATGGCTCAAAAAAGGACTTAGCCATATTAACTCTTTTACTATCTACTATTGACATCACTATCTAGCCTTGCACTGGTTTGAAACCTAGGCTTTACTTGCCCTTCAAAAATATTTGTGTCTACATCCTTCATTTCTTCACCACATTGCTTCTGTCGCTGCTCCTTGGTTTCAAAACCCTCCCAACCCTTGCTTTGTAATACGTGAGCACAAAAACCCATTCAATCTACTTGCAAACTTATAACCTGCTTTCTCTAAGCTTCTTGAAAGTGCCTAATCTCAAGATTTGATTTATCCCATGCCACTACAATGCCTTCCTTGTAAGTTTTTTCATCATAGCATGCAAGCCACCAAAGGAAAGAGTAATGTCCTTTCTCCATGCCTTCTTCCCAATTTGCAAAAAAATTACTATAATAAAAGCCAAACCCTGACGTTAAACTCTAATACGATGATGTTTAAGTGAAAAAGAGATCAAATTTGTATATTTAAGGAGGCAAAAAAGATGTTTTATGGTTGCTAATTTGAAAACTTGTGAAGGATAAGTGAAGAACAAAGTAGCAGAGGAAAAGTGAGAAGTTATGATAGAGTGATTTCTTGAATGGTTGTGAAGAAGATCAAAGTCAATAATTTTCTTAAAAAAATAAAATAATTCTAGAGGAAAATCATCATGGGCTTTATAGGAACCAAACTAGAATATAGTATCCTTGACCTCCTATAAAGACATGGGTTTAGTAAGTTATTGTAGATCCTTCTCGGTAAATACCTATGGTATTACCACTAGTATTACATAAGGATAAAAATTTATATTAGGGGATTTTTTTAGAAATTAGAAAAGGAGACAACAATGTTTGAGATCTCATTAATTTCCTTTGTAAAAAATGCGTGATCCTTTTGAAGTCTTCAACTTCTATCCCTAATTATATGCTTCATGGAAGATTAATGACCAAAAATATTCTTATCTCCTTCTGTAAACCATAGACCCTTGATTTTTTTTCTATAATATCATTTTTTCCTCCCTCCATTTTGGTTTTTACTTCCTTAAGCTTATTGGAGAGATATTTTTCCTTTGAAAGATATTTCCAAAGAAAATATTATTCCAATCTTTAACCTTTTCTTTAACCATCTTCATTTTTTTCATCACTTGGTACATATGGGTACCAACAAAGAGAGTGTTATGCCAACTCTCAATAGGGTTTTAAAGTTTAGGTGATAGTGTTAGAATTGCTTTAGAATAACTGAGGGGGTGAGGGGGGTTGAATCAGTTATTCAAGGTCTAGATGTCCTATTCAAACTTTTCACTAAGTATAGCGAACCCATTCAACCATTCATGCTTTAATTTATCTAGTCAGCAAGTTACTGTAAATCAACATGCAAGTATAACACATAAGAAATCAACACATGACACAATGATTTACATGGAAACCTAATTTGAGAAAAACCACCAGTAACATGCTACTCAATTCTCACCCTTTTGAAGTGATGCCCTATGAAAGGCCTTCCCTATTAGAGGCTTACAACACACTATTAAATGTGACCTTGTTAGAGGATTTAACCACCCTATTAGAAGTGGGCCTGGTTAAAGGACTTTAAAACATTCACTTGGAATGCCACCCTGTTAAAGGATTTACAAATGGTTGTTAGGCCAACCTAAGTCCGTAGGATTTTCAAATCTAATACAATTGCTAGAGAGTATTAGAAAATCTTGACTTGACTACAATATACAACTTATCTTGTAGATCTCAGATCACTTCTTAGCTCATACCCTTGCTTGGCCTTCAATCTCTACAACTCTTGACAGCTTGCCCTGCTTTCAAGCTTTGTAACCTTGAGTCTCCAAACTCAATGTACTAGTGCAATCATCTCTTCATGACCACTCATAGAAGCAGAGCCTCTGTGCTCTTCCTTCTTCTAGATGTCTCCTCCTTGACACCCTTCTAACCACTTTGCAGATTTGGCTGTTCAGCAGCAATAATATCAACAACTCTTTGCTTCTTGGTCTATAACTTCTTAAATAGAAGTCTTGAAGTTCCTTTTCCCGCTTGATTCTTCCATTCTTTAATCTCCAATTCGCATAGATTGGGTAGGGTTCATTGCATCTAACCCATATTCTATTTCCTCTAGAAACTTCTTGAATAATCCTTTAGAATTCACCCAAAAATGGTTTACATAAGATTCTGTGCCAAGAACTCATCATCATTATCTTCCAACTCATTCACAAAATTCAATATAACCATGATGTCGACTTAGGTTTGGCAATTCTTCATCTTCATCTTTTGAAATGATGTCGACATATTGTGTTACTCGGCATCAACTGTGTTTTCCTGATGCTCGGCACCTGAAGATCACTCGACACCAACTAAAATTTTTCTGATGCTTAGCACCTGATCTTCACTTGGCACATGAAGATCACTTGGCACACACTAGAAATTTATGTTACTTGGCTTCTATTGAAAATTTTCTTAGCTTCAACTAACTTGCTCGACACCCACTAAAGATCTTAGTTTAAGCTTTACAATCAACATTGTTACAACTTCTTCCTTCAATGTTTCTAAGTGTGACCACCCTTTGTATCCTTGACTATGTCATCAATACATTACTTAACCATTGTCTTAACTGATCCTTGCACTTCATTACAACATCATAACTCAACCTTTCCCTTAGGTGCTCTTGTTACATCTTGTTGATCAAATCCTCTTCATCAATCGAGTGATAGTACTTGGATCTTATAAGAAAATATCATCGCTACAAATAGCAGGTTTGACATCAATGAAAAAACAATGATTGGAAACATTATTTTACGACAATCTCCCTCTTTGATCTTCAACAAAAATGAGCTTTTTCAATCAAATTTCCAACAAATATGCCCAAGTGATTTCATATCTAAAAGGATAAGGGATTTTATACACACTTTCTTTCCAATTTAAAAGAAGGGGACTATGATCTAACCTAATCCTTGGAAGGGATATTGAAGAAAGATTGGAAAGACTATCACTATTGGTATAGATTAGGAACCTATTTAAATTAACTCAGATAGATGCTTCCCTTGTCTCCTTTTAGACCAAGTGAAAAGAGAGCCTTGTAACTCAGTGCACATTAATCCAACATAAAAGATAAAATTAATTGGATCTCCCACTCTATATAGGAAAATCTTTCGCTCTACCTAGATTCTTGAAAGGGAACAAAGGGGAGTTGAAATCCCCCATCATCCAATTATAAGTAGGATAATTTTCAATGATGGAGGATATGGAATGATATAAGATAGCTCTTGGATATCTTGTATTAGAATAAAATTTTTTTAGAAACTTCTATTATGGTCTAAACTTCAAGTGTCACATCTTAACTATAAGGCTATTTCTTGAGGTGTGGATTATTATTACTAAAAGGATGGCATGATTATAGAATGTGGTTAAGCCACCCAAGGAACCTTCAACATCATTGATCCACATAGTTGAACATAAGGAAAAAGTATTTTAACAACAATTCATCCATTTTAGTCTCCTAAAGCATTAGAATATCCACGTTTTTCTTCATTAAAGTACATTTCAATATATGTCCATTGATAAATATATCTAAGCCCTTGATATTTCATGAAATAATATTAAGTAATAAATAGAGAGAGGTCAGCCCATCCTTGAGTTGAAAAAGTAACCTCCCACATGGGGAGGCCACTAGTCAAGTTTACATAATTTTCTTCATGGACACAACCATTTTATTCTCACTTAAAATTTCTTAGACATGATCCAATTTAACGATTCCTTTTAAGTAGGTCTACTAGTGTTATTCCCTACCACATCTAACTCATTTTTCCTCATACTTCTATTTTGTACCTATGTCTATTCCATCTCAAATCATCTTCATCCAAGCTTTATTCATCTTATTTTGAGGAAAATTGAAGGAGAATAATGACAAAGATATATTTTCCTTGAGGATTTTAAGCCTTCATTCACCATTAGTCATTCTTTCTCTCATTATCATTAATAGATGCATGAGGGTTCATGTTTTCTTTATTTTCATTCAAGGAAATAGCTTCCTGGATAGAAAGAACAATAAAGTTGGCATCCTTTGACTAACTTTCCAAGAGGTCAAGTTTAACCATATCCTTCAGCTTCTCTTGTGTAGGAGTTTTTGCATCTTTTTTCAACCTGGATCCTTATCATCTTTGGCAGATCTTGTATTATTGCACTATTCCTCTTATCATTTAGTAACAAAAAAGTATTCAAAAACCTCATTTTCTTTCAATGGTGCAGTCTCTTCTTCATCCTTAGGAGAAATTGTGCCTTGACAATTCTACATTCATTCATTTTCAATTAAATCAATAGTTTCCTTTCTCTTGTGGTTTTGCATTAGATCCTTTTCAAATGCATCATAAGAATGTTCATCATCATAATCCAACTAATTGACCCTGATTACCTTAGATGTTTAACCAATCTAATGAACTACATTCTTAGTCATATTCATATATTGTTCATTTTCATCAGCATCAACATACATGACCATAATTGGTACTTGGTTTCCTTAGTGACTATAAAATTCAACTTTGTCTACTTAAAAAAATTCATAAGATCCTAAGACTTTATTAGAGGTTTCTTTTTACACTCATTGCTCAAGTAGTTACACTTTCCACATAATTGAAAACCGGCCTTGGCATTTTCGTTAGTGTGACAAAGATAGGCAATATGTAGTTAACAACCACACTAGGACAATTTTAGAAAATATTATGCTTTAGTTTGGTTGGGTTCTCTATCAATAGCTAAGAGTTACCAAAGGAATTTATCAATTCCTCTTAAAGTCTTAAAATTCTAATATTTGAGGAGAAGCCTAGGGAGACATATCTAGGTAGGAGTTACTAACCCAAGATCCATCAAAGGGTCAAAAAATAGTTTCATCTTATAAAGAGAGAAAAAATATCGAAAATTATATTCACAAGTCCAAGGACATCCAATAACATATATTATAAGTTTTTTTATCCTTAATGAATCTAGAAAGAAAGAACACATTGGCCATATCACTTTTTCTAATACCCTTTTCAAGATTATTCAATATTATGTTTGAAGGAAAGTAACTTACCAAATAAGGAGAGATTTAACTCATAAAAAAGTAGAACAAAAGAAGAACTAGACACTAAGTAGTAGTAAAAAAATCTAAACCTTGGCAAGGATTGAAGGAAAAGCCACATTTAATAAGTATTCAATTTTTTCTAATGTGAAGATGATAAATCTATTGATTTTTATTATCATGTTATTCATGGAGATGTCAAACAAAATAAACATGAGGTAGAATAAAAATTATGCAATACAAAGTAAAAGGAATATGTATATTTGTGTGAGTGTATTTATACACATACACAAACATGCATATGAATACTCATAAGCATATATATGTATACTCATACACATACATATAAATATTCATATATATCATAGATTGCAATAACAAATAATCTAAACACATTGAGTTCGATCCACCCAATCATAAGGAAATCTAATTTGTTAAATATTTTTACCTCTCTTATAACAATTTATATTTTATACTTTTATGCTATGTCTATTTTTATGGTTTTGACTTGATCTTTTTTTGAGAAAAAAAAGGTCAAATACCTATACTTCTATTAGATACTGAAAATTAGTTACAATTAATTTACAATTGGTTGCAAGGCAATGAGATTCAAACCAATAGAATCCAAAGTCAACCCCCTACCAAAAAATTGCTCTCAACCAACACAAACAAAATCAGGGAGAGCAAGATTACCCCAAAAGTACATATGAACAAAATTGGGGACCTCATGTAAGAGGAAAAATAGAGAAGCACTTTTAAAATAGACTACTCTGTAATCCATTTGAAAATGCCACCAAAAATCCACAAAACCTGCAAATGATCTTGTCAAAAAAATAATTTAATAATATAGAGTTAGCATTGCTCAAATTAGGGATTGCAATTGAGAGTATATTTAATGTCCCACCAAAACATGCATGACTGGTCACATAAAACTGTACATATCTTAGGTATGCATCTTTAATTTTATTGATTTTATCTTAGATTTTATATGTTTAGCTTCGTATTCATTTTTAAATGTTTGTTCTTATACTCAAACCAACAATTATAATGTTATCATACTTAATTCTTATTCAATATTTGTGTGTCCTTTTTTTATTTGCACCCTTTTGTTCCAGACAAAAATTAGAGGGAGCATTATTACTAATCATTCTCAAGTTTCTATTAGAAATTAAAAAAATATGCATGTAGAACAAGTAAAATCATATCACATGTTAGGTTATTTTATAATAAGAACCATTTGACCATGTATCAATATTTAATTCATCCATCATTAGGAAAACATTAACAAGTCAAGTGGCCATTAGGGATCAACCCACAATTATTACTCTTGTCAATTGTATTTGACACATTAACTTTTGTATCAACAAATGATAAATCCCTTATTTTTTTCTCTAGATTATTCCTCTAAACTCCAATTACAATAGTATCATTGTGCTCACATGATTTGCATTACTATTTATTGTCTTCCATCTTTATAAAAAAATGAATGGTAGTATTAGGTGTCTATCATGTCATACATGGAAAGTTTTAATCATGTTCCTTAGCAATACCAAGTCTTTCATTATAGATTAAAAAAAAATATAAGAATAAACTATTTTATGTGTGAAACTTTAAAGGAAATGTGATTTTTTTTCTTTTAAAGGGTAAAGACTTTTAACTCAGATCTATTAATTGGTGATATCACGAATGAGAAACCTCGTCCTTAATTTAAACATTCAAAAATAGAAACCCAACAAGACCTAAATCTAAATGACAAGAACAACATGACCATCACCACCACTTAAGCATCACACCATGCCAATAACACCAAGAGGAAACAAATTTAAATACATAAAGAAAATAGTATGCACAATTGTCATGATCAAATCTACATATATAACGCAATTAGATTCATTTAAAATTTTGAATTGGATTTAACATTATCATCTCAACATCTATATCGTACATCTAATTATAAACTAGATTGCAACTTCATATGATAGTTTTCTAATCTACCTCTTCTTCAAAGTACATATTTTCTTATTTTCTTATTTCTTCTACTTCAGATTTTAATAGATATATATCTTAATCTAAACTCTTTATCTTAAATAAATACTTATTAATATATTACAATTATGAAACTTACTAAACCATACATTTTTTCTTAATAACCTTCTATACAATTCAAACTCTATAAAATGCACCCCAAACCCTCTAAATTAAATCAATAATTTTTGGATTTAAACAACTTTTAAAAAATCAACCCCATTTCCATTATTTGCAGTATAGGTATGCAAACAATGCATGCTCTCTTTACACTATATTTGGAAATTGGAAAGTAACCTACAATAATGACAAAGGAAAAAATCATAAATAAAGCTAAACCCAAAGTGATCCATGTGAAATTCTTAAATTTTACTTCAGTGGTGGAGGGCATCATGGATTTTATAGACAAGATTGCAAAGCACTTTGTCCACCCCATTCCAATAAAGTCATAATATCACAATATTTATGGGAAAATGTAGCCGATTCATATATCACCAAAAAGTACATGCAAAATAGAGGGTAAGTACATTCACCCCTTGTGGAGGTGGGGCATAGGGCCAAATTCACCCCATCATTCTCCAAATTTGCATGTTCATTGATTATTTCCTTATTGTTCATCCTTTGTGCATTCATGTGCTTTCCATTGGGTTGGATTAAAAAACATAATAATAAATTGTGGGACATTGAGACTTAACTTATTTTTTAACTTTGTTATCTATACATTATGTTTTCATTGCATTGATATTTCTTGACACATGGAGATCCACTTGATAAATTATCTCATTTCATCAAGCATGGAGAAATCTTGAGATGACTCGCATTCACTTTGGTATAAGTGATGCTAAATGTAAAGTTTGATGTTTGGGCCCTACATATTTCTTTTATTGAAAATGTGAGAATGAAGTCTTTTTTTAATTAGTTTTTTTTAAAATGGCAATCTTTACATTTAAAAACAATGATTTCTTGTTTGCCCTTTGAATTTTGTTTTGTTTTATTTTAATATTTTTTAGTTTATAAATGAAATATTTTTGGATAGTCAAATTTTGACAAATTTATATATTTAGTTTTAACTAATTTTTTTATTCATTGTCTTGTTAAACATTGTTTTCAACTAATGATAATGAAAGAAATTTGAAACAAACTTCTCTCTTAAAAATTTGATAGAATCAACTCTAAGGTTCCTTTGGGTTGTTTGTCAACCACCTTGGTAGCTCAATAGGAGATCAATGTGATTTTTCATGAGCAAGGTTTTGTTGGATTGAAAAAATTATGATGAGGAAACCTACAAAATAATGAGAGAAAGACAATGTTCAATATTTTCTATTTTTCTATATTTTTCTATGAATGTGTATATTTATGTGCAACTCCATGAATCTTATAAATTAATCAAATTCATTGATAAATGCAAAGAGAGTAAAATAACAAGAGATAAAGCAATTTTTGCATAAATTGAAAATCTAAATGAACATAAGGCACCATTGCAACACTCTATGAATTAAGTCTTTGAGGTAATAAGGGATAACCCATGTAACCCAAAGCAATTCAATTGTGACTTTGTAGATACAATCGTCAAAGGAACTTTTCAAAGGCTCTAGGATTTCTTACAACTCATCGAATCATTTAGTCACTTAGATGTACATGCACATGAGACAAATTACTATGAATATACTAGAAGAAATTCCATTTCAATTTCATCATAACTAAGGAATTCACAACAATTATGACAAACTCCAAAAAAACTAAGATCAACAAGAATCACATACAATAAACAATCAACTCTTATCATTCATAAACATGAAATGTACGAAGACACAATACTCTAGTAGGAATAACGACACCCAGGAATAAAAGAACCAATTATATAATTTTATTTCATAAAACATCAACCCTTATTACATTATTGATACAAGAGCATCCTAAGTGTAAGAGAAATCTTCCATCACGCAAAAATATTTCATTTTTTTCTCTTAAATAAGGGTAGTCTCAGTGAAGAGTTGTTGTTTTCGAAAACTTGTTACTTAGTAAGTTGGTCACACAAGCTTGGAATATTCTATTTTTAGATGTGGAAGTTCATCTTGGATATATCAACCTTCCAATTAAGTCTTGCTATCATATCATGAGTATTTGAGAAGTTATTGAAATTTTTTGGTGTGAAATTTTAGTACAAAAAAAATCATGCTCAATTTTGAAGGCCTTAGAGGCTCCAGATGGGCTTCGAAACTTGATCGGACCTTGTGGAAGTTAAGTATTGGAGAACAAAAGATAAGGACTCTAGAATGTGATCATGATAGTGAATCGATTCAATAGTTTGAAAGTTGGGTTCTTCCAAAGTTGGACTACAAAAAAATCCCAAATAAAATTTAGAATTATTTTGACCCAACTCTATATGTAATTTTAGGGTTGGTCGGCCTCAAGGGTTAAGGTGAAATGTCTAGAACCTTCCTAGGCAGTGAATTTTTCCTATCTAAGGAAGACCCATATATAGGTTGTATAGAAAAGTTTTAGGTGATAGTTAGTAGCTTTGTCTTGTAGATTATTGTAAGGAAGGTGCCCATGTGGGGTTGCATATTATATTAAAAAAATTTGTAATTTCACATTTGTGGAGGTAATGAGAAGCCCATATTTTATTCTTGCAAATTGTTGTTGTTTATGTATTTCTATTATATTTTTTGTTGTATTAAGAGGATAACCCTTCATCAAATGGTATCGAAGTAGGATTTCTTAAGTGTGTAGACATATCGTTGACTGTGAGGCAGCTTGTACTACAATTTCAACAAAAGAGCAAAAATGCCTCCATAAAAGGAACATGGTAGAAGAGATGGGGGTGTTACACGTGAGGGTTTTAGAGCCCTCTAGACACGAATGCAAATATTGGAAGAAAAAATGCGTAGAGGGATGAATCTTGTCATAAGAGATGAAAGTGAGGATGAAGAAGAAGAAGAAGGAAACACTAAAGAAGAGCAAGTTCCAAAAGGAGAAGAAATGCTTTTTAGGGCCATCTCTAAGATTTAAAAAAGACCTAAGTTTGAGGTTTCTATATTTTTGGAAAATCTTAACCCAAAGGAATTGGTCTATTGGATCAATGAATTAGAAGAATATTTTGAGTATGAAGATATTGATAATCTTGATAGGGTTAGATTTTTGAAAGCCAAACTAAGAGGTCATATGAAGATTTGGTGGCAGGAGATTCAATTGGAGCAGAATAGAAGAGGAAATGATAAAATTACAAGATGGGATTGGATGATAGCTAAATTGAAACAACAACTCATTCTCATTGATTATGAACTTGATCCGTTGAATAAAATGCAAGTGTTGAAGCAAGTGAGAATATTTGTTCATGAGTATACAAAATAATTCTATCAAGTTCTTATCACAATAGGCCATGTGGAAGTTGACAAGGAGAAATTTCCTCATTACCTTAATGAGTTGAGGCCAACCATTCAGGATGAGTGAAGTCTAGTTCAAATGAATAGTATTGAGGAGACATACCAATTTTCCTTTAGAGTAGAAGATAATTTGAACAATATGTTTGAGAGGTAGAAAAGTGGAAGAGCCTAAGGTGGAAGATCTAGTGGATGGTCTTATGGAGGCTAAAATGAAGATCATAAGAAGAAGGATGAGGCTATAAGTAGAAGTCAAAGTCATAGGGGAAACAATTTCAATTATTCCCATGATCAGATTAGTAGAGATC
This sequence comes from Cupressus sempervirens, assembly GCA_028749045.1. Classification (NCBI taxonomy): domain Eukaryota; kingdom Viridiplantae; phylum Streptophyta; class Pinopsida; order Cupressales; family Cupressaceae; genus Cupressus; species Cupressus sempervirens. The sequence goes on along the minus strand of CM053789.1, from coordinate 710,784,855 downwards.
ATAGAGGAAGAGGAAGAAGACAAGATCAAGAAGAGGAGGCTTCAACAGAGCATGTTTTCACTATGGAGAAGAAGGTCATAGAGAATTTGAATTTCTTTAGCACTAAGGAAGGAAAAATAGGAGAACTAAAGGCTAGGCCAAAGTTTCACATGTGGTAAAGATGCCAAATCATCACATTTTGAAGATTATAAAAGAGGATAAGTCCTAGTTAATATAAGAGTTCTACTGAGTAGTGAGAATGAACTTGGTGGAACTAGGAGCTTATTTCGTACTAGGTGCAAGTGTGAAGATAAGTGTTGATGTAGTGCCTCTCCAATTTGACTTCTGTAAGTCATCTTGATGGATGCAACCTTGTTGATCTTTTGTTGTGATGGATCATGATTGTGACCATGAGTGGTCTACATTGTTGAGGTGATTTGATGTATGTCTCTGTATTAGTTGCTTTGATTATGCTTATGGCTGATTTATGAGTTTATGATGTGATTTATAGTTCACTGAGGTTTGTACCAGTGGTTACTAGGATCAATGTGGTATCATGAGGTTGTTTCGTGATTACCCTGAGATGTGTGCAGAGATTGTACTATGTGCTATTACCATGCTACATTGGACTAGGTTCCTGTAACAATGGTTAGTCATGTTTATGATTGTGTTTGCTTATGCATTTTAAGTGCCTTTTTGTGTTGTTTAAGCAATCATTATTAAATGCTTAAATAATTAGAAGTGGATTGTCCATGTTGGATTTATTGGTTATGTATTATGGATATCTACTTATGTTATGTTTTATATTTGAGATGACCTAAGGGTCAGATGTTATACTTTGATTTTAGTATCATAGATTTTAGACTACTATGTTGTTCATTTGATCATATTTGCATGATGATGCCATTGTGAAATGACAGTGTGTTTTATGATGATATTTAGTTGTCCTATATTTGACATATCACTGATTATGTTAGGTGATGGATTTAATGCTATAGTATTTACTTCATTCCTGCATTGTTATGCTTTATGCAAACCTGAGTGATGTAAATAGATTATTTTAATATAATTAAATAAATATTTAAATTAGGTGATTTAATGCATTTATTGCTTTGGCTATGTTATTATATGCAATTGCACTTGATTGTGTTGTTTAGTGTGTGGGATTTATATCCCTGGCAGTGTCACATGGAGTTAATGATTCAGCTATTCATATTTTACCAATGTCATCCCTGTATGGTCGACGTATCCTTATTTTAATTGTTTAATTAATCCTTTCAGTGATTATTAAATCCAAATTCATTTGCATTATGTGATTAGACCAATGAGTGTGTCTATGCATTTAGAGGTTCACATTGTCGTGAAAGTTGTTAAGGAGATTTCTGTGTTTTTGGGTTTTTAGGTTTTTAATTGATTTATTTTAATTTTTAGTAGCTTTGCCATAGATGAATTCCTATCTATAGGAATAGCATGTTTTTGTTTGGGTTGATTTAGGGTTTAACTAGGTTGGCTAGTTATTTGTCCTAATCGATTATTCACTCAAAAAGTGAATAAGTATCCAAAAAAGGAATTTAATTAGGGACTTCTCACTTTTGAATTAGAAAGTTGGAGAGTAAAACCCAAAATCCTCTTCATGAGGATTTATTGTTTTGTTCGTTGTGGGAGCTATGGGTGTGGAATCGTTGCCAGGTTGAGCTCGTTGGATCCAACTCGGGGAGGCCTTGGATTGCTGTGATTTTCGGCCACTTCTGTGGGTGTTTTATTTTCTAGTTTAGATTTTTTTTTTGCCCTTTTGGCTGCAAGGTAGGGCTCTCATGTTTTATTATTTTGGCTCCATTTCTACTTCTATTTTTGGTAGCCATTTGTTTGGAGGCTGAGAACTAGTGTTCCCCTCTATTTCTGTATGCTAGTTCTACCTCATTGGGCATGTACAAAAATTTGCCTATTTCTTGGGATGAGGGTTTGGGGTTTTGCACCATTATGGTGGCCATTTTTGCATATGGTGTTCGAACTTGATTATATTTGGATTATTTTGGGTTTTTGTACCCAAAGGCCAAATGGGTTTTAATTTTGAAGTTTTTCAAATTTTGGGGTTTTTGCCTCATTTTGCATGTCACCCTATTTTCTCAAGTTTTCTTGGCACAATGTGGGTCATGGACCTGGATGATCTGTTTGGATATCAATCAGACCATTATTAAATTTTTATGTTGCATCGGGATGCATGTTGCACCCGAACTTCCAGCTTTGTGTTTGGTTGAGTGATTTTTTACCTAGTGTTATGGCTTCTTTTGGACCTTTGCTTTTGTTTTGTGGACACTAGGATTCGTGTAGAATCCATGCTCTCAGATTGAGGCCGGTTGAGTGCGTTCATGATGTTTGGTCTTGTTGCATCTTTGAAATTCATGTGGAATCCATACTCCTTGATTGAGGTTGGTTAAGTGATTTCATAATGTATGGTTTTATTGGCTTTGAGATTCATGTAGAATCTATCCTCTTGAGTTGCTTTTGGTTAGGTGTTTTATTTTGTATTGTGTTCTCATCCAATCCTTATGTTATGATCTTTGTGATGGTGATGTGCCACACACGAGTACATGCACGTACATTTGTCAAAGGACTTGTGGGTCTCGACCTTCTGTGGTACTCTCGAAAGTTATGATCATTGGGGTTGGGTTGGGAATATGCATGTCCATGGGCACTTTTCGTAGGATGAGCATGGGTAGGATAGGGTAGCATCTGGAGGGGGCTTTTATCTCGTAGCTCAATGATCATGGTGTCAGAGGTTGGCGGAGGATAGGAAGTTTTAAGTAAGTGATAACTAAATTAAAATGTCTGAGTGTTAATAAAACTTAAGATAATGAAAAGTTATGCATTCGTGTAATGGTTCCAAGGGAGTCCCTTGAGAGTGTTGCCACATGTGATCCTATCTTGGTCTTTTGGATGCCAAGAAACTCTCCAGAATGTCAAACCCTACTTAGTAGCCTATTGAGTGTCTGACCAGGACCTGTACTCCTTGCATTGTCTTAAGTTCTTGGTTACAACGATCATATTGTCTGGCATGAGTGTTAGAATTGAATGTTTTTTTTTCATGTTTTTGATTGGATCATTATCTCCATCAACATGATGGGTGTGGACCTAAGGGTGCCACATGGTTGGGAGGCATAGCTACCTTCATCACTACTAGGGACCAGTGTATAGAGACAACCTTTTATCCTAGTGCGACCATTGTTGGATGTTTTCACTAGATGCTTCGGGTTCTTGAGTATGCTTTCTTGTGATTTATGTTTTCATTGGAATGGTTGCATATCATGTTTAGATGATGTTAGTTTATTTGACGCATTCCCATATTATGATGTTTAGCATATGACTAGATGATGTGAATTACTATACTAGATTATCTTTTGCTTATTGGTTTAGCACGTTAGATTTCCTTGTTATGATGATTAGCATGTGATAGGTGATGTTATCTACTTGTAGGATTGTCTTATGCTTTTCTACTAGCATGTTAGATTTCCTTATGCTTATATTGTAGCATGTTTTAGTAGTAACGTCCCTATTACGATAGTACCGACAATATGATCAGTGGCTTGGGGTGTTATGCGCAGGGGATGTATAGGGTCCTCGATGGTCTTATGATGCTATTGATGGTTGGGAGGAACTGTGTACTTAGTTAGTTGTTTTGTTCTTTGTGATATCATTTATGTACATTGCAATGTTGCTTATGTCCACTGTGATGTTGCTTTCAGTATGTTCTTTATTGCTATAGTTTAGATGGATAGATGCTCTTCTTTCTTGATGCTTATGCACTCGAGTGTTCATTCCTCAATTTATGTGGATCTGGTACTCCCTGATGTGGAGGAAATTCATTTCCTAAGTTGTTTTCCTTACGTGTTTTGGCTTGACGATGTGTTTCCTTGCGTGAAATTGTATTTTTTTCTCGCGAGAATGTGTAGGTTCACGTGGCTCCTTGCATGTCTTCACATTGTTCTTGGTACTTCCTTGTGCGAGAATGTGAAGGTTCACACAATTCTTAGTACTTCCTCACCTGATATTGTGTACTTCCTCACGTGAGAAATAGGGAGCAATTAGGCTTGGCCAAGGAAGTTTTGGAAGTTGGTTTTGGAAACCTTATTGGATTTCTCACATTTCTAGTTGAAAATAGTCTTTCTAAGTGGTTTAAAATATATCATTTAAGTATAAGATATATTTTAATATATGCAACGAATCTTTTGAGGTAGGTTTCGGACCTCTCCGAGATAAGATAAAGATTCTAAAAAATTTTAGGGCTTCAGAAATTCAGCCTTAGCCAAATTTTAGGGCTTTATGATTTCAGACTTAGCCAAATTTTAGGATTCTACATTTTACCCCAGCTTGTTGTTTTGTTGATGAGTGGTCATTTCTTTGAGCCCTCATCATGTGTGTGGTTGTTGTTGGCTTATGTTTGTGTGTGTCAGTTTGGTAGTGGCGTTCAGAGATTTGTTAGTTGTTAGGATTATGGTGAAGTCTTCCGTTGCGATCTTTGTGATCCCTATATGATATTGTCATGTGCATTCATACTTGTAAAAATATATATATTGGCTTGTATTGAATCCTTGTTCCAAGGATCTTCGGGCGTGGCATTATAGTTGTGATATGATTATTGATGGTGGATGTACTGATTATTTAGTGTCAAAAAATATGTTCATGAAGTTAAATCTCAAGAGATAGGGACACTTGTGTCCATATTGCAATTCTTGGGTGCAGGATGACCACAAGGTCATGGTCACTGAATAGTGCCTCGTGAAGTTCAAGATCGAAAACTACTAGGATGAGGTACTTTGTGATATCATGCCTATGGACATATGTCATATGTTGTTGGGAAAGTCATGGAAATTTGACAAGCATGCCCTGCATGATGGTCGCATGAATACCTACATTGTGACAAAAGATGAAGTGAAACATAAGCTAAAGTTATTGAAGGATAAAGAAGAAGAAAAATGTAGTACTGCCAATTTTTTTTTTTTGATGGAAAGAAGTTCCTCAAGAATATGAAGCATAAGCATATGTATTTTCTATAATTCTAGAAGATGGTAAAGAAGAAGTAGAAGAAGTAAATAAAGAAGTTGTAGATTTTTTGGATGAGTTTCCATATATTCTATTTGATAATGTGCCTGACAAATTACCGCCAATGAGAAAGACTAGTCACCAAATGAAATTGATTTTTGAAACTCATTTGCCAAATAAGGAAACATTGAATGACACCAATAGACAGTGAGGAATTAAATAGACAAGTGCATGAGTTGTTGTAAAAGGTAGATTCAAGAAAGTTTGGGTCCATATGTTGTACCAATAGTATTAGCCCATAAGAAGGATAGATAATGGAGGATGTGTATAGATTCTCGACCTATCAACAAGATCACAGTCATGTAAAGGTTTCCATTATTAAGGATGGGTGATATCATGGGTTGTTTGAGAGGATTGTATGAGTGGCCATTAGTCATGCATTTTAGGATAATCAATGCATCGAGCACTTTTATGCGATTCATGAATAAGGTACTAAAGGAATTTGTGTTTAAATTTATCCTTGTTTACCTAGATGATATTTTGATGTTTAGTAAGACATTGGATGAACATGTAATGCATGTTCATAAGTTGTTTAAAAAGTTAAGAATAGAAACGTGGTTGATAAACTTGAAAAAGTTTAGTTTTGAGAAAGAGTTGGTATACTTGGGATTTTAATTTTCAGTAGAAGGTCTAAAAATTGACCCTAACAAAGCAAAGACTATCCTTGAATGGCCTACTCCAAGGACTGGTAGTGAGGTATGATCTTTTCATGGTGTTAGTAAATAGATTTGTCCTTCCAAAATCAAATACGAAGAATGACTCAGAATGCCCGAATAGAAGAACAATTGCCACTAACAGTTGGAAATACTATCATGAGATTGATAGCTTTTCTCTGAATTGAGAGGTACAACTCCCTCTTAGAAAGATATTCAAAGAATTTAAATAGTTGGTTATGTCTTTTACCGAAAGACACAAAGGTTTTCTAGCATTTGTCCATCACTATGGCAGAAATGTGATTATACGATTTATAAACTAGACAATGAGGAAAGAAAAATGAACAAACAGCCATAAGACCATCTATCCAATCTTTCACATCACAAGGGAAGTGCAAAGAAAATTTATTTTATTTTGCTGACTATGAATGATAATGTAGAAATACACTTAAAACATGAAGGAAATGACTATGTAACCATTTTCAATCGAGGAAAATCATATTTAGACTTTACAATATGATATATGAAACTTTATTTTATTTCAAATGCATAACAAAACAATAACAATATCATTTTATCTCTATTATTATAGTTAAGTTGCAAAAAAATAAAACTTCTATATCTCCTCCCTATTATAATCAGTGCCCATAAAAATGTATTCTCTCACTCCCTATAACTGCAAAACTGTTGGTGAAGAGAAGAACCCCCATCGTGTAGAAATCTTCACAATAAATAACAACTTTCACTTGCATTTTGATTCTGGTAACCGTTTCCTCTAAATCATTTTAATCATTCTTGGGAATAATATTCTTCTTATCACTTTAGAATATTTAATAGTTAATCCATTTTAAAGTTTCATAGATTATAACAAATATATTTACCAAAATTAAAATGAATCCCATGTGCATTCTTGGACAGGTGGCATATGTTGGTAACAAATTGTTCTTATGATCTTGTGACTGTCATTGATATACTGTTGCACTTAAATAGTCTTAATTTTTGATTCATGATGAATTTTACAGAATGGCTTGGAGATAATTTAGAAAATTAGGTTTCCTCAAACATATCCAAAATTCAGCTCATTTCAATGGTTGGATTAAAATTGGTGAACCCCGCAACATGACTATTTTTTTGATTGCAGCACATTTGTATTTGCTAGTATGTTGACAGACTTGCACACAGTCCATCATAACTTTTGACCTTGGCCATATTTTGAATATATCTCTGGTGAGATGATTGTAAATTATGTTTATAAAAACATAGCCAAAATTGAGCATGATCCAACCGTTGAATAAAAAGTTATGCTCCCCGTAACATGAATATTTTTTCTGACTGCAGCACATTTGTAAATACAAAATCTTTTAAAACTTTTCCTCTGCATAAACTTGATGATGAATTAATAAAGGAAATAGAACATCTCAATTTGTGGGTCCTTGTGCCTATTGGTAATCTTTTCATCATGACTTCATTTTCCCAAATTCCTTATCCAAGAATTTGTACTTGTTGTGAATAGTTTTGTGTCCTCTTTACATGGTAGAAAGGTTTGAGAGTCGTCTTTCATGGAGTATGATAGTCACATTTGCATATAAGTAAAGGATACAAATATATGATTTCCATAGTCCTGAGCTTTTCATTCAACAAGCTCAAATTGATTTTAATATTCATGAGGGGTCTCTTATGGAAGCAAATGCTCTGGTCTGACTATATTTTGTACAATCCCAATCATTGGATAAGTGCATGCTCAAGATCAAATTTGAAAGAATGTTGCAATATTAATCTCTTGTAATAATTATCTTTCTTTACATATTCTATCTTGACTAATTGTATGTCTGACTTCCCCCTCTTTCCACAGACACTCGTTTAAGAAATTCCAAGACATGCAATCAAGTGATTCCCTAACTGTTGGTGAGTGACTATAGTGGAGTCCAAATGTGAAAGTACGGGGTTTAGAACTTGCTCCATTATGCCCTAAGATACCCATCACACACCTTCTACTCGTATTTGAAGTGAGACTCTTCTATCAAACAATTTACACATCACTCTTTATTGAATCTAAACATGCTCGAGCCTCAATGAGGACTATGCCACTATGCCTTGCCAAGATGATCATGACATGTTTGGAACTGCGATTTGTTTGAGGGTCCACTGAAGTTGTATCTTGAAATTCCAAATAAATAGTGTTCATTGATCTTATTCTAGAAATCTGAACCGAGCTTCAAATCCTGATCTTGAGCCTTGAAGCTTGAATTTTAATTCTGCAAACTCGAACACGAACTTGAAGTTGAATTTGAACTAACCCGAAGGTTCAACTTCAACTTCAACTTTCCGATATGTGAATAAAAAGGCTGATGACTAGGAGAATGGCTAGCCTTCTTTTAACATTTTTTGCTAGTGATAGAACTTGAAGTTGAACTTGAATTGGATAGAAGGTTTAACTTCAACTTTACACTCAAAAGTGCATTATGAAACCACTGAACTTGAAGTTGAATTGTTTGGAAGGTTCAACTTCAACTTCAACTTAGGCACTCCCATGACGTAAACAATTCACTTTAAGGCTAAATAAAAATACAAGTGCAACTCATGGATTGACTAGTTTTTATAGAGATTTTATCATATTTTTTTATCAATTTCTATGGACCCTTAACTAAAACAACAAGATGGGATAGAAAAGAGTTTAAATGGATTGCATGAGTAGATAAGAGTTTTGATTTTTTGAAATTAAAAGTTACAAAAGAGCTTGTTTTAGCACTTCTAGATTTCAACAAGGTGTTTCAAGTAGACTATGATGCTAGTGGTACTACAATAGGACTTGTTTTGAGTCAAGAAGGTAGACATGTTGCTTATTTTAGTTAGAATTTGAATGATGTCAAATTAATAATTTTATGCTATAGTACAAACATTGAAGAAGTGGAGACACTATCTTCTTCCTAAAGAGTTTTTTTTTTTTTTTGTATGCTAATCATCAAGCTTTTCAATATTTGAATAGTCAAGGAAAATTAAACGACAGTCATTTGAAATTGGTTGAGTTTTTGGAAATTTACATATTTATTTTGAAACATAGGAGTGGGAAGTATAATATAGTTGTAGATTATCTTAGCAAGAGAAAAATTTTGTTGACAGAGATGCAAATTGAGGTGGTTGGGTTCAAGAAACTCATGAGTTTGTATTTGGAAGATCTTGATTTTGGTGAAGCATGGAATGCTTGTACAAAATCTATTACAATTGAAACGACAAAGAGATTGGATTTCATAATTTGGGATGGTTTATTGTTAAAAGGAAGTTAGTTGTGCCTTCTAAGAAATTCTATGAGGGATAATCTCATCAAGGAGAAGCATATGGAGGATTAGCTAGACATTTTGGTAGAGATAAAACCATTGATTTGGTTAATGAGAATTACTATTGGCCACAGTTTCAGAAAGATGTCAAGAAGTCCGTACAAAGTTCTAAAGTATGTCAAATAGAAAAAGGAGTGAAGCATAATAAAAGGTTGTGTAATCCATTATTAGTATCATAGAAGTTGTGGGAGGATGTCATGGATTAGTTTCTTAATAAACCAAGGACATAGCAAGGGCATGATACAATTTTTGTAGTAGTTGGAAAGCTTTCAAAGATGGCACATTTCATTCCCTACAAGAAGACAAGTGATTTTTTTGATTTAGTGGATTTTCTTTTCAGAGAAGTAGTGTGATTACATGGTCCACCAAAGAGTATAGTTTCATATCGAGATACCTAGTTTGTTGGGTATTTCTAGCATACATTATGAAAGAAGTTGAAGACAAATTTGAAGTTCACCTCTTCACATCATCCATAGATTGATTTGGGGAATTCACTAAGATGTTTGGTAAGACATAATCCAAAAGGATGTGATTTGATTTTACCATAGGAAAAACTTTGATACAATAATTTTGTTAACAAGACTACTAGTAAATCAACATTCCATATTGTATGTGGGAGCATTCCCAAAAATATTTTTGGATTGAGGAATTTGGATAAAGGTGAGCTAAGTAGTTTTGAGGCTAAGGATTTTGCAGAATATTTAAAGAACATCCATTAGGAGGTGAGGAAGCACATTACAAGGATGCATACACAGTACGAGGAAAAGGCATATGAGAAAAAGAGGTATAATGAATTTTAGTTTGGGGATGAAGACAAAGTTTATTTTAGAAATGAGCATTTTCTAGTGGGATGGTATAACAAGCTAAAAATGAAATTTTTTGGACCATGCAAGATATTGAAGAGACATGATTCTAGGAATGCCTATGAAGTAAGGTGTGCGTTGAATTGAATATTTCACCAGTATTTAATATTTTAGATCTAACATAGTATCATGAAGGAGATGATGGAAATGAAGTCACATGACAACTACTGCATCTACAAAGGAGATATTGGATAGTCGTGTTGGTAGAAGTACAAGGAACATAACCTATCAAAAATACGTGGTCAAATAAAAAGGGATATTAGTAGAATATTTATCCTATCTAACTAGGGAAGAGATTGACCATCTTGGTTTTCCTCTGGATAGATGAGATGTGCCAAGGTCAGTTCTCAAATAACCCTATGTATTCGATGCAAAGAGCATCTTGGGTATAGGAGAAATCTTGTATCACCCAAAAATATTTCCTTTTTCTCTCATTAATAAGGCTTGTCTTAGTGAAGAGATGGTTTTTTTGGAAGCTTTCCACATAGTAAGTTGGTCATATGAGCTCAGAATGTTCTAATTTTAGAGGTGGAGGTGCATCTTGGATATATCAGCCAATTGGTTGAAGCGCACTACAATATCATGAATATTCAACGAGTTATTGGAGATTTTTGGTATAAAATTTTGGTACAAAAATTTCAATCTTGTTTTTGAAGGCTTTAGAGGTTCTAGATGGGCTCTGGAACTCGATCAACTAGAGCTTGTGTGAGTCAAGCACTAAATAGTAGGAGTTGGGGATTCCAAAATGGGGTCATAATAACCAATTGACTCAATAGTTCAAATTTTATGGTCTTCCAAAAATAAGCTACCCAAAAATCCCAAAATAAAATTTGTAATTGTTTTGATTTGACTATATATATAATTTTAGGGTTGGTCTGTCTCAAGGGTTAGGGTGAAATGTTTAGAACCTTCCTAGGCAGTGGAAAAATTGCCTATATAAGGAAGGCCCATAGACTGTCTAGGAGAGTTTTGGATGATATTTCACATCTCTTTCTTGAAGATAATTGAAAGGGAGACACTTATGTGTGGTTACATATAGTATTTCAAAATTTTGTAATTTCATTTGTGGAGATAATAAAAAGCCCTTATTTTGTTATCACAAATTGTTGTTGTTTTCATATTTATGTTCTATATTTTTTGTATTAAAGGGAGCACCCTTCATCAATTATAAAATCTTGATTTTATAGATAACCAACCTCAAATTTGCAATTTTTAGAGGTAGGGTTTCTCTCATGTGGAAAATATGAAAAAAAATTGCATTTTAATCTACTTATATGCAAAACTAAGTCCTAACATGTTGTTAACTAGCCTGCATTTATTATGCGCAAGGGTCCATTACACGAATAATAAAATAGAGAAGAAGAGAAAATAATATTAAAATAGTAACTCCAAAAAAATGGTCTTCAAGGCATTGTTTAAACCCCACTTCTTAATATATTATCATTTTTTCCTCCTTAGCATTATCCCTTCATGGTGAGCACATAGTTAACTTCACATGACCCTATCTCATCCCAAAATATGTCTAAAGCCTTCTAAATTTGAAACTAATAGTGAAAAACACATAAACACATTACCAACCAAAATTGTTAGAACCCAAAGCTATGTCAACAATTAGAGCTGCAAAAGTTTCTCCAAGTGTCAAACATTCTTGGAGCTTTCAAAGTTTTGAAAATCTGCAAAACTACAAAATTATTTTTGGGTTCCCTTTACTATTGTTCTAAAAGCACTCCTAGATATTTAAATCAGAATTTTTTGATGATGGTGGTGACTACAAAGGGATATGGCATTGCAATGGCCTCAAGCTTCTTGAACTTTTTTTTACAAAATTTTTGTGTCTTCTTCTTTGTTGCTTCTAGCGCTTTGATCTTTACGACAACCTTTCTAAACTTTTTTTCATTTTGAAAAAGGTTTCTTAGATAATCTTCCTATGAGATGACTCTAAATGATACTTTGAACTACTAAATAACCATACTCCCCAAGTATAGGCAAGTCCTCTAACCGTCTTCAAATATCTTGAGGCTCATCTTGTTGAAGAGATTTTCTACCTCTACTATGCTCTATGTCACTTCATCCCTCACCATCAATAATTTTCAAAAAATCTCCACGAGGTCCTTGGCCCCAATGTCAATGGTCTTTATCTATCCTTCAAATTTATATAACTATTTTCTACTATATACCTTTAGAAGCCTCTAAAAAGTTTTTCTTTTTTATTATCTTGAGGTTGAAACTCATCACATCCTAGTCATGTGCCTTGTCAATAATGTTATCCTTACCCGCTATCAAATTCCTTAGCTTAATTGTATTCTCAAAAATTGAAAGGAGGAGGTGTGTTATCTCTTTCATACAAGATGTGCCATAATTAATTAAGTTATGTTGCCACTATATACACAAGTGCTCAAGAAAGAATCTGAATGAATAGAATCACCAACCCTCTTATTGAGCACAAGTTTCAATGACACTTTTGGATTATTTGGGTCGATGAAACTCACAATCTTAGAAAGAAAATCACCAAGAGCCTAGTTTTTCTCTTAGAGGGCTTGAATCTTTGTTTCATAAGATTTCATACACATTAATAAGTTCCTGATTCACATAGAAGTTATTGCCTTATCTCCTTCCCACATAGGCTAACCCAAATCTATCTCCTTCCCACATAGGCTAACCCAGATCTATCTCCTTAATATTGAAATTTTTTGGAGTCAACTCATCTTTACTACCAGGTGGAAGAGTTATTCTAATTTAAGCCTTCCAGGTACCCTATTAATTCAGTGTTACATAAGATATTCTTTGAGGTTCTATGATGATAATTGGTAACTAGAAGAATTGTCCCACTATAGTCATGTTGACATCTTCCTTAGTCATGTATGTCCTCTTCCTCTATAATGTCCCCCTATTTTCCTCAAATAAGATTTAATTATAATAATAATTAAATTTATTATAATTGATTATTACAAAAATATATTATTAATAACAATATAATATATATGTTTGATAAATAATACAATAACTTATTATTAATATATATATATATATATATATATATATATATATAAGATTTAGGAGATGCAATTTGTGATTACTAATGGACAAAGTATGTTTTACCTAGATAAATATCATAAGGATGGATTAAGTTGAGTATTTGTTGCTTATAGATATTAATGTCTATTGTTATAGGTTAGCGATTTTGGACAAATATTTATTAGAGATATGTTTATGAGTATAATAATTATTAATAAAGAGGTGCAAACTTGAGACATGGTTGTTGACAAGAGAAAGTACATACCTGAGATCATTGTTCCATGTATAAATTATCAAATCAATTAGCAAAGAACAGGAGGAGGAAAAACATAGGATATCACAGACAAAGAAGAGAGACCAGATACAAATGGACAAACACAAATAGAGGGCAAGAAGGATATTGGAAACCAATATAGAAGTCAAACATCTATCAACTCAAACCGAGAGTAGATATCATTCATCGCAGGCCTTGGCTCATAGCAACAAGTGAATACTATACATGGAAAGCATCCATTCATATTTAAGAAGGAAACCTTCACACACCAGTGAGATTGGACACAACAAAGACGAGATACAAGCATAGACAAATCATTCACACTAAAGCTGATGGAAGAATATCAGTGGAGATAAATGATGTAACTGAAGCCAAAAGTATGAACTCAGAATACAAGTAATTCAATAGACAGAGATTTAAAGACCATTTTGGATATCCAAGGAACAATCACATAAGGCAGAAGATCATACAAATTTTGAGGGTCTACTTTTAGAGGCATTCAAACTACATCAGGCATAAACTTGTCATCTCCTAACTCGAACTAAGGGCAAGCACACTAATAAGTGTTAAGACTTGGATACATAAATATTGTAAGAGCCAACATACAATCAAAGATATCAAACTCCTAATCATAGCAAGCCAAGAAGTCTTCTCGAATCATAGACAAGTCCCAAAATCTCACTCATATAAAAAAGAATTGATATATATGTTAATATAAATACACTTCTTCAATTGTTTTCATAAAAGATATATATAGATAGATCCCTCCTTATCTTGTATATTGGACTCCATTGCATATCTTTGTAAATTACAAATTAGTTCTCCAAATTGAAAATATTTTAATAGGAAGAAGACTCTTACCATTGAAGATATAGTAAATAGTTCTAACTTCAAGAGATTTAAGTAAGGGGACATCACAGTGGTATCAGAGTATAATCCTACCAACTTGTGAGTGAAGGCTTATGGAAACCTATGAGAGAAGGACAAATAAAACTACAAAGAGTGACTTATAAAATAAAGTGAGAACATACATGGAACAAACCAACCTAACCAACTAGACCATATTGAATAAAATGGAGAAGTCAAATTAGGCCCTCCTACAAGCCTTACAAAACATGGGAAACCCGATCAATAATTTGAGAAATCAACCTAACATAGGGAGAGAAACTAATTCAGTCCATTCTAAAAATAACAATGTAACTTCAAGTTCTAGATTTCCCCAACCCACATTCCTACCTAGAAGAGTACATCTAAGGGAGGAGGAAGGGGTCGAGCAATCCCTACCTAGTACAAAAGAAATTGCAAGGGCATATGCAACTCTAGAGCCCAACATTAGAGAATTGGTATCTTTCAGAGAATTTTTTGATGATAAATGAAGAGAGATGTCTAGAAGGACCATAAATGAAGAACACTAACGTAAAATTAACAAAATAAAACTTTCGCATCTTGATGGTTTAGAAAAGATTACGCCATGCCAATGGTTAGAAAATTTAAACACATTTTTTATTCTAAATCCCATGATGGAAGAAGATGCCTTGCAATTTTCTATAGTGCATCTAGAGGGAGCAACACATGATTGGTGGACCCATAGATGTATCTCATTGGGACATAAAGATGTAAAATCCTATGAATGATTCTCCCAAAAGCTCATGAATAGATTTGATGATAAGGACATCGACTGGTATTTTCAAGAATTATTCTCACAAATTCCAAGAATTATTGGTTATGGTTCCAGACCTTTCTCAAAAGAGACTCACTCATATATTCATAGAAGGATTAAATGACTCCACTAGGCACTCTATTAAACCACATGCACCACAAAACTTGGAAGAAGCCATTAGAAAAGAAAAAATGGTAGAATCAAATCCTTAAAAGGAAAGATCTAAGATTTTTTCAACAAATACAGAACATAGAAACAATGACTCGAGAAAAGATCATAAAGAAAAAGAATGTTATTTTTGCAAAGGACAGTTGAGTGTGGAGCATCAATGCCAAGGGAAGGATTCTCTCAAGCAAAAAGAGGATGTAATGAAGAAAGGCTTATGCTTTAGGTGTAGAGAACCATGGGCATCAGGTCACAAGTTTAACAAAAGCAATCAAATTAATAAAATAGAAGCAACATCCGAGAGAGAAATAGAAGAATCACATAAGAAAGAAAGACATGATCTAGGAGACTTGAATAGTATCCAAGCACAAAATGAAGGAGATAAGTGATGGTATTTTGAAGAAATTCCACTTGATCTATAAATTTGAATGAAATTAGTAATCGATATTAGAGAAGAAGAGAAAATAAAAGGGGATAAGAAATTATTCACTTTTAGTTAGTATTTATACCTATTTCTTTTGGATTGACAAGTAAAAACAAGTACTTGATTATAAGAATTTGCAATAAGCATATGAATACAAATATTCAATTGTATTTATAATCAAAATTTTCTCAAAAAACTCCTTGAATGCAACTATAAAAAGATCATGCACTTTTAGAGGCCTTAGGATGAGATAAAAACACTCCTATGAATTTAATAGAGAGGGATACTCCTAAAGGGATATCCTTAGTGACCTGGAATGAGATAAAATCTCTCCCAAGGATTATAGAGATGGGTAATCCTAAAGGGATATCCATAAAGGCCTTAAAACAAGATAAAGTCTCTCCTAAGGATTAAAAAGAGAGGGATAATCTTACATAGATATCCCTAGTGACCTAGGATGAGATTAGGTCTCTCCTAAAGATCACAAAGATGAGTACTTCCCAAAAAGGATACTCATAGAGACCTTAAGGTGATATAAATTCTTTCCTAAGGGTTATAGAGATGGATAATCCTAAAAGGGTATCCGTAAGAGGCCTTAGGAAGAGATAAAGTCTCTCCTAAGGATTAAGTAGATAGGGATAATCCTAAAGAGATATCCTTAGAGACTTGGGAAGAGATGAAGTCTTTTCCACAATTCATATGGATCAACCATTAGGAATCATCATGGAGCAAGCAATCAAAAGCACTACAGTAAATCAAGATAAGTTTTATCTTCTAATTTGTTTTTTTTATGAATAGTATGATTAAATAGTTCCATGTTGATAAATTTATTTATTTATTTATTTATTGTTGTTCTAACTTCAAGTCAAACTATCATTTCAACGTCATTATATTGGAGGCCAACATAGCATGTCAACAATTACATTGGAAGGTTTGAATTGATTGAGGACAAGCAATTTTGGGAAGGGTGGATTGTAATGTCCCTCTATTTTCCTCAAATAAGATTTAATTATAATAATAACTAAATTTATTATAATTGATTATTACAAAAATAGATTGTTATTATTAATAATAACAATATAATGTATATGTTTGATAAATAATACAATAACTTATTATTAATATACAATATATAATAATATTGATATATTTAGATTTAATAAATAATAACTATTAAAGACTTACATTTTGAGGTCTCTAGGGAACAGTCTGAATTGCATTCTCAAAATACCTTGAGTTCTTTTGATCACCATCAAACTTTTTCAATTGTCCAGCCTCCTTCTCATCATCAACACTCTTTCAAGACACCCAAATTAAGAGTTAGACCTAAAGGTTCAAAAACTACATCTGAGGTCACTTTAGGGATACAATAAACATTGGACAATAAGTTTGTAGTTACAAAAAGAGTGACAAGGAGAAAAAAGGCTTCTCCTTGTTAGCAATGAGAATTAACTCATGGAATTTTAGAGGCATTAATGCCTCTGACAAAAGGAGTCAAATTCATCAATCAATTGTAAACATGAAAGCTAATATTTTTATGTTACAAGAGACCAAATTATCAGAAGACACACATTTGATAATACCTTAGCTAAATGGACGAAGTGGTCCTTAGTTCATTCCCCTAGCAATGGAGCTTTTGGTGGTCTTGCTATTCTATGGAATTCATTATTAATTCAAGGACAAATCATCCTTCAACATTCAAATTACCAAGTGCTGAAGATGTCAGACTTTGATGTTTTCTTCACTTTGATAAATGTATATGGTACTAATTCTACACATGATAAACTTAATACTTGGGATAAACTTTCTCAGTTAATTCAAATGTAAAATTCTCATCAAGTTATTTTGGGAGGTGATTTTAATGCAATCTTGAATCATGAAGAGAAGGTTGATGACATTTACTCTCCTCTTAAAACTATTTAGAATTTTCCACAATTTGTGGAAAATGATGATCTCATGGATATTAAACCTCTGAATTGTAATTTTACATGGATGAATAAGAGGGCAAGTTTTGCCCAAATTGCAGTGCAGTTGGATAGATTTTTGCTTTGTCATGATTGGAAAATAGAGAATTGTCATTTTTAGTTAGAAATATTGTCTCTTCCAAACTCTGATCATTTTCCAATTTCCATCAAATCAGTAAACCAATATTTGTCAATTAGGATCAGCATAAGGCTTCTTTTAAGTTTAAAAGAGAATGGTTTCAACATTCACACTTCCTTCCACTTGCAAAAAAATGGTGTGTCAGTGCTCCTTTTGTCTCAAGCTCTAGGATGCACCAATTTGCAAGTAAACTAAAACATGATAAGGCTCAGATCAAAAATTGGAATCAGCATGTTTTTAAGAATGTATTCAAGCAGAAAGAGGTAGTAAAGTTACAACTGGAGGAAATCTATAATATCATCATTCAGTAGGGGATGAATAATGATACTTATGTCAAGTAAAAATGTCTTCAACAAGAGTGGGAAAAATAGTGTAGTAGGGAGGAAGAATATTGGTGTCAAAAGTCCTAAAAAGTATAGTTACAACAAGGAGATAAAAATACAAAATTCTTTCATGCATCCGCACAACAAAAACAAGCAGCTCAAACTATCTTTCAAATCAAAGCCTTAAAATTGGGCAATATTTTATCTAATGCTCAACAAATTAGAGATGAAGGTGTCAAGTTTTTTTTGAACCTTCTAGCTCTTGCAAAATACATATCTCCCCTTCCTTCACAAGTGGATGATCTCCTTCATTTTATCTCAAAAATGGTGTCCCCGAATGAGAATACTAAACTTATGGCTCCTTTCACGTTACAAGAATTGAGAGTAGTATTTCCATTTCCTCCTAACAAAGCTCTAGGACCGAATGGTTTTACTGCACTATTCTTTCAGAGTTGTTGGGAATTTATTGTTTGGGACTTACTTGTAGCTATTGAAGAATCTCGAAAAACCATATCTATGCTCAAGTGTTTCAATTCTACAAATATTGTTCTCATCCCAAAAATCAAGGAGCCCAAAACCTTTGCCGATTTCCACCCAATCTCTCTCTGCAAATTGACATACAAGATTGTATCTCAAGCTATTTATTTATACCTTCAACATCTTCTCCCTCATATCATTTACCCTAAACAAGGAGGTTTTTTTCCCTGGAAAAGAAACAATGGAGGGAGCAATGGTTGCTCATGAAGTTCTCCATTCTATCAGCATTATTTAGATCTCTAATTTTGTTATCAAGTTAGACATGCAAAAGGCTTATGATAAAGTATGTTGGTCCTTTCTTTTTCAAGTGCTTCAGAAGATGGGCTTTTCAAAGTATTAGTGTAAGTGAATTAAAACATGCATCTCAGGAGCTTGGTTTTCAGTAATTGTCAATGGATCTGCATCAGGTTTCTTCTCCTCTACTCAAGGTGTAAGAAAACGAGATCCACTTTCTTTGGCTTTATTCATTATCATGGTAGAAGCATTTAGTAGAATTATTAAGCATTATCATTCGATGGATAAGTGAAAAGGAGCAAAAATTGGGGTCGTGTCAATCTCGGTCATGCATTCTTTGTTTGTTGATGACACTTTACTTTTTGGAGTTTCGCAAGTCTCAGAGGGTAAGCAATTTAAGAAAACTCACAACCATACTCAAAGGTATCAGGGCAGAAAATTAATTCTCAAAAATAAAAGATCTTTTTATTTAATACTAATAAAGTTATCTCAGTCAAGATAGTACGGATCTTAGGCTTCTCTGAGGATGCTTTGTCATCCACTTATCTAGGCACTCCTTTTTTTATGGGTTTTAATAGGACAAGTTACTAGGAATGTGTTCTCCAAAGAATTAACAGCAAAGTGGTGTCTTGGAAAGTTAGATGGCTTTCACTTTCAAGTAGAATTCTACTTATAAAATTAGTACTTTTATTAATCCATAATTATTATTTGGCTGTCCTACAAGCCCCCTTGGCAGTCTTAGTACAAATTCAGAAATTAATCAGAGGCTTCCTTTGGATAGGAAATATAACAAATGGAAAGAAAATTCCTTTGATATCTCTTCAAGAGATGGTTCATACTCCTACAATTGGGGGTGTTGGTGTGCATGACTTGGCAATGAGGAATAAAACTTTTGGGGGTAAGCTGGTATGACAGATGTATTTCAAACCATAATCAACATGGTGTCAAATAATGCAATAGAAATATTTAGATAATACTGATCCACACATATTATTTTCCATGTTAAACCCCCCTAAGGGATCTGTTATATGGAATTTTATGATTGCCTTTAGAGATTTTTTCCTCAAGTTCATTTCTTGGGAATTAAATTGTGGGGATCAAATTAACTTTTAAAGAAACTCTTAGAATGGTCAACCCCTGCTAATCAAACTTCCAATTATTAAAGATATGTTGACAACTTCAAAATCAGCTTGGGGAAGTCTTGTTATTCACTTCATAAATGCAGTCTAACTCCATTCAAGGAGAGTTATTTAGAAAGATCTGGATCAACTCATTTTAGATAACCAAACCAAAGATCTCTTTTGTAAGATATTGAAGGGAAGAAGAACATTCATTTCAAAATATGAGGATCGATTAATATGGATACCAACTAGAAATGGTAAACATTCAATTAAAGAAGGTTATAAACTACTATAAAGACTTGCATTAGAGAAAACTCCATCTGGAGCATATATGTTATGTTGGAATAATGTGGTGTTACCAAGGGTAGGGTATTTTTCATGGTTAGCTATAAAGCATAGGATCTTAACAAGTGATCATTTGGAAAGATTGAATATTGCTCCTTCATTTAAATATGTACTATGTGAAGATGAATATGAATCAATGGATCATCTCTTTCCAAGTTGTCAATTTTCTTATCCATGCTAGATGTTTGTTCTCTGAAAATTAAATTATTCCACCCCATTGCACAATAAAATTTGGGATATCTTTCAAGCATGGCCTATTCTCTTTCCCGAAGCATTCTTTGAGGGAATCTAGAACTATACTCATGCATTAGTTATTTGGGCAATTTGGTGGGAAAGAAATAAGACGATATTCAGAAAAGAATTCTCAAACTTAGACAAGGTCCTAGAGGGCATTGAAAGATCAATATTAGAGACTACTAATGCTAGTGTCAGTAAATGTAAAATCAATCCACCTATTACTACATGGGATAGACATATCATCTGTGAATGGAAATTACTATCTATTTCATTAGGAGTCAGATTCAAGAGAAATCTAGAAAAAAATGATAGATCTTCAGTCCAATGGCAACCTCCACAACCAAGATTTGTGAAGCTTAATTTTGATGGGGCTTCCAGAGGAAACCTAGGTAAGTCTGGTATAGGTGCTTTTATTAGAGATTGTAAAGGTTATGTGCATGCAATTTTAATGGCCCCCCTTCCATTTGGGACCAACAATATAGCAGAGGCTGAAGCTTTATTTTCAAGATTACTTCTTGTTAAGAAAGGGGAATTTCAATAGGTCTAGATTGAAGGTGATTCCCTAGTAATAGTTAATGCATGTATTAAGAGGCAAACATCATCATGGAAACTTCACTATATCCTACAAAAAATTTGGAATTTAATTGACCAAATTATTGAAGTGATGATTTCACACACATTTAGAGAAGGGAATAAAGTTGTGGATTGCCTCTCTAACTTAGGTTGTGATGGGATTACCAATTTTACATTACATCTTGCCACATCCATAGAACAATACTAAGATTTGAAAAATTTGATTACTAATGAGTTAGTGGATTGTCAGTGGTAATTATGCGTTATTACCCATATTTGAATTTTCCAACAAAGCATAGTGGGTGACACGAATGAATATCACATCATTTCACTCCCTGTTACCAAGTTGATATTCAACGAACATCAAGTGCATATGGTTATCTCTCAAAATGGCCATGTGGTGTAGCTTGCCCGATGTGAGATCATCAAGGAGATTGAAAATGCTCTTTTATCACATCATTTTTTTCCTTCGATTTTTTCACATGCAGCAACATCTGTTTAGTAATTATGGTGCATCCTTGGATATAATGAAGCATTATTTTTTGCATTAATATCAGAGTTATATGACATTCTCTTTCTCATATTCCAATAGTTTTTTCATTTCCTAATTTTCATCTTCCGAACAATGTCAATTCCAATAGAGTATTGCATCAAATGTGAGTCCTGCAGTCAATACCATAGTACTATGTTACCTAAGAACTACTGAGTTTGGTTAATCCTGAATGTGGATGGATGCATTCTACCTCTACAAATCAATGATGGGGTATTGGCTTTGATGTTTTATATTAACTCCCCTTCAATTCGCCGATGTATTCGACGGGTAATTGGGGAGGAAGTTTTATCCGCTTCTACTCACCATTTTTTTTTTCCTTCTAATGTGGTGTCTATCTTCTTCTCAAATGTCATAGATTTATTGCAATCAATTCTCTTGTTAGAAGGTTTGGCAAGAAAGGTTGTTATTCCACAGTTTTGGAATGACAAGAAGGTCAAAATGTCTTTGCACAAGTATGATTTATGGTTTGGGTATGCATTGGTTGGTGGGTTGTTTCAATGGTCTCAACTACTAAGGAAACATGAATTCATGGTCATGTATGAAGCTTTACAAAAGTTGTTTGCTATGTAGAATTCTTGCATAATGAAGTAAGCTCTTCAAACCATAGCTAGGGCTATGGGCTACCAGCTTCAAGAGAGGGTGAAGCATATGTGCTATGCTATATAGGACATGTTGAGTTTATCCAATATTGATTATGCAGTTAAAATTGGTAGGAAATGGATGGAAGGGTCTCTTCATGGATGCATATATATACTCAAATTTTTGGGCAAGGACTACATGAAGTGTATGACGTTAATGACCATGTGACTTCTACATCGACTAGGAAGGTGGTTGCTGGAACAGATTGCAAATTGTTAAACCTGTGCATGAGTAATCATCTTGTGATGCATATGGTTTCTATTGATTTGATTTGCAAGTATGGGGAGGAATCAGCTTCAAAATCTCCAATGTGTGGGTTGATTTTGGCAGATGACCACGTGACTTCTCCTAGGAAGGAAGGTGCAGTTTTTAAGGAGTAACAATGGTTTCGTAATAATATTTTTAAATTTTGAAATATGATTAAAATTTGATGAAATATGATGTTGGTATCTATAATTGTTCATATTTGAAAATATGGGAGGAATGATATTTTTCAATTTGTAAGATGAACAATTAATTGTCAATAGATAAAGTTATAAATATCGATAATCTTTATTGTGAGCAACGATGTTGGGTTTTCTTACTGATTCTTTCCCAGTTGAGCTCTTTTGAATTATACTTATTTAAAATGAATATATTCAGTGGTTCATCCACTTTTGCCAAAAAAAAAACACTTTTAAAGACTTAGAAGATGTAAACCATGATTACTAATGGACAAAGTATGTTTTACCTAGACAAATATCATAAGGATGGATTAAGTTGAGTATTCATTAATCATAGATATTAATGTCTATTGTTATAGGTTAGCGATTTTGGACAAATATTTATTAGAGATATGTTTATGAGTATAATAACTAGTAATAAAGACGTGCAAACTTGAGACACGATCATTGATGAGAGAAAGTACAGACTTGAGATCATTGTTCCATGTATAAATTATCAAATCAATTAGCAAAGAATGGGAGGAGGAAAAATATAGGATATTGTAGACAGAGAAGAGAGACTAGATACAAAGGGGTGAATGCAAATGGAGGGCAAGAAGGAAGCCAAAAAAATTCAAACATCTATCAACTCAAACCAAGAATAGATATCATTCATCATGGGCCTTGACTCATAGAAAGTCATAGGTGGATATTATATAGGGCAAGCATCCATTCATATTTAAGAAGGAAACCTTCAAACACTAGTGAGCTTGGATGCAACAAAGACATGATACAAGCACATACAAATGATTCAAATTAAAGTCGACGGAAGAATATCAGTGGAGATAAATGATATAATTGAAGCCAAAAATATGAACTCACCATACAATTAATTAAATAGACAAATATTTAAAGACCATTTTGGATATCCAAGGAACAATCACATAAAGCGACAGATCATATAAATTTTGAGGGTCTAATTTTAGAGGCATTCAAACAACATTAGGCATAAACTTGTCATCTCCTAACTTGAACTAAGGGAAAGCACACTAATAAGTATTAAGACTTGGATAAATAAATATTGTAAGAGCCAACATACAATCAAAGGTATCAAACTCCTAATCATAGCAATCCAAGAAGTCTTCTCGGATCATAGACAAGTCCCAACATCTCACTCATAAAAAAAAAATTGATGTATATATATATATATATATATATATTTATATTTATATATATATATACTAATATAAATACACTTTTCAATTATTTTCATAAAAGATTTATATAGATAGATCCCTCATTATCTTGTATATTGGACTCCATTGCATATCTCTATAAATTACATATCAGTTCTCGAAATTGAAAATATTTCAATAGGAAGAATACTCTTAGCATTGCAGATATAGTAGATAGTTCTAACATTAAGAGATTTAAGTGAGGGGACATCACATCCTCAATTGAATATCCTTGGAGAGTCATGTGGGTTGAGTTTTCTAGTTGGGAGACTTGCATACTACTAGTAGAAGGAGGCTCTCTATGTTCACTTTTCATCTACTCTTACACACTCACATATACATCCCTGACCTCTTGAGGATGTTCATTTTGGATTTCCTCCACTGTTGGCATAGAGGGAACTTGTTGTAACTTAGGTATCTATTTTTCCTACATGGCCATTTCCTTCTTAATATCTCTCACTATATCACTTCTCACTCCTGGGGGCAATGGGACTACCTTTTCATTATTACATGGAGGATGTGGGGGTGTCAAATCTTCTTACATTGATTGATCTTCTAGAAGAGTTTTAAAAATACCACCCTTAGGCTCATCCCAGGTAAGCCCTTCATCCTTTCCAATCTCACCTTCCTCTGAAGTCACATTTTTTGAGGATCCTTATATACATCCTCCACATATTTCTTATATGGTTGTACATATATTTTATATGTAATTTTTATAGGGATGACTCAAGGAATATGCACTTTAGGGGGCTATTTTACAATAATATAAGTAAAAGACACACTAGTGGGAGCTCGGGCCTCTATTATCTCTTGTTCCTTGTGCTCCTCTAGAGGTATATCTAAATCTAAAAGATTGAATTCATCTAAACCCAACTCTTCTAGGGTACCTCCCTTCTTCTCTTGGTCAATGGACTCTTCTAACTAAATAGGCTCTACCTATGATAAAGAAGGGTTCCACATCTGACTCTTTCTATCTTTTTTGGTTGATGTGCTTTCTTGAGTCCTCCTAATAACGGGAACATGATCCTAAGGATCTTCATATTTTTCACTGATTAGCCTCATTTTCAAGGAAGCTATAGAACTATTTGTTTTCCTCTTATATATCTAGCTACTCTTAGGGGGCCTAGTAGGAGAGATTGATGTGAGTCCTCTTCCTTTTTGTCCTTTTAGGAGTTTCTTGCTCGAGTTAAGGATCTTCCTCCTAAGCTTGAACCTTCATTTCTTCTCCTTGTCCTTCTCATTAATTAATTCATAAGAGGCCTTCCTTTCTTCCTCATGTCCTTCTCATTGATTACTTTATAAGAGACCTCCCTTGCATGCATGTTGTGATGTGGAGCCTAATTCGACTCAGAGGCCAATTATTTCTTACTTTATTTGGCATAGTTTTCCCCTAGATTATTACTGTGGGGGTTTGGGGGGAAGTGCCCCCAAAAGCTCAAATGATTTTGTTATTGTGAAAGACATTCGCTACTATTTTTCTATTGGACGACTTATTCTAGCCCTAATTTTGTAAGAAGAAAAACTTGTATAAAATGGCTCAGGGTTAGAAATTTCATAATGTATGATGAAATTATAGTTTCTTGTAGCAATTTTGAGTTGTAAGGGATTGTGGATTGTAATCAGATTTTAATTACTAGATAATAAGAATATTGAACTCGTTGTTTGGTAGACATAGCCCAAGGATTGGGTAAACCATGTTAAATCTTTGTGTCTTGTGTTCTCTTCTGTTTGATTTATAGTTTTCTGATATTGTTTATATTTGCATGTAATTTTTATTTATGTCCATGGTTAATCCTAGTAGGTGATATCAGAGTGAGGTGCCTTCATTTTTTTTACCTATCCTTTGCAGGATGGTCTAGCGGTTGAGTGGGAGCAACGAAATATGAGGTTATGATGAAGGTTGAGAATTTTAATGGGTAGAACTTTCACTTATGGAAAATAAAAATGGAGAACTATCTTTATCAGAAAGATTTATGGTGGCCATTGGAAGGAAAATCCAAGAAACACATAGCTAGGATAGATGAGGACTAAGATATTTTAGATAGAAAGGCACTTGGAAGTATTTGTTTATGTCTTCCGCAATCGGTGGCGTTTTATATTAAAAAAGATATGAAAATGGAAAAGTTGATGGAAACCTTGGAAATGTTGTATGAAAATCCCTCCATTTCAAATAAGGTATTTCTCATGAAGCATTTAGTTAAAATGAAGATGGAAGAAGATGGATCTATTACAAATAATTTAAGTGAGTTTAATACAGTTCCCAGTCAATTATCTTCTGTAAATGTCAATTTTGATAAATAAATTAGTGCTCTCTTGATTTTATATTATTTTCTTGAAAGTTGGAATGGCCTGGTAATGGTTGTGAGTAATTCTATTTTTGGATCTAATACCCTAAAATTTGATAATGTGATTGGTGTTATTCTGACTAAGGAAAATTGTAGGAAAACCTCATATGGATCTACATTAGGAAGTGTTTTGAACACGCAAAGAAGAGGCATACTGAATGAGAGAGGAAGTAATTCTAGAAATTGTGAGAAATCAAGAGGAAAATCAAAGGGGAAGAGGTCTCAATCCAGAGGACCGAGAGATTGTTGGTACTATGGAAAACCAAGGAACAAGAAGAAATATTGGTAGAGTCAAAAGGAAAATGAAAGAGACAAACAAGAAGGGAACACAAAGGAAAATGTGGTGAGTAACAGATCCAAAAAGGAAGCTTTGCTTCTTTCTTTAGAAAGTGTTGATGATTCATGGGTTTTAGATTCAGGGGCGTCATTTCATGCTACTACCCATAGAGGTTATTTTCTTGATTATGTTTAAGGAGAATTTAAGTTTGTTTATTTGGAAGATAATGAACCCTAACAGATTGTTGGAAAGGGAAAAATTAAGATTAAGTTGTTGAATGAGAATCATTTTCTACTAGAAGAGGTCAAACATGTTCCAAAGCTAAGTAGAAATTTAATTTTAGTAGGGCAACTAGGTGATGAGCGTCGCACAGTTATTTTTAACAATAAAAATGAGAAGGTTTCAAAAGGCTCCCTTGTAGTAGAAAAAGGTGTGAAAGTAGGCACCTTATATCTTTGTACAGGTCATATTGTTCTTTCTACTGTACTTTTTTCAAAGAAAAATGAATGTTCAAGAACAGTTGTTGCAATTTAGAAGGGAGAACAAATAGATGTTGTAGATTCTTATACAACAATATGACACAATAGATGTGGGAACATGAATAAAAAATGTATGAAATTACTTCGTTCAAAGAAAGTTTTACCAGTTCTGAAAAGTGTCAATATGGATTTATGTGAAAATTGTGTGTATGAAAAACAAAAGAGAGTTAGTTTTGTGAAGAGAGGGAAGGAAAAGAAAAATGACAAATTAGAGCTTGTGCATACAGATGTATGGGGACCAGCTTAGGTATCTTTAGTTTGTTGCTCTCATTATTATGTTACATTTATTGATGATGCAACTAGAAAAGTGTGGATTTATTTCCTTAGACAAAAATTTGATGTATTTAAAACTCTTAAGAAATGGAAATGCTTGGTTGAGAATGAGATTGGTAAAAAGTTAAAATGTCTCTAATCTGATAATGGTGGTGAGTATTGCAGCAATGAATTTGAAGATTATTATTCCACTAATGGTATTTGTAGGCAGAAAATTGTTCCAAGGTCTCCACAAGAAAGTGAAGTGTTGAATGCATGAATAGAACAATAATGGAGTGTGCAAGGAGCATGAGGTTGCATGATGGGCTTCCCTTAAACATGTGGTCTAAGGTTGTCAATATTGTAGTATATTTGATCATTAGATGTTCCTCTACTCCTTTGGGCTATGGTATTCCAGAAAAAGCATGGACTAGTAAGAAGGTGATTTATTCTTTTCTCATAACTTTTAGTTGTGAAATATTCACACATATTGATTCTGAAAAATATAACCAAGTTGGAAGGTAAGTGAAAGAAATGTGTATTTTTTAGATATGGCATTGATGAATTTAGTTATAGGTTTTGGGAAGAAAATTATAAGAAGCAGGGATGTCATATTCAATTAGAATGTGTTGTACAAATATCTGTTGCAACAACATGGGAAGAAAGAAAATGATTATGTAGATTAGGTGATAATCCAAAAGATGATGTTCCATGGTAAAAGCACATATCTATGTCACCTTTTAGAATCTCTAAACCTATTTTGGTCAAATCTAATTTCTCTATCAAAACTCAACATTTTTGAAAAACTAAAAATACCCTTTTATAGATCTTGGAGTCAATATCATCATTATATAAATTTCACAATTTTTTGATTAGTTATAATATATTATAAATTTAAATATTATAAATAGGTATTTTAATATTTGAGAATATGTTAACTAATCATATCAAAAAAATTCAAACTTCATATTTATCCCTAGAGGAGATAATTGTCTTCAAGAATATATAGTTCTTTTAAAAAAGGAGTAGATTTGATAAAGAGGTTTTGATGAGAGGAAAAAATGGTTGTTTTCAACTAAGGTCAACCTCAAGTACTTATAACAAATAAAATATACATCAAAAATCAATATTTCTTTTTTTTCCTAGCTATACATGTTATCTATAACAAATTTTCAAATCAAAGAGAAAAAAGATGATTTGCATATACCTGTTTGATGCGAACTACACCCTATATTTTTCGCATTTAAAAAAGGTCTTGAAAAATTAAAAATTAAATAAATTATTACTATTTTTTTAAATTATAGGCATAAATTCATCCAATTTTACACATTTATTTAGTTTACAATATCTTTAAATTCTAAACAAAAATGTCATTCTTATGTCATTAAAGTTGAACAATTTACGTTCTCAAATCTTTTTTCTTTATAAAAGGTGAGACAAGTTTGTTCTTTTACCCTCTAGTCATCCCTCATGCTTCGCAACAATTGCAACAACAAATACCACACACCCCAGTGAATGTTAGATGGTCAACAATGCTAAGTAGACCTTTAGAAATATTTTCTCCCTCTTTCTATTCTATTTTATTTATAGATGATGGTGAACCTGAATGTTATGATGAAGTTGTGTAGGTGGACAAAAAGCTTCTGTAGGGATCTACAATGATTGAAGAAACAAACTCCTTGTGGAAAAATTATATTTGGAATTAATGTAAGTTGATTGTACGTAAAAGGGCTCTATAGAATAAATAAGTTTATATGTTGAAAGAAGAGGATGGAGGTAAGAAAAGATTTAATGCCAGGTTAGTGGTAAAAGGATCTGCACAAAAAAAGGGTATTGATTTCGATGAGATATTTTCTCCTATTGTTAAAATGACTTCTATTCAAAATGTTTTAAGTATTGTAGCTATTGACAATTTGCATTTGGATCACTTGATGTTAAAATAACCTTTCTTCATGATGATTTGGATGAAGAGATATATTTTGCATAGCCATAGGAATTTTAAGGTCGAAAGTAAGGAGAATTTAGAGTGCAAATTAAAGAAATGTTTATATGGCTTGAGGCGAGCACCTTCGAAATGGTATCTTAAATTTGATAGCTTTATGAATGATCATTGTTATACTCGATGTCATTATAACCAATGTGTTTACTTTAAGAGGTTAGATGATGATAGCTACATTATTTTATGTTTATGCATTGATGATATGCTTGTAATTGGGCCTAACATGGATCACATTAAGGGGTTAAAATAACAGTTAGCACATTCATTTTCTATGAAAGATTTGGCAGTAGCAAAACAAATCCTTGGTATAAAAATTTGCAAAAGTTGTCAAAACATCTTTACCTTGTCATTTAAATTTGACTAAGGAGATGTGTCCAAAGACACTAGAAGAGGAGGCTAAGATGTCCAAAGTACATTATGCTTCAGTTATATGGAGTTTAATGTATGTCATGGTATGTACTAGGCCATATATTACATATGCCATAGGAGTTGTTAGAAGGTATATGAGTCATCCTGGAATTGAAACTAGAATGTAGTTAAATGGATTCTCAAGTATTTGAGAGGAACATTTAGTAAGTGTTTACATTTTGGAGGTTCTATTACTAATTTAGAGGGATGTATTGATTTATAGTACTATAGGTCATGTATTTAATATTAGTGGGACAATAGTGAGATTGATTTATCACTTGCAGAAGGTTAATGCTTTATCCACTACAGAGGCAGAATATGTTGCTGCTACAGAGGTAGCTAAGGAGATGATATGGCTTCAGTTCTTCATGGAAGAATTGGCACACCCATAGAGGGTTAATTATTTATTTAAAAATAGCTAGAGTGGCATTCATCTTGCGAAGAATTATGTTCTACATTCAAAGAAAAAACACATAGTTGTTGTACTATTTCATTTGGTCAATTTTAGATGATAGACATTTAAAGTTGGAAAAGATACATAAGATGATCATCCAATAAATATATTTACAAAGGCAGTGACAAGGGAGAATTTGAACTCCTCTTCAGCTTCAGATGGTCTTCTAGACTAAAAAAATAAAATAACAATAGAGTCTAGGGTGGTTTTATATTCCAGTGGGAGCTACACGTTCAACAGTGCAACAATTAGTCTCCAAGTGGGAGGTTACTGGTTTGGAGTCTAACTAGTCTCCAAGTGGGAGATTGTTGTGATGTGGAACCTAATCAGACTTGGAGGTTAATTTTTTCTCACTTTATTCGACATGGTTTCCCCTATATTATTACTATAGGGGTTTTGGAGGGCAATGCCCTTGAAAGCTCAAATGATTTTATTATTATAAAAGATGTTGACTACTATTTTTCTATTGAACGACTTATTCTAGCCCTAATTCTGTAAGTAAAAATATTGTATAAAATGGCTTAGAGCTAGAGATTTCATAATGTATGATAAGATTGTAGCTTCTTGCGGTGGTATTTAGATCTGAGGGATTACAGATTGTAATCAGGTTGTAATCACTAGATAATAAGAATATTGGATTGTTATTAAAACATGTTAAATATTTGTGTCTTGTGTTCTCTTTTGTTCGATTTATTATTTTTTGATATTGGTTATATTTGAATGTAGTTGTTATTTGTGTCCATGGATAATCGTAACACATGTATATTGTCTTCAACATATGTGGGGGTGTGGGTGTCCATGTTGAGATTACCACATTTTCCCCTTGCCTTTATCAAGCTTCTATGGGGCACCCAGATAAGGTTTTTTTGGCATTAGACTGAGCTTGAAAGGCTCGAGATCCACCTCAAAGGGAGATTGGAAACATTCATAGAATTATGATCTATATCATCATTCTCTATCTTATTAACCTTGACATTGAGAATTAGACACTCATAGATCTTATCTTTATTATATAGGGAGTCCAAAACATTCTCTAAATCTTTCTCTTGTGCCTTTTTTTGGATATACAATTTTAATATGGATTTTTCAACTCTCTGTTCATATGGTAATAGTCCCTAATAAAAAATGTATTGTCATCGACACAATCAATCCACTAATCCTTGAGGTGAGACTCATAGATGTACTCCTTTCCTCTTAAATTTCTATTGTAGCTAACTAGATCAAACATCACTCAAACCAAAGGGGTATTTCTTAAGAAGATAATGTTCCCACTCTACAAAGAAATTCCTCAAAGATCTCATCTCAATCATCATACATGCCCCAATAGAGAAGGGGAAGTCCTAGAAGTGCTTATGCTTGGTCTTTACCTATTCATATGCTCTTTCCAACTTTTTCTAGACTTTCAAAAAAACTAACTTGTCTGAAGGATGCATAGGGATCTTCTTAGGATATATTGTGCTTCCTTACACCCTGATATAAGTGAAGGTCTTGTATTGTATGTAGTAATTTCATAGTTTTCTTACTGGGGAAGCTTCCTCAATGGGTAATCTCTTCACATAATATCCTTCTACTTGTATGATTATACTGAACACAAATATGTCATTAATGATCCTAAGTTCTTGGCTCTTATTATCTAACTTCTTCCTAATCAACTGGAGATACACCATATGAGGCCACACTACCACATCATTATAAAATACCCTTTTAGACATACTAGGGTACTCTTCCCTTGCAACAAGTAAGTAGAACACATAAGAAGTTGTATCTTGGGTCATTCTTGACAGTGAGTAACTGGTCACAAATATTGTTACTTATCAGAGTCACCTAATCAATGTGGTTTCTCCTTGTTTTGATCGTCTCAATAAAAGGTACCATCCAAGGCTCCATTTTTTTGGCATAAGCCCAACCCATTACTTTTCTTAAGACAAATATGGCAGAGCCAATGTTACTAGTCATGTATCCTCAAGACATATCCACCTTTTGAATCGTGTTCTTAGGAGGTGGCCCGATGGAATATATTATACCCCTCTTATCTTAACAAGTATTAAGTGGGGTTTAGAAGATAGTATAAGTACACTTGGACTAGTTTGAGACAAATTCATGCATAGGTAAAACTATAAGATAACATTTCACATACTTAACACAAAAGAAAGTTACCTATCTTCTCTAAAACTAGTAATCAAGTAGGTTCTTATGCTATAATATGTTTATACTTATCATAAAAATATTTTCTTGCTTATGATGTTATATTTTTCTTTGCATTTTCTGCTTGATCATGTTCTATATAATGTCTTTTGGAGATTGGGTATATGGTTGAATTGTATCATGCTTATTTTCTCTAAATTCATTATTTATGATTTCATTGCCTGGTTTATAATTTTATGATTATTACTTATCCTTAAGGTAACCCAAATAATCCATGATGCCTTTTGTGTGTGTGTGTGTGTGTGTGTGTGTTTACTTTGCTTAGTGTGTCTTGTAGATGAGGGGAGGCAATTGTAGTCACTTCGAGAGAGATTTACAAGATGTCGCAATCCTCCTTCCTTGTTTGTCATTGTTTGTATACACACTCGCACATGCACACACATGTATTGTATCTTGTCAGATGGTGATGTAGATGTGTATAGGTACCAAGCATTGACTCCACCTGGCTATACAAGTCTAAGCATGCCTCAAAATCCTTGAACCAGTTGTTGGTAAAAGGAGATGGAACCATGATCCATATAGGCATCCTTATAACCTTAGAAATCTAATAAGAAGTCAGTCACCTAGTCAAGGAATTGTGTTTTTATTATTTCTTTTATGGTTTGATCGATGGATTCCAGTGTTTAGAATTATGTCATCATAATCTATATATTTATATTTTCATATAAATCATCTATGATATTTGCTTGGTATATTTATATAATTATATATGAATGCAAACATATATACCTATATAAATATACATCATTATATAGTTGATGAATTTAAATATTTGTCTATTTTATTAATTCGTTGTGAGTGATTTATTTATACACTTAGATATAAAGAAAAATTTATTAAAATTTTAAAATTAATAACTTAAAAGGGATAAAATAAAAAGCATAAGTATTTAGAAGAGGAGTTATTGTTGAAAACAGTTGATTAATTGTGTATTGTCTTTGATGTTACACAAAATTTTATATCTTTATTAATCAGTGTATGTCAAGCTCACTCAGGCACCGGAGATAGCTTCTTGTGTCTAACAAGCATTTCAAAGATTTCCAAGTTTAGAATACAATGTATACCGAGTTCACTTGGGTGAAAAAGAGAAGTTCATAGAAGTTGAGTATTAACCAAGCTCACTCAGTTAATGAAGGAAAAGTTGGATGGAACCAGTGTTAACCGAGCTCACTCATTTACCAAAGGAACTTTGTGAAAATGCAGTGTTAATCGAGTTCACTAGGTTAATACAAGAAAATCATTTTTGAGTTAGTGTCTATTGAGCACGGTTGGCTAACAAAGGATTTTCTTGTTTTGGCATATTAAGTTCAATAGATTTGTTTGTTGGTTCTAGCCAACTGAGGAGATGAATATTAATTATTCTAAGTTGTATCCAAGACAACTTGATAATATTTATGATATAAATATAAGGTCAAGTTGAGGATTGAATGTGTAAAAAAGTGAATAGAAGATTTGATGAAGCTTAGAGGAAGCAAATTAGAAGGATAATAATAATATCCTTGTGGAGTTGCAAAGATACATTCAATCTGAAAGGATCAAGTATACAAGCCAAAATTGAGATCTATAATTAGCAATTCAATTGCATCAAAAAGTAAGTCATCTCGTTGTTACTCTTTAACCATTGTAGCAGTGATCTAAATCTCTTAACAGAGTTGGCTTAACATCTATTTGTAAATCCTTTAACAAGGTGGCATTTCTAAATTGAAGTGTTTAAAGACCTCTAACAAGGCCACTCTTAACAGGGTGATTAAATCCTCTAACAAGGTCACACCTAATAGTGTATTTTAACCTTTAACAAGTTGGCTCCTAACAAGGCTCACTTTAGAAGAGTGAAAATTAGTAACTAGTTGCAATTAGTTGTTTTTCCCAAATTGGGTTTCCACGTTAAAATCTTGGTGTCACTTGTGTTCATGCTATTTATTTTATGTGTATGAAACTAAGTTAAGTAAGGTTAATCATGGTTAATATCTTATGTTTTTCATTTTCCAAGTTACAGTTTCCATTTCAGTGGTTACCGAGTTACAACAATTACTAGTGTAAACTGAGTCCTGTGTGTTTACCGAGCATTAATATTTTAAGTGAATTTTATGTTATGTACTAACATCTAAGGGATCTAGAATTTATTTTAGTGGTAATTGATTCACCCCTCCCCTCTCAGTTACTCCTCTTATATTTCCTACAATTGGAATTAGAGATTCTTGGTGATTGTAGAGAAAGGTTTCAAGGACCTAAGCTAAATATCAGGATGTCTTACAGAAGATAGACTCCCAAGATGAACAAAGATAACTTCCAGGCATGGAAAGAACTTATGAAGTTGCATTTGAAAATCATCAGTGATTCAAGTTTGAAATACTTGGAAAATGCTTACAAGGCTCCTACTGGAACTTTGATTGTGGAAGAGATTTTAGAAAAGAAAAATCATAACATCATGATGATTGACATTGCATCAGCTGTTAACTATGCCGAGTTTGATGAGGTCAAAGGATGTGCTACTACTCATGACATGTGGACCAAATTGAAGGATATCTAAGGAGGTGACGTTAACATAAAAAGAGCTAAGGCAGAAATCTTGAGAGGTTAGTTTTATCAAATGAAAATGAGAAAGGATGAAAACATTGCAAAATATGTTGAGAGAATCAAAGCCAGTGTCAATGCTATCAAATCCTCTGGAGGAACAATTGAAGAAGTGGCAGTGGTAAGCAAGGTACTCAAAATACTTCTTCCTATATATGCAATTAGAGTCTCTATTATTCAAGAGATGAGATGTGATCCAAATAACAAGATAACTTTAGATGCTCTAGTTAGAATATTGATTACATTTGAACTAGATAACTATGATAATTATACTCCTAGTTCTAGCAATCTTGAGTCTGCATTTGAAGCCAAGGTATCAGTCAAGAAGAAAGCTAAAAATTCTAAAAGTAAACAATCTGAAAGTGAAGAAGATAGTTTTGATAGTGATCTTGAAGTCATTGAAGCATTGCTTGCAAGAAGGTATCCCAAAGGAAAAGGAAAGTATAAAAGTAAAATCCCTTTAATTTGTTTCTTTTCTTTTGTGAAGAAGTTGGACACATTGTTGCAAGATGTCCAAACAAAGAAGACAAAGATGAAAAGAAGCACAACAAGTACAAAGGAAAGAAGGATTTCAAGAACTTCAAGGACTACAAGGACAAAGGTAAGGAATTTTTTTTATGGCTAAAGATTCAGATAGTAGTGAAGATGATGAAATAGTTTATATTGTTGTAAAGGGTGAATCTGATGATGAAGGAGATAAAATGGCACTTATATCTTATATTAGAAAAAATGATACATGGATTATTGATAGTGGTTTCTCACATCATATGACTAGGGACAAAAAAAAATTTTGAACATATGGAACATTATGATGGTGGAAGTGTGAGATTTAGAAACAATAAACCATATTGCATAAAGGGAAAAGGTTGTATCTCACTAACTAATGAATTTAGATGTGATAATGCTTATTGGGTTTAAGGACTAAAACATAAGCTACTGAGTGTGGCACAGTTAAACAACATTGGATTCAAGGTACAATTCATGAATGGTAAGGCCAAGCTACTAGATGGAAAGGGAAATCTAGTTGGGTCTAGCAAAAATACAAAAGGTAACCTATTCTACCTAGATCTCAGTGAAAGTTCATGTTCCATTGCTCAAGTAGAAGAAAGATGGTTATGGAATAAAAGGCTATGTCATGTGAACTTTGATAATCTGATCAAGATAAGCAAGAACAAAAGAGTGAGAGGTATTCCTAATTTGAGGAAACTTGATATGGGCCTATGCAAAAATTGTCAAATTGGTAAGATGGGCAAGACAAGTTTCAAAAGCAAGCACTATCATTCTAAAGAAGTCTTGGAGCTAGTTCATACAAACTTATATGGACCTATTGGAATTGAAAGCTATAGTGAAAATAAATATTTTATTATTTTTGTTGATGATTATTCTAGAATGATGACTATAATGTATCTAAAAGATAAGTCTAAAGCATTTTAAAAGTTTAAGTGGTATCTAGAAAGAGTAGAGAAAGAAACTGGAAAAAAGTTGAAGTGTTTGAGGTCGGATAGAGGTGGTGAATTCATTTCCAATGAGTTCAATAAATTTTGCATTGAAAAGGGAATTAAGAGACAAGTATTAGCCCCTGGTACACTACAACAGAATGGTATAGCTGAAAGAAGAAATAGATCCATCATGGATTGTGCAAGAACTTTGATGCTAGAAAAGTGTTACAATCAAATATTGGAAGGAAGAAATCAGCACTGCAGTGTGTACCTTGGACAAAGTACAGCTGAAGAAAGACTCAGATCAAACTCCTTATGAACTATGGTATTGCTACAAACCTAATTTAAGTTACTTAAAAGTATTTAGTAGAAAATGTTATATTCTGAAAGAGTCTAGGAAAGGTAAATTTGATGTCAAAAGTGATGAAGGCGTATTCTTAGGATACTCCTGCAGAAGTAAAGCATATAAATGTTTGAACTTATCAACTCGTAAGATCACAAAAAGTGCACATGTAAGAATTGATTAGCTTGCAGAAAAGAGTGAAGAAGAGAGCAGTAAAAAATTTGAAGATTATAGAAAATGTGTCTACTATGAACCTGATACATTTCCAAATCTAATTAGAAGTGGGCAGACTTCACCTCCTGAGTATTGAAAATCTCCAAAGGCTACCGAGTTGCAACCAGTGCAACTCGAGTCACAATCTAAAGGACCTGAGTCATAGTCAAAAGCTACTGAGCTATTGCTAGAGAAAACTGAGTCACAAACAATGGGACTCAAGCTTGATACAAAAGATCATGAAGAGGCTAGTGGACCAAGTTCTAAATCCAAAGTACTTGTGTTAGCAAGATATGTCAGAAGACACCATGCACCTAATCAGATCATTGAAGACAAGTTAGATGGAACAATGACAAGAAAAAAATTGAAAAGTTCATGTTTTCTTACTAAATTTGAACCTAGATCAGTTAAATATGCTTTGGCTAATGAAACTTAGATTGAAGCTATGAAAAAGATAGAACATATAGAGAGGAATAAGACTTGGACTTTTATTCCTAGACCAAAAGATAAAAATACAATTGACACAAAGTGGGTTTTTGTAAATAAGTTGAATGAAGATGGAGAAGTTTCTAGAAACAAAGCAAGGTCAGTATGCAAAGACTATTCTCAAGAAGAAGGTATTGATTATAGTGAAACTTTTTCTCCTATTGCAAGATTAGAAGGTGTTAAAACTTTACTTGCTTAAGTTGCACATAAAAGATTTAAAGTTTATCAAATGGATGTGAAATTTGCATTCTTGAATGGAGTTTTTGAAGAGGAACTCTGCATAGAACAACCTGAAGGTTTTGTGAATCTTAGCAAAAAGGATATGGTTTGTAAATTGCACAAATCATTGTATGGTCTCAAGAAAGCTCCCAAAGCTTGGTATGAAAGACTTCATAACTACTTGATAAAGATTAGTTTTCAAAGAATAAATGATAACAATAGCCTATATGTCAAAGAAGGACCAAACAAAAGGATTGTGTTGGTTGAAACCTTCGTGGATGACACATTATTTACTAGAAATGATGAGTTATGCAAAGAATTTTCAAAAGAGATGAGTAAATAATTTGAGATGTCCATGTTTGGAGAGGTAAAATTATTTGTTGGATTGCAGATTCAACAGAAGAAAGATGGTATCTGCATTACTCACTCCAAATATATCAAAAAGATACTAAAGAAGTTTGGAATGGAAGATTCAAGACCAGTTGGAACACCTATGTCTATTGGACATAAGCTTTCCAAAAATGATGATTCTAAGTAGGTAGAGCAGACCACATACTAATCAATGATTAGAAAATTGCAATATATAGTGCATACAAGGCCTGATATTGCATTAGCAGTTGGTATAGTGACAAGTTTCTCAGAAAATCCTAAAGAATGATGGAAATCAAGAGAATCATGAGGTATATGAAAGGTACTAAAGACTATGGATTATGGTACAAGAAAGGAGGCAATTTGGATTTGAAAGTATTCATAGATGTTGACTGGGTAGGAAGTTTTGATGATAGGAAGAGCACTAGTGGTGGAGCGTTCTTTCTTGGTAAAAGACTAGTGTCTTGGAGAAGCAAGAAGTAGAATTGTATTTCTCAATCTACATCAGAAACAGAGTATATGGCAGCAGTAGTTAATTGCTCTAATGATGTTTGGTTCAAACAACTGTTGGCAGGTATGAAGATAGAAATCAAGGATCCAGTGGTTATCTTCTATGATAACACCAGTGCAATTAATATATCAAAGAATCTTGTGATGCATACCAAAACCAAACACATTGCTATAAAATATCATTTTCTAAGAGAATTGGTACAAGATAAAGAGGTAAGATTGGAATATGTGAATACTAAAGAAAAAATTGCAGACATATTCACTAAGTCATTACCTAAGGATGCATTTTTTTATCTAAGAGGTAAGTTATGGGTCATTCCCCTATCTAAATCTCACTAAATGAAGTTTAGTGATGCATCAACCAGAGCATGTTGAAAATCAATCAGTTGATGTAGTATTGAAAAGGGCATATTGCATATGAATCAGTACATGAGGTACACTAATATTCATTGAATATTTCCTTTAGCATGAGATGTCAAAGAGGGAGAGTTTGTTGTCATATCACCAAAAATTTCTAAAGAGGGAGAGTATATATTTCAATAAAATTTTGTTTGAACTTGTCAGAGAAGAAGATGAACTTGGTCTGATATCAAAGAAGGAGAGTTTGCTATCAAAAGAAGATGTTGAAGGCAGAGTTTGCTGACAGATGGAGAAATTGAAGATAGAGGGAGTTCACACTGACAAAGGGAATTCTCATGGATGAGAATTAGAATGAAACTAAGGATATGCTCCTTACTTTATTCTTGCTCTAAAATTTCATTGTATTATGACATGTTGTGTTGCCATCAATGCCAAAGCGGGAGATTGTTGAAAATAATTGTGTATTGTGTATTGTCTTTGATGTTACACAAAATTTCATATCTTTACTATTTAGTATATGTTGAGCACACTCATGCACTAAAGACAATTTCTTGTGTCTACCAAACATTCTAGAGTTTGCCAAGTTTAGAATACAGTGTCTACCAAGTTCACTCGGGTGACAAAGAGAAGTTCACAGAAGTTGAGTGTTAATCGAGCTCACTAAACTAATAAGGGAAAATTTGGATGGAACCAGTGTTAACTGAGCTCACTCGGTTACCAAAGGAACTTTGTGAAAATTTAGTGTTAACTAAGTTCACTTGTTTACCACAGGAAAATCATTTCTGAGTTAGTGTCTATTGAGCAAGGTTGACTAATGAAGGGTTTTCTTTTTTTGGCATACTAAGTTTATTAGATTTTTTTGTTAGTTATAACCAACTGAGGAGATGAATATTAATTTGTCTAAGTTGTATTCAAGATGATTTGATAATATGTATGATATAAATATAAGGTCAAGTTGAGGATTGAATGTGTGAAAAAATGAATGGAAGATTTAATGAAGCTTAGAGGAAGAAAATTAGAAGGATAAGAAGAAGATCCTTATGGAGCTGCAAAGATACATTCAATCAGAAAGGATCAAGTATACAAGTCAGAATTGAGGTCTGTAATCAGAAATTTGGTTGCATTAGAAAGTAGGTCATCTCATTGTTACTCTCTAGCCATTGTAGGAGTGATCTAAACCTCTTAACAAAGTTTTCTTAATAGCTATTTCTAAATCCTCTAACAAGGTGACATTTCTAGATTGAAGTGTCTAAAGACTTCTAACAAGGCCATTTCTAATAGGGTGAGTAATCCTCTAATAGGGTCACACTTAATAGTGTGTTTTGTAACCAATAACAGGGTTGGCTACTAATAGGGCTCACTTTAGAAGAGTGAAAATTGGTAACTAGTTGCAATTGGTGGTTTTTCCCAAATTGGGTTTCCAAGTTAAAATCTTGATGTCACTTTAGTTCATGTTATTTCTTTTATGTGTATGAAACTAAGTTAAATAAGGTTAATCATAGTTAATGTCTTAAGTTTTGTATTTGCCAAGTTACAATTGCTATTTGAGTGCTTGTCAAGTTACATCAATCACTAGTGTAAACTGAGTGCCTGTGTGTTTACCGAGTATCAATATTTTCAATGAGTTTTATGTTATGTATTGACATCTAAGAGATCTAGGATTTATTTTAGTGGTAACTGATTCACCCCTCCCCTCTCATTTACTCCTCTTATATTTTCAATATTTATAACATGCATTCAAGATTTTAAAAAATATGTAATATGTGTTACCTATGGGGAAGAATATGAGATCAAAACATAAATACAATGATAGGAACAAAAAAAGGGGGTTATAAAGCACCAGAGAGGGTATTTACACTATTTTTGGACTATTTATTCATTATATACCTCTAAAATAGTCTTAATATACCCCTAATATGCCTAAACAACTTCTAAAATGGTAGTTAATTACATGAACTAAGGCAATTTTGGGTTTTGGAATTATTTTTATTTAAAAGAGTGGTGTATTTTCCCCTAAAGAGGTATGAAAACTATTCAAGAACATATATATGTGGTTTAAAATATAAATGTAAAGGGGGAGGATGGATGAAAGGTAGAAGATAGATTTATGGTACCATTTATGAATATTTTATGAAAAAAATAACGATATGTCAAAGAGTTTGTGAGTATAATTCTTATGAATTTATAAGTTTCCTTCCTTTTTGGAGAGAGATTCATTTATGATAATTTAAAGGTTGAGAAAGAGATTTATTATTATTTGATTTCTTTTTCTTCCATGGATATTCTTGAAAGTGGAGAGGGTTTTAATGATGCATCTCAATAGGATTTATTTTACTCTATTTGTTTGCTTGCTCTGACTTCCATCGAATCTACACAAGACTTGAGGTATGGATCAAACTTATTGATTCCATGATTTATTTGATAAAATATGTCTATTTATATGTTCTCATGATTTATTATATTTTTATATTTTATTCCTATAGCTATTTAAAGGTTTTGAGCTCATTTTTCTAAAAATAGATATGTGTTTTCTTGTGGTATTTAGCCACTAGCTTTTAGAGATATATTACCTTTTGTTAGAGGGTTGTGGGTAAATAGAGGAAAGGAATATTGTGTTATGATATCTTCCATGTGTTCTTATCTATGCTTCATTTGACATATTGCATTTTTTTATTATAAGTTTTTGAATATTTAGGAGGATTCTAACCAATTTACCCCATACTTGGATTTTCATGCTCCCAATTATTGTTTAATACACTAGAGGCATGTCAAATTGTTATGTGATGGATGAAATTGTTAAATGTAAATACATATTCTTATAGTATTTTTGCCTTACCTATTGTGTTACTTATATGATGAGTTAGGGTCTTGTTTAAACTAGGGGTATGGGACCCTATGAATGTTGTTCCCTAAACTCTTTTGTGGTGTTGGTTTTGGATTTTTGAGCAAGGTAGATACCCTAGGTGAGTGGCTCATCATAGATTTTGGGGCCCACAAGTGGCTTCCATAGGATCATGTGTGTTAAAGACTAGGACCATGTGTAGGTTGGCTCTACATGTGAATTTTTGTAATCAAGTTGAAATATTAATAAAGTTAATGGGTTATGGGGGTTTAGGAATTCAAATTAATCAAGACTGAGAAATATGTAGTGTTGGAGTACTCAGAGAGGGTACATCCTATGTAGGCCATCACTCCCTTACTCCTATGAATGATCCCAACACTACTGGTCTGTGCATATCCTGTTGGAATATTTGGAGAGGAGACGTTCTATGTAGAAGAATGGTCTTCGGCTGATGTGAATTATCCAAACTAAGATGAATGTACGATGACACTCATCTAGATTTTTTTGAATCCCTAACTCTATGTTTGCCTTTGGT
Organism: Cupressus sempervirens; assembly: GCA_028749045.1. NCBI lineage: Eukaryota > Viridiplantae > Streptophyta > Pinopsida > Cupressales > Cupressaceae > Cupressus > Cupressus sempervirens. The sequence continues at coordinate 710,742,696 of CM053789.1, read as the reverse complement.
TGTCCACTTTCCTTGTGATTTAATTTTTGGGCATTATGCTTTGTGTGGCTTTATGTTACCCTTTGTACTTTAATTCTGGAGTGTAAGCCTTAGATTACCTTAGAACCTATTTGGATCATGGTCTTATCTCCTAGCTCAGGGGAATTGATCATGTATGGCTCCTCATGTTTGGGTAGTAAACATTTTTTAGGTATTGTTCGAGTTTTCATGGATGGATTATATGGATCCTTATTGAGAAATTATTAAAGATTAATTCTTGAAGTCTATGTGTTGTGTCTCTTTCGAATAAATCTAGATAATATTGTAATACAAACTCTTGAAGAAAGTAAAAGATGATATGTATGTGTATCATGAATTGAAAAGCTATGTAAAAGGGTAAAGGGTACCTCTAGGAGAAATAAAAGAAAATGTGAATATATTGTATTAGTTGAAAAGATAAATGAAGTTAAGATGATGTCATGACATTGTATGTTTCCTTGTATCTAGATAAATGTACGATGAACCACATACTCATCATAACATTATCAAATGAACAATCTAAGTAATTAATGAATAAAAGATGATTAGGTTTACATGTATGGTTGATGGTTTAAATCTATTTTATATGTCTTTATTGCATGTAAAATAGATGTATTTAATTATATGGATTAAGATATTAATTCCTAATTTGTAAATAGTCATTAGGATGGATAATGTATCAAATCATAAGTAGATGTAAAACTAATAGATGGATTAACTTAAGTAGTAAGGATAAATATTGGTAAGGAAATTAAGTAAGAAATGAATGAGGAATCTTTGTTGAGTTGGTTGGATAATAAAAGTTAACTCTTAAGCTTGGAAACAAATGGTGTTAAAGGTGATATTAGGGAACATGTTAGGACTTTACATATATGATTAACAAGGTTATCAGGCAAAGGATTTTTCTTTTTACTATTACTCACCAAACTTAGTAACATTTAGACTTATCCTTTTGGGTTCCCTGGTGGAGCATTAGAGAATACCTCTCCATTATCGCCTTATTGGCAGCTACAATATTATCCATGTACACTGTACAAGGTGATCCTATAAAAGGTATCAACCCTCTAGCTATGAAATAATTGTGTAGTTGTATGAGGCCTTAAGTCCATTATGATGCCTCTAGAAGTGATTTTCATTTGCTTCCCATCTGGCACATAATGATGTGTGAATGTTATAATTAGGTCAAAAGATAGTATCATAATTGGGTGAGTGTTGTAGGAACCAATATAACTATAAAAATTATCATGTACATAACGAACCTTCCTAGGGGCCACTTACATTTCTCCAATAATTCACTCCAATAAAGGTTTCCTAGGTCAGTGTCCCTGATCTTATAATGTTTTTTGATAAATTTGGATTGAGGTGGGTTTCACTAGTACTTGTACTTAATAGGTTGTGGTGAAGAAACCTCCTCCTTGGGTGATGAAATAGTCATTGCTTATCCTACACAAAATATGCATGTTAGAAAATTTATGAAACTAACTAGATGCACTACTAATAAAGTTAAAGACTCTATGAAAAGGGTCCATTGATTAATCTATGACACCATGATGCAACCAATTGATTGACATGAGGACTAAAATTGAATAAATGGATCAACTTTATAGCTTCATGGTTGTTAAAATATGAGGAGTGTGAAAGACATGAAGTTTTGCAATCTTCCTTTGATAATTTTCTTTAGACACTTTTGGGGGTGTTAGAGGTTTCAGAGTGTGACACACCTACATCTCCAAAGAAAAAATGGAGTAATCTCTTTTTGGGATGATGAGGGTTCAATTACTTTGAGGAAACACACATATCAAGGTCATTAGAGTTTGATTATCTAATAGCTCTCTAATGTTTGTTGGGTACTTAGGCCAAATGGGAGCATTTTCTTGGGGTCGAAGGTGTCAAGGTTTATAGAGGTCCAAACTTCTAACCTTAATGATGCTCTAAAAATCTCTCAATCTTAGAAAATTTTGGGCCTTCAATTGGACTTAACTAGGGGTGTCAAGTATCATACATGAAAATCATCAAGAGCCCTTGAAGTTCTAAGATTTATTGAGACTAAAAAATGTGACCACCTAGTAAGATCAAGGTAATCAAAGGTGTCAAACTTCTAAAGGCCCAACAACCCCAATTCCCCAAATTTATCTAGGACTTAGACTAAAAAATGGAAAAAATACAAACAAAACCCTAGAACGAAGGAAGTCTTAGAGCCTAAGTCAAAAGGAAACAAGACAAGAAAAACCAAGACTTAATGAAAAGATAACTAGAAACAAAATGAGGGAAAGACAACCTAGGAAAGAGAAAATAAGATGTCTAGTAGACATAAACCATATGGAGAAATCCAATAGAGGGTGAAGGGAGACTATAAATAGGTAGGACATGTAGTGAAGGAAATAGAAAAATAAGGGACAAAAGGACCATGGTCCTCCAACCCTTGAAATGGTAAACATTTTCACATAAATAACTTGCTTGAAACTATGAATTCTCAATGACTAACCTCACATGGTAATAGCTCAACAACAAATCACAAAACTTGGTCACAACAAGATTTCCATGGTTCACCACTCTAATCTTTAAAAGTTCAGAAAATAAATGTGCAAATTGAGGATAATAAACTTCAAATCTTCCTTTTATAGCTAAAAATACTGATGGCATTAACCCTTGACATATACATCCAAACCTAAAGACATGTTAGATTTTCAAACTTTTTAGGGTGCAAAAGGTTTGAAAGACCCGATAGAGTTGACCTAAGAAAAATTCTTCTAATCATAGCATAGTTCAAGAAAATGCCAAAGATGTTGGCACAAGCAAAAATAGGAAAATATCATAATTTAACTTTTTGGTATTTTCTATATTTTCATATTTTGCATTTTCATAGGTTTTTTGCTTAAACCTTCCAGTACTGATGGACAATTCTTGGAGATCTTTCCAAAAAAGCTAATGTTATATGATTTTGAGTTATGAGTAGAAATTTGTGACTTCTATAAGTAGTCATAAATGTTTATATAAAATGTCATAGTTTTAGTAGCCTTGATAAAAGGAAGAAATGGCAAAGGGATTTCTTCATCAATAAGAACCCTCTTGGCTTTGTCTAGCAATAAATAGGATACGTATCGCCCATTTGGTAATTAAAGAATCTCCAATTATTTAGTTTGTATCTTCACCTTTCACATTTTGTGTGTTTTCATTTTGTCATTCTTTTTAATACTTGGGAAAAAATCACCATGACTAAGAAATAACTGAGATCAACCCTTTCCAAAAGACACAAACTTCATTTGTCTCAATCTAACCTTTCTCTATGACCAGATGAACTTTTCAGTTCTGGTAGAGATTTCTAGAGCCACTCTCCTCTATCTCCTTGACAATATAGGAGAATTCATTCATAGGACTCTTATTGAATCTAATACAGGTATGGATGGGAAATTTAGGGCCAAAGGCACATCTAATAGTAAAAACACCCTATAGAGTAAATATCGTAGAAGAAAATAACAAAGAACAACACTAAGGAGAGAAGAAACAATAATATCTTATAGTTTCATCAAATTATTAGCAAACATGCTCAATTGTAAGGCCTTTTGAGTTACAACCAATAGAAAGATTACAACTTCAAGATCCATGATCTCTGCAAATCCAACTCTAAATTCACTCCTCTACAATCATCTTCTCTAAACTTTCTAAGTGATACTTAACCTAAGCCTAGACACCTCTACTTATACTTGCCAAAATGGCTTACAAAATATTTTAGATCTTTTCACAAGAGAAGGCCAAGCTCAAAATGGCTTGCATGCATCCTATGACAAGATCATTACATTAAATTGATGACCCAAATTAAATGCATAAGTTTTCTTACCTAATAACCAATCATAGACAAACACAATCAAAGAAGGAACCGAGCATTAGCAAATATCAAGTTCACTTGGCACATGAAGGAACACTCGGCCACTAAAGCACTTAGTCAACATTGAATAACTCAACCAATATTGAACTCGGTAGATGAACTTGGCAACCACTGCAACTCGGCACTAACAAGTAGAATGAATAAAGATGAGGAGGATACGATAGAAACCTAGGATGCTCCTGCATCAAACAACCTAGGATGAAAGAAATGATTCTCCTGAATCATTGAGACGTCACAACCCAAGTTGAATCCAACTTAGATTGAGAAATCCATGTAGCATCTTCCACTAGTGAATTCTTCCACTTCACCAAATATTCATAGTAATATTTTCCTCTTGTATTTTTACCAACTCTCTAATCCAATATTTGTTCAACCTCTTCACTCTTCATCTTAGGATAATCATCTGGTGAAACAGCTTCATCATTTGACTCATGACACGTATGTAAATCAACAACATTGAATATAGGAGATATGTCTATGACATCAGGTAGCTCAACTTCATAAGCATTACCACTATCAAACTTCTTCATCACTCTATAAGGACCAAACTTCATTATCTTCAACTTATTGTTTGTTCCAAAATAAAATCTACCCTTCTTAAAATGTGTTGGGAGATTAGTGCCTCCATTTCCTCTAGGTTGGTACCTCTATCCAGCTTAAAGATTAATTAGTAACCCAAAAAAGAGAACTTGAAGGCCAGACTATAAGGATGTGTGAATATATTGAAGGAAAGTGGTCAGTTGAGAAAGCAAGGAAAATTGTTGAAGATGTAAAGAAAATTATTAAGAATGCATTAAAGGAAAAAGATGAGCAATTATTCATCACATCCCAAGATAATTCTATCATGTATGAGAACCTTTGTGCAAAGACTATGGAAAAATGGCAGATTATAATTGATAATCAAAGGCTAAAAGTAGAAAATAAAAAATTGAAGAAGGGACTACAAACTTAGAAAGATGAAAATAAATAATTGAAATAACACAGTGAATGCTTTAAAAATCTTGACCAACAAATGAAGAACCAAAGGATACATAATTATAGAACCAATCTTGGTAAAAGGTATAATATACCTACTTGTTTTAATTGTAGAAGGATTGGTCGTACTACAAATGTGTGTAAGAGAAAACAGATGAATAAGTCATATTCACTTGAAGCTGATTCCTATAATTTTCATAAGTATAGTCATGCTACATGTGAGTGTAGATATAGACCTAAATATAGGTCTAGTAATAGTAGTTTCAATGGATCTTGTTACACTTGTAAACAATATGGACATAGAGATGAGAATGAAGATATAAGATGAAATCTCCTACTCACTTGTTCAACAAGTGAACTCTTATAGCATAGAGAAAAAATTCAATGCTACATACTTAGTGTGTGGTAAGTTTTAGGATCTAATAGAAAGTTATAGACTGAGAACACAAAAAGGTAATGATGATTGCTAAGGAGAGTACATAATCAGTATAAGTGGTTGGATAAACCAAATAGGATATCAAAGACAATAATTTAAAGATGATGTGGTATATGATTTGTGTCAAATGATTAGAACCCAACTTCTAGGAAAAAAATAGAAAGGATAAAGAAAGATAAGAAGAAATAACTCAAATATGGAGCCCTACTAGTATGTATATTTTTCTACATGCAAAACTAGCTTTTAGGTAGAGGTGAAGTTGTATGGTCCAAAGACAATATGGTGGTCACACACATAGGCGAATTCATAAAGGAGAAAGGTGAGAATCCCTACTACCATTGTAGAAAATTATAAAGATGGAAATTTTTTTGTAGTAGATACAAATACGTGTATCATACAAGTTTTAGAACCTAATACCCATTGGCTTCAAGCTATGGACTATAAGGTAGAAGATAGACTTTGTAAGTCAATATGTTGATGAATTATTTTCCAATCCCTTGGTTAATAAATAAAAGAGGTTTGAGACATACAATGAAGGATGTGTAGATGTCTATAAGGAGTTAAAGACATTGGTGGCTAAAAGAAACACTATAAGGATGTCATTTAGCCAAGAGTGGAAGACTAGTGGTAAGAAAGTGGGCACATCAGCTGCTTCTATTATACTATTGACGACAAGTTTGCTAATATCCCTAAATTATGCATAAGAGTAAGCAGTAGGCAGACAAGATTGGCAGCCAAAGAAACAAAGAGCAGACCAACAAGGAAGAGTGTTCAAGGAACTTCTAAGAAGGAAACTCCTAAAGAGAGAAAGAATGAGAAAAGCACTTTGAAGAGGAAAAATTAGAAAGACATGAATCACTCAAGGAAGCCTTAGAATTAAAGAAGAAAGGTGTAACAAGGAAATTCCCTACTATTGATGAAGTAGCTCAAGGTATTCTAGAAACTAGTGGACTTATTGCAGTTAAGAGAAAATACACTTTTGGGAGTGATGAAGATAAGAAGAAGCTTTAAGATGCAATTGTGCATCATCTTCACAAGTTTACTAGAACACCCTTGAAGATGCATTCATTTGCTTCTAAAAAATTATTTTAATGTATTGACTCCAAGTGGACCTCAACATTGTAAAAAGACAAAGATGTCATAGATAAAATACTAATGGCACAATCTAAGATGATCTTGAAGATGCCAAAGAAAACTTTGAAGCTAACAAGAAGCATGTTGGATTGAAAATTAGAGCCAAAACAATCCTAATCAAGGATATTAAGAACTTGCATAAATATGAAATTGAAACATGGAAAAGCATTCTAAAGACCAAGAAAGATACATCACAAAATAATCAGTCCATGTCTATTCAAATAGATTTAAAAAATAGTATTTTACTTGGTGATGTTATCCAAGATGTCCCTAAGAAGTTACAAAATATTGAAGGAAAAAGAGTGAAGATTTCACTAACCAATGCAGCTAAAGCCAAAGTTGATGACATAATTGGTCAACAAGAATCCCCCAAGGTATAGATAAAAGTGTTGGAAGATTGGGGAGATTGTTAAAAGATTTGTTGGAAGCATGAATGCTAATGATATTCCTATGGGGGAGTACTACTATGATGATATGTTACATTCATGATTGAGTTTATCATTGATGTGAACATAGAATGTTTGATGTTTACATAGCAAGTCTTTTGTGGTATCTTATAGAAGAACAACGAAAAGATCAAGTTGATACGGATAGTTAGTTAAGCATGATAACCACCAGATGTTATGAGAGATACTTCTAAGTATGTGGTATATGTAGTTAACATTGGAAGAAGAAAGGATAAGTCTAGAAGAAGTTATGTAAGTTTTGGTGATGTTTATTCTGAGGTAGAGTTTACTGTGGCATGTTCTAGTAAACTTGTTATATCTCTTAGCAGAGTTGATATCTTGAGAATCGAGGTTGAGGTCATGAAGAAGACATGTTGATGATAACGTGGCTAAGCTTTTTCATCATAATATTGCATGTACAAAAATTTATTCAAGTTTGAAGGCGGAAGATTAATGTTATCTCTAAGTGTAACGTGTTCTTAATGTGGTCTTATAATAATTAATTGAGATTGTCTAACAGCTGACTTAAGGAATTGTTTTATGGACTTAGTATAAAGGAAGGACATTTTCCTTTATCATGGGTATGGATTTGAATTATTGGAAAGCAGTAGTAAAGTGCAGAATGCGAAGTTGAGCAGAGTAGTGCAAAAGTGAAGGAAACTTCATTGTCAAGGTTTTTCTCAGTGATCTGAGGTTTGGTATTTGGATCCAGAGTTCGTGACCTAGTCTACAAAGTCTGACACTAATTGGTTTGGTTGATAGAAAAGAGGAAAGGAAAAAGGAAAGAGGAAGAGAATATTAAATTACTTGAGTAGTAAGCTCTTCTTTTAGTTGAAATTGCATGTTTGGGTAGTGGCTCTTCTTGCATACATTATACCACAACTCTTAACAGGGTTGGAATCTCCTAATAAGGATTCTCCAAACAAGGACTCATTGTACTAAATGTTGTAATAGACTCCTAATAGGGTCCATCCTCTAACAAGGAATATTTATATTAGTACATCATCTTGTGGGCATCATTCCCATTGGGGTTTTCCATCTGATCAAGGGTTTCCCTAGTCAACATATCTGGTGTAATTGTCTATGTGCATCTTATTATGGTTCTTGTTTACTTTGGATGAATGGTTAAGTTTGTTTAAAGAAGATAAATGTTTTAATTGTTGGATAATTGATTCATGCCCCACCCTCCACCCCCCCACCCCCCCCCAAAAAAAAGTTATCTTGGTGGACTATTGTTTCTAACAAGAAGTGTTATCCCTAGGGAAAAGAAAAAAAATTGAGGAAACAGTTGAAGAAGAATATCATATAAAAAATAATTGGGTCTTGAGACAAGTGCAATGAAAAGGCACAAACTGATGTAGATCCTTGCAAAGGAAGAAAAAAAAGAGGATTTAGGAGAAGAATATATCATTCCTATATTAGTGGACATGACCAAGATCAAGCCTAAGGAATTATCTGAATACTCAAAAAAGGTAAAGAGGGCAATCATAAGAGATAACAAGAGACTAAAAAAGAAGAAAGTGATAGTTATAGAGAAAGATAGAACCATTTTAGTTGAGCTAGTTCTTGATAGAACATACAATGAAAGAGATTCAATAATCAACCAATTGTACACTCTAATCAAAGAAATTTTTGATCAAGTTCCATATTTTTAGACAGATGGATAAGGTTACTATAGATTGGGAGAAGCTTACAAATCTAGTAAAGAACACCAAAGCAATATTGAATGAAGCTAGAAAATTATTTACTAACATATCAGTTATTTTAGAACATGTTAATTATTAGGAACAAAAAAAATGTGAAGAACAAAAAAGACCTAGAGAACCTAAGTGGTTAGGTTTATCCTATTTAAACCTCAAGTACTTCATAAAATGGAGAGGTAGAGAAGATTCTACAAAAGATGAGACAACTACAATAAGAAAAATATAGTAGAATGATGAATCTACTTGAGTTGTAAACCTATATATTCCCTATCATGGAGTTTATGCAAAAAAACATGAAGAAGGTAGAAGAAAAACTTGCATTGCTAGACACAGATTCCATAGACAATATGGATTAGACAGCTAATAGATTGCATGAGAAGATTTTTTCTCTGATCCACTCACAAGATTCATGGGAGACATCTTTGGAAGTAGCCAAGACAAACTATAAGGTAATCTTTGACACATTGTAAATAAGTGTTACATATTGTTAAGCATTACACCTTTGGCATGGTTGTCGAAGGGGAAGAATAAGAGAGTAGTCAAAATAATGAGATAAGAGGGAGTACAACCAACATATTAGGAAGAATCATCATAAGGGAGAGAAGAAATTTAGGTGGAGTAATAAGTCAATATTGGTCGATTGGATTAATGTATTTTTCAGCAATGGAGATTATTGGCATTATTATGGAATATTGGTGGAAATCATAAGGAGGATATATTTAGTTTTCATTTATCAAAACATGGAAACTATATAGGTGAAAACTAAGTTAGAACAAAAAAAAACATGATTGGTGAAAACATAATGAAGACACAACACAATCAGTGAGCATAAGCCTATCATCGATGATATAGATAAGTGGTTGACAGCAGAGAGTGCACCTTAAATGAAGGTCAAGGTAGAAATAGAATCCCAAGATGTGATCATGTGTGTATCATCTACATTATTATCCTATAGCATCTGATCATGACCACAACCTAATTGGTTGACTGATGAAAAGAGTTTGGATTATCATAGTTGTCAAGAAAGGAAAGAACATTTGAAGACAATTACAAGATTTGAAAATATTGAAAGGTATAGTATGAGTGATATTATTGGGAGATGTGATGATTAAGTTTAAAGATTATAGTAATGATGACTTGGCACAATTTTGATCAATGAGAAAGTATAAAACAGTTTTGTAGCAATGCACTTGAGGAGTCAAAATGTTTTTGACTACCTTGAGTAATGAATAAGAAAGATGTTTTTAAAGGGAAACATGGTCATGATAAAATATATTGAGATATAAGGATATGTGAAATGATTAGGTATTTGAGTTCAAATCTTAAGGTTTGAATGAATGGCTAGGATTGGGAGGTTAAAAATCATGTTTAATAGAGTTGCACTTAAGAACGTTCATGATGAAGAAAAGTGACTAATTTTGTGAAGTATTAAGGTTGTAGTCAAGATAGATAGAAGAGAAGAATAAATAATAGTTTTGTAGAGAGTGAATTGAATCTAAAAAGAAACAAGTATCATATCATACCAGAGATCTTGTTGTTTCTTAAAAGTTGGAGCAAGTTAATTCCTAAATTGAGTGAACTCTAACATATTCTTGTTGTAAATACCTTAACTAGGTAAGATCTTAAAAGAGAGTTTGAAATCCTCTAACAAGGTGTACAAATTTGATTATACTTTTAATAGGGTCCAAATCACTTCTAATAGAGAGAACCCTCAAAAAGTGTCTTTCTAAGATCCTAATATGGAAATTAATTTACTATACTAGTGAGCTTATGGGTATCATCCCCACCATGGTTTTCACCCTCTATCAAGGGTTTGCACAATACCAAAATAATTTTGTTGTGTGTGATAGTCTTGTGATTGTTTGACATTGTTATCTTGTATTTACTAGCACTAGTTATATGTTCTACTAATTGAAAGTTAGTTTTAGTTCAGCAGATGGATGGTTGAATTTTTAAATTTTAGATTTTTGAGAAAGTATAAGGTGATTTTGAACCCAATAGAGGAGTCAAAATGCATTTCACTACCTTGAGTAATGGACAAGAAAGGTCTTGCTAAAGGGTGATGTGGTCATGATAAAACATAGGGAGACATCAAGATATGTGAAATGATTAAGGTATTTGAGCAAGAAGCTTAAGTTTTGAATGAATGGCCATGATTAACAGGAGAAAAGTAATATCTAAAAGAACTCTTCTAAAGAAGGTTTGTGATGAGGAAAAGTAAGTAATTTTGTTAAGTATTAAGGTTATGATTGAGATATGGATAAGAGAAGAATAGAGAACAATTGCAAAAGATCAGAGAGTGAGTTCAATTTGATAGGCAAACTGTGTCATATCTAGACCGAAGAGTCTTATTGTTTCCTAACGATTGGAGTAGGAAAATACCTAAATCAGGTGAACTCCAATTAATTCTTGTCATAAATATCTTAAGTAGGTAAGCTCTTAAAAGAGCACTTGAAATCCTCTAACAAGGTAGATCTCTATAGATCTATTTGTGTTTCTAATAGGGTACAAATCACTCTAAATAGGGTGAACCCTCAAAAATCTCATAATAGAGAAAGTCATCTACTATTAGTGAGCTTATGGGTATCATCTCTATCATGGCTTTCACCCTCTAACATGGATTTCTATGATACCAAAATGATATTGTTGTGTGTGATGGTTGTGTGGTTGGTTGACAATGTTAAATTTTATTTTTATTTACTAGCATCAATTATATGCTTTACTATTTGGGAGTCAGTATTTTAGTTTAGAAGATAGATGGTTGGATTTTTATATTTCCTATTTGTATTGATTCATCCCCTCACTAACCACCCCCCCCACCCCCCCCCCACCCCCCCCCCCCCTAGTTATATAAGAATCCTAACAATATGAATGCATGCCAATGTTCCCCATTTAGTGAATGTCATCTTCAACTTGCTCTCTTCATGAACCATCGAGTAAAAGCACAAACCTATGTCACTCTTTAAGATATCTTGGATGCTTACAGCTGAAATGGTTATGGCTGAAAGTGTCACGACCGAAAGTGTTAGGGCCAAACACATGCGGTGCCAAGTGCCATTGATGTGGCACGAAGGTGGTAAAATGGTTACGGGTGAAACGATTTCAGCTCTAACACTTTCGGCCAAAATAGTTATTTGAAAATTAATGAAGAAAAGTGTTTCTCTTATATGAAGTCACGTAAGTGGGTATAAAAAGTAACCATTGGTTTTGGCCAAAACTATCTATGTATCATCCTACGTGGCAGCCACACAAGCAAAAAAAAGATTTTTTAAAAACTTTTCACTTCTAAGGCTAATTTCTCTATTAAAATGAAGTTTATTCAAAAACTTTGTAGATCGGGGAGTCAAGATTGTGCTCATATAAATGTTATAGTATTTTTAGTAGTTAAAATATTTTATACTTTTAAAATATTACAAGAAGCTATTTTAAGATTCAAGAAGGTGTCACTTCAAAAAGGATTAAAAAAATAGTAAATCATGTTCAAAAAATTAAAACTTTATATGTACTCAAGAGAAGAGAGTCTCCCTCAAGAATATGTAACTTGTTTTCAAAAATATGTAGATTTGATAGGAAAAGTTTGGTGAGAAAAAAAAAACTATCAATTTCTAATAAGTTTGACTTTGAACACTTATAACTTTAAAAGTATACATTGAAAATAAAAAATTCCTTTTTTGTCCACTAGATATACATGTCAACTATAACATATTATGAAATCAGAGAAAAATATGATCATTTGCATATATTTGTTTGGCAGGAACGAAACTCTATATTTTTTGCATTTAAAATGGAATTTAAAAATTAAAAAATGCAAAAAATCTTTCTCAGTTTTTTTTTTATTTTAAATTAGAATAAAATTTCATCCAATTTTACACATTTTATTAGTTTATATCATCTTCAAATTCTAAACACAAATGTCACTTTTATGTCATTAAGGTTGACTAGTTTAAGTTTTGATATCCTTTTCTTTTATAAAAGGTGACACTTGTTTGTGCTTTTACCCCATCACCTAATTGTAACCAAAATAGTTGTCCAAAAATGACATCATTTTATAGTCATTCACAATATGCAACACCTCATCTATTGAAAAAAGACTGATACAAGTATGATAAATGTGTTTCAATCATTATTTTTTCACTGATGTCAAACCTGTTATTTTGTTGGTAAGACAACTACTTATATGATTTAAGTACTATTAACTATTTGATTGATAAAGAGGATTTGATCAAAAGATGTAAAAATAGAACCTAGAGGAAAGGTTGAGTCATGATATGAAAATGAGTATAAGAATCAGCTAAGATAGTGATATTATGGTGCATTGATAATCTACTTAAGGTTGCAAAGGTTGGTTACACTAAGCAAGTTCAGAAGAACAAGTTAAACTAAGTTTGTCGACCAAGCTTGATCAAATGGATAGTAGGTGTCGAGCAAAGTTAGTGCAAGCCGAGCAGGAAATCAGTTGGAACCAAGTAAAAGTTCATTTTAGTGTATGTTGAGCAAAACAGTGGATGTCGAGTAAAGCTTAGTTGATGTCGAGCACCAGTAAACTTTAGTGCATGCCGAGTGATTTTTAAGTGGATGTCAAGCAACGCAATATGTATCGATCATCAAAAGCAAGTTAATGTCGAGTGCCAACATTATTATAAAGATCGTGAATTCAATGGATCTAAGTCGACAAGTTTATTTTCTTGGATTGTGTGAACCAGGTGGAAGATAAGATTGATGAACTGGTGGCACATAATTCATGGTAAATAATTTTGAGAAAAATTCAAAGAGGATTGAAGAAGTTTCTAGAAGTGATATGGAACGAGGGGTAGATTCATTGAATCCTACCTAATATGTTCTAACCCTAAATTGGAAGATGGAGAATGAATGGCAAAAGATCTTAATTCTCTATTTATAGGGATGGCTAGATAGAAGCAAGGGTTGTCATGTGTGAGAACTTAAGGAAGACAAGGAGTCAAGGGTATTTCTTCATCAATTGACCTAAGTGAAGAGTTGGCATTGGCTTGTTAAGAAAGAAGGCTTAAAGGTATGAATACTTGAAGGGTGAACAAGCTATCAGAGCTAAAATGTGTGAAAGTCAAGCAAAACGAAGGACTAAAATAAAGATCTGTAATCTATAAATGGAGTTGTAAGTTGGTCTTACTATTACTCTCTAATAATTGTATCAATCTAGGGTAAATCCTTTGGATTAAGGTTGACCTAACAGTCATTTATAAATCCTTTAACCGGGTGACATTCCAAGTGAATGGTCTAAATTCCTCTAACAAGACTCACTCCTAACAGGGTGATTGAAATCTTTTAATAGGGTCACATATAACAATGTGTATTGTAACCTTTAACAGGGTTGGTCTTTCACAAGGAATCACTTCAAAAGAGTGAAAAAGAGTAGCATGTTACTGGTGGTTTTTACCAATTTGGGTTTCCATGTAAATTATTGTGTCAAATGTGTTGCTGACTCTATTATGTTTCATGTTTACATTTTTGCAAATTAATTTGACAGTAACCTACAAGTTTTTTAAGTAATTGCATAATCTTATGGATGCATGCAATGATGATAAATGTTTTATGGGTTCACTAAGCTGAGAAAAGTTTTTATACATCCGAACCTTGGATAATTGGTTCACCCCCCCCAGCTATTCTAAAGAATTTCAACAATTGGTATTAGAGCCATTTGCTTAAGAGGACTAGTTTGAAGGTATTAGAAGTACAAAGATCAAGATGTCAAAAAGAGATGTACCCAAGATTAAAAAAGATAACTTTCCTACATGACAAATTTTGATGAAATTACACCTTGGAGGACTTGGAGATCATGTACAATCTACCATTACTACTGAGTATGTTGATCCTGCTAGAGCCCTAACTGCTGAGAATATGAAAAAGAAGAAAGAACACAACCAAGCAATGTTGGAGATTGGCTCTGCACTAAGCTATGTTGAATTTGATGATATCAAAAGTCTTGACAGTGCAAAGAAAATGTGGGATGCCTTAACCACTATCTTTGGAGGAGACACTAATGTTTTAAGAGCCAAAGCTGAAAGTCTTAGAGGTAAATTTGATGATATGAGAATGCAAGAAGGTGAAAATATTGTTTAATATTGCTCAAAGATAAAAGATGTTGTTAATGCAATAAGAGGAGCTACTAGTATAATAGATGATGATATTCTACTAAGTAAAGTTTTAAGAACATTATTTCCTGTATATGCTATTTGAGTTTTTGCAATACAAGAACTAAGATGTATACCAGGGAATACCCTATCTCTTGAAGGTCTAGTAGGTAGGCTCACTACTTGTGAGCTATCTAACTTTGATAATTACAGACTTGAAATTATTAAATTTACTTTCAAAGATAAGTTGTCATTGAAGAAACTTGATGAGAAGAAGAAGAAAAAAAAGACAAAATATGTGTCCAATGATAGTGATACAGATAAGGAGGATATAGAACAAATTGAAGCACTACTAGCAAGGAGATTTCATAGAGGTAAATGAAAGTTTAAAATTAAACTACCTATCATATGTTTTAATTGTAATGAGGTTGGTCATATTGTTGCCAGACGTATAGAGAAGAAGAACCACATAGGTGGTGACAAATACAAGAGTAGGAGAGATGAAGATAGCAAGGATTACAAAGACAAAAGTAAGAAGTCTTACTACATTGCCGAAGAGGAAACAAAGGATAAACTTGATGAACATGATGATAAAGTGGTGTATGTTGCAATGAAGGATGAATCTGATGAAGATGAGGCAACTAAACTTGTGTCTTGTGTGAACAAAAATGACAGATGGACCATTGATAGTGAGTGTTCATATCACATAACTGGAGATAAAAGTAAGTTCATTACCTTAAATTTTTATGATGGAAATAGTGTAAGATTCTGTAATGATGTGCCATGCTTGATAAAAGGAAAAAGTTCTATCAAACTCACAAAAAAGATCTTATGTGACAATGCATACTATGTTGAAGGACTTAACTATAATCTATTGAGTGTGTCACAACTGAATAATTTAGGATGTAAGGTTGAGTTTGAAAACAAGATCGCTAAGAGATATGATATTGATGGAAAACTAATTGGAAGGGGTGAGCAACCTAGGAATAATCTATTCTACCTTGGTATAGAGGATGCTACTTGTCTAATTGTAAAATTTGATGATGTGAGGCTATGGCACAAAAGGTTATGTCATGTTAATTTTGATAACTTGGTTAGTATCAGTAACATGAAAAAGTTAGAGGTTTTTCTAAGTTCAAGAAACTTGATAATGTAATGTGCAAACAATGTCAATTAGGCAAAATGACAAAATCAACTTTTAAGAGTAAAACTTATATCTCTAAAAGAATACTAGAGATTGTTCATACTGACTTGTGTGGACTAATTAAAATGCAAAGCTACAAAGGAGATAAGTACATTATGCAGCTTGTTAATGATTATTCTAGAATGATGATAGTTATGTTTCTGAAACTAGAATCTGATGCGTTCTAAATGTTTAAGTGTTACTTAGCAAGACTTGAGAAGGAAACATGTAAAAGTTTGAAATGTTTGATATCTAACAGAGGAGGAAAATTTATATCCAATGAGTTTGAGATGTTTTGTAATGGAAGAGGAATCAAAAGATAGACATCTGCTCCTAGAACCCCTCCACATAATGGAATTGTTCAATTGTGGAATACATCTGTAATAGACTATGCTAGGACACTCATGATGGAGAAAAATGTTGCTTTGAAATACTTGAGAAAAGTTGTAAGTGCATCTATCTATACCTTAAACCATGTACAAGTCAAGGAAGGTACTCATTCAACAACTTTTGAACTATGGTATGGACACTCACCCAATGTAAAATATTTTAAGGTGTTTGAAAGCAAATGCTTTATTCTCAAAGATTTTAGGAATGTAAACTAGATGCAAAAAGTGAAGAAGTTATATTCCTAGGTTATTCCACAAGAAGTAAAGCTTATAAGCATTTAAATACTAACACTAACAAAGTTGAGGAAAGTGCAAATGTGAAATTTGATGAATATGTAGAAGTTTATGAAGTTGAACCTATGAAAGAACTAGAGGAATACAAATCATTTATATACTTTTATGAAGTAATTCCTATTGAAGAAGATGTTGCAAATTAAGCTACAAACCAACAGCAAGTTTCAGTAATTGTCGAGTCACATAATATGAATGTTGAGTTGTATTCAGGAATCAATCCACATTTAGATGTTGAATTATAGAATGAAGTTGAGGCACATTCTGATTCAGAGATTAGTGTACATGAAAGAGATGCTAAAATATTTGACAGAGATGTACATAATGACTCTGAAGTAGATAGACCAAATGAAGAAACCAGAGTTGAATCAAGATTGTCTAAATATGTCAAGAGACATCATTTTGCGACACAAATCATTGGAGATAAAGATGTTGGACCAATGACAAGAAAAAAATTAAGAAATGATACATGTTTGCTGAGCATAAAAGAACCTAAAATAGTGAAACATGTCTTAGAAGATGTGGACTAGAGTAAATCCATGGAAGAAGAGATTGAACAAATTGAGAAAAACAAACATGGACTGTAGTTCTTAGAGAAAAACACAAAAATGTGATTGGCACCAAGTCGATATTTAGAAATAAGCTAGATGAAAATGGTGAAGTCACAAGGAATAAGGCAAAATTTAGTCTGCAAAGGATATGCACAAGAAGAAGGAATTGACTATGGAGAAACATTTGCTCCTACTGCTAGATTGGAAGAAGTAAGAACATTGCTTTCTTATTCTGCATACAAAAGTTTCAAAATTTATCAAATGGATGTTAAATCTACATTTCTGAATGGCATATTAGAGGAAGAAGTTTACATAGAATAGCCAGAAGGATTTGTTGATATTAACAATAAGAACATGGTATGTAGACTACACAAAGTCCTATATGGTTTGAAACAAGCACCAAGGGTATGGTATGAGAGACTTCATAATTATCTTGTGAAGATTGGATTTGAAAGGACTGATGATAACAACAATTAGTAAATGAAGATAGAGAAAGGGAAAGGTATATTGTTATCTGAATTTTTTTTTGATAATATTATATTTGGAGGTCAAGATGCTTTATGTAAGGCGTTTGCAAATTTAATGAAGTAAGAATTTGAAATGTCTATGTTTGGAGAGATCAAGTTCTTTGTGGTTTTGCAAGTACATCAAATAAAATATGGTATATGCATCACTCAGTCAAAGTATGTCAAGGAGATACTAAAAACTTTTGGATTAGAGGATTCCAAACCAGTAAGCACACATATGGTGACAGGACATAAATTTTCAAAGAATGATGATTTAACTAAGGTAAATCAAGCATTATATAAGTCTATGATTGGTAAATTACAATATGTAGTATATAGCAAACCTGATATTGTATTATTTGCAGGGATAGTTACAAGATTCTCTTCTAATCTCAGGGAGAATCATTTGATGGTTGTAAAGAGAATAATGAGATATCTAAAAGGAACAGAGGAATATGGTCTATACTATAAGAAAAATGAATTTTTTTTAATTAAGATCCTATATTGATGTTGATTGGGCTGGAAACATTGATGACAGAAAGAGCACCAGTGGAGGAGAATTCATCTTAGGCAAGAGGCTAGTTACATGGATTAGCAAGAAACTAAATTGTACTTCACAATCTACTATTGAAGTTGAATATGTTGTTGCTACTGTAAATTGTATGAACATTGTATGGATCAAACAACTACTCAAAGTTATGAAGGAAGAGATCACTGAACCAGTGATACTTTATTGTGATAATACAAGTGCTATAAATATATCAAAGAATCCTATGATGTACACAAAGACTAAGCACATTGCAATCAAGTATCATTACTTAAGAGAATTAGCTCAAGAAAAAGAGGTGAAGATGGAATATGTTATCAAAAGAGAAAATTGTTGTTATCTTCACAAAAGCATTACCTAAAGATGTTCATGAGTATCTAAGAGGTAAAATAGGGGTGATACCTCTATTAAAGGCTAGCTAAGTAACAAAAGGAGTTCCCTACATCAAACAAGTTGATTGTCATATGTTACACAATGATGTAGTGGATCTTACTTTAGAAGCTGCCTAAAGTAATCAAAAAGTTGAAACTACAAATCAATCACAAGCAAGGTGACACAGAGGAAACTGAAGAAGTTCATATCTGCATATTAAGATGACAATTTTTTGGCATTGTTGTCAAATAGGGAGATAGTTACTGATTAGGAGAAATACAAGAGATTTGGAGATTGAACAAAGAGGGAGAAATGTTGATTGTTGAGAAAGAAATTGTATCTGCTGATAACATCTACCTAGTAAGAGGGAGCTATTGTAGAAGGGAGATATAAGAAGTAATTCAAAGGGAGTCATAAGGATGAATTAATTGATTGTCTATTGATCAGAATAGAACAAAATTTTGTAACCTATTCAAAAGATGAAAGTTGCTGATAGAGGGAGAGATTTCAATATACAAGGAATTATTTTCTTTTTGGTATTTTGTTGGTCTTCCTATTTTAACCTAGTCAGTTTGGTTGATCAGTTTGGTTTGCCATCAATGCCAAGGAGGGAGATTGTTGAAAATTGATTGATACAAGTATGATAATGTGTTTCAATAATTGTTTTGTCACTGATGTCAAACCTGCTTTTTTTCTAGTAAGACAACTGCTTATATGATTTAAGTATTATTACCTATTTGATTGATGAAGAGGATTTGATCAAAAGATGTAACAATAGCACCTAGAGGAAAGGTTGAGTTATGATATGAAAAGGAGTACAAGAATCAGCTAAGACAGTGATATTATAGTGCATTGATAATCTGCTTAAGGTTGCAAAGGTTGGTTACCCTAAGAAAGTTCATAAGAACAAGTTAAAATAAGTTTGTCTGCCAAGCTTGACCGAATGGATGGTAGGTGTCAAGAAAAGTCGGTGCAAACCAAGCAAAAAATCAGTTGGAGCTAAATAAAAGTTCATATTAGTGTATATCGAGCAAAATAGTGGATGTGGAGTAAAGTTTAGTTGATGTCGAGCACCAGTAAACTTTAGTTCATGCCAATTGAT
Source organism: Cupressus sempervirens (assembly GCA_028749045.1). Taxonomy (NCBI): domain Eukaryota; kingdom Viridiplantae; phylum Streptophyta; class Pinopsida; order Cupressales; family Cupressaceae; genus Cupressus; species Cupressus sempervirens. The sequence goes on along the minus strand of CM053789.1, from coordinate 710,723,050 downwards.
TTATTTTTTTAGTGGATGTCAAGCAATGCAGTATGTGCCAAGCATTAGAAGAAAGTTAATGCCAAGTGCCAGCATTATTAGAAAGATCATGAATTTGATAGATCTGAATCGAAAAGTTTGTTTTCTTGGATTGTGTGAACCAAGTGGAAGATAAGATTGATAAGTTGGTGGCACAGAATTCATGTAAACCATTTTGAGGCGAATTCAAAGGATTGACGGAGAACTTTCTAGAAGTGATATGGAATGTGCGGTAGATTCATTGAATCCTACCTAATATGTCCTAACCCTAAATTGGATGATGGAGAATGAACGACAAAATATCTTAATTCTCTATTTATAGGGATGGTTGGTCAAAATCAAGGGTTTTCATGTGTGAGAACCTAAGGAAGACAAGGAGTCAAGGGTATTGCTTCATCAAGTGACCTAAGTGAAGAGTCTACATTGGTGTGTTAAGCAAGAAGGCTTAAGGGTATGACTGCTTGAAGGGTGAACAAGCTATCAGACTTGAAATGTGTGAAAGCCAAGTAGAATAGAGAACTGAAATAGAGATCTATAATCTACAAATGGAATTGCAAGTTGCTATCAGATGAAGCCTTACTATTACTCTTTAATAATTGTATCAGTCTAGGGAAAATCCTTTGGATTAAGGTTGACCTAATAGTCATTTGTAAATCCTTTAACCGGGTGACATTCCAAGTGAATGGTCTAAAGTCCTCTAACAAGGCTCACTCCTAATAGTGTGATTGAAATCCTTTAACAGGGTCATATTTATCAGTGTGTATTGTAACCTTTAACAGAGTTGGCCTTTCACAAGACATCACTTCAAAAGAGTGAAAAAAATAGCATGTTACTGGTGGATTTTTCCAAATTGGATTTTCACGTAAATCATTGTGTCAAATGTGTTGTTGAATCTATTATGTTTCATGTTTACATTTTTGCAAATTGATTTGATAGTAACCTACAAATTTTTTAAGTGATTGCATAATCTTATGGATGCATGCATGATGATAAATTTTTTATGGGTTCACTAAGCTGAGAAATTTTTTATACATCTAGACCTTAGATAACTAATTCACCCCCACCCCCTCAATTATTCTAAAGAATTCTAACATCATCTAGTGAGGGAAGTGAGTAGTTTTCCTTTTTACGAATACTTATTTAAATTTTCAAAATTGACAGAAAGAAAATTTTCTCCACTTTTCTTACCTACAAGTGCCAAAATTAAAACCCATGTGGAATGATAAATCAAGAAAATAATCCTTGCAACCAATAAATTTTGTACCTCTTTCTGAATAAGTGTCTCCGTGGCCAGATTAAATGGCCTTTCTTACTAGCGGAAAGGTTTTGTATCCTATTTTTGAAATATGTTGTATTTAATTACTTTCAATTTTTAATTTTTCAAGTCTTCATGGCTCCATTCTACAACATCTTTGTATTTGGTCAATAGTTGGATCACATTTGTCCTCTCTTTCCCAATGCAAGTCTTACCAATCTTTACCATCTTGGGATCTTCTTCAGTATCCACATATGCTTCACAATCATTACCTTCCTCAAGAAGTGGCATCTTACCTTGGGTTGATTCATATTTATATAATATCCTTTCCAACTCAACCATCCCCTTATGAATAGTATTTGTTTTCAAATTGAATACCTCATCTTCATCCTCGATGTTTGATTAATCATTCCCATTTGGTTTTTCATCTATCAGATGTCCTAGGAATATTTCACTATACATTATGAATTTGAGGATATGTTGATCATCTTGGAACAAATGAGAATTCATGATGTTACTGAGGATAGATGGAACAAGTAATTATACTAAGAGTATCTTAAACTTTTTTCTTTCCATAGGATGAAATGCACTAGCCGACATGACTAATGCATCAATGACATAAGTATTTTTTCTAGCAGTTAACATTATGTTGAAAGCTTGAATTTTATTAATAGGCAAGTAATTTCTTATCATTACATGAATACACTCCCTAAATTGTTGGATTACCAACTGCAAATCTCTTTAAACAAATAGCACCTTAACATTTTTTTATAACAATATTAAAAGGCCTTGGACTAGAGCTTCATATTCTACAACATTATTAGTACATATAAATTGTAACTGATAAAAAAAATAGGACTTACCTTTTGGATTATTTAACTCGAGACTGGGCACAACTCCTTGCTAGCACCAAGATCCATCAAATCTCAACATCCACATCCTAGGATTCTTGGTAGGCTATAGTAGTTCAACACCATGTAGCAGACCCAGGATTCTTGGTAGGCTATAGTGGTTCAACACCATGTAGTAGACCCAGGATTCTTGGTAGGCTATATTTGACTCTTGATTTAGCTTTAGTCACGTTGATAGCTAGTGGTTCAACACCATGTAGCACACCACCTATTTTGGGAAAAGAAAACTTTTGCTTCCCTTTTAATACATTTTCCTTATAGTTGTTTGAAACTATTTTTGCATATTCTTGTTATGTTAACTAATTCTTTAAGATGATGTGTATTTTTCTCATCATCAACTATTGTAGAAACTTAATCTTGGCCTTGTACATAAGGTTTCCATATCTTCCTTTGTACCAAACCCTAAGGTCCATTGTAAGATGTTATTCTTCCTCTATCAGAAGATGTATCCCTATAGGATGCTTCAAGATCTTCTTCGCATTGTGTTTCTATCTCAGGATTTGTAATGATTTTATCATACTCTATAGTCCAAATTTTGGAGGTTTAAAATTGTCCACTTTTTTCTATTTTTCACATCTTTTTTATTTTCTATTGTTTGGCTTTTTAGACATCCAAAAACATCTTGGACTTGAACAAATATTTTGCAGCAAAATCAACATGTCTATGGAATTTCAGCTAACAAGTGATTTTTTTGTTGATTATCCCATGTGCACTAGAACCCTCGATACAAAATCTTTGAAACTAGAAGCAATGTATTAAGGTTTGCATCCTCTCCACAATATTTCAGATATTTTACCATGTTTCCATAATCTCTTGGAAAATTTTACTTTCAATGGAAAATTCTTGCACACCATCAATCACGATGTCCTTCAATACTTCTTTGGATTCCATTTTAAAAGCCAAACATGGTAACATCCTAGGTCTGATTGCAAGAACAAGACTTTTATGGGGTGTTATACTCAATAATCATCTTCTTTAGCTTACACTTTGCATCAATCTTAATCTGGTTTTTCAATCCCTTCCAAGGCTACCATAGCTGCAAAAAATAGGTGTATAACCATCCCCTTGGGCATTTCGTCCACTCCCTACTCAACAACATTCAGTAAGTTTCAAGGATGTCTACCAAATAGATATCAATCATGTCTTGGAAGTCAAGATTGGTGGTAATATAAATGCATGCATCCTTGAGCCCACCAATCACCTTCTCCTTGGTCTTATCTAGATGAATCACAACTATGTTTGTGGGTCGCCATGTTACACCCAACTTTTGTGAAATGGAAAAATAGATAATTGTGCAAATATTTACCAAATATCAAGAGCCGCAATAAAAAATGGTGCACCTCCACTTTTCAATTAAACATAGTCGACGTTTCTTCATCTACAATCACGTTACAAATAGGTGCCTTAATAGCACTTGTAGACATGGATGGTATATAGTGATCCAGAGATTTTAGCAAATCGTCTCTTTGGCAAGGGAAACTTTGCAACATGTCAAACACTGAGATGTTATCCCTAGTCTTCTTTAATTCTTCAATTGCACTATACTTTTTGGAATATCGTGCTATATGTTTTTGTGATGTTGGTGCATTTAATAATGTTGGGGTAGTATTTGTTACGACCTTAGGAAGCACAAGATTGTTTCTTTCCTAAGGATTGAAAGGAGTAGGGCGTAATCTGGGAGGGATAACCTCAGTCAAAGGCTCTCTCCTACTTGGTATATTATATGTGTTTCTATTATCATTGTGGAATGAATACATTTTTATAAATTTGAGCTCAACATCTCATTAAATGAAAACACAAACTCCTCGTGTTTATTTGTTGATTCTTCTCCCCCGCAAGTGTGTCATAAAACTCAAAAGTATTTATTTGATTATAGGGGAGTTTAATCTACACCTTAGGGATGTTTATTTTGACTATTTTTATCCTTACTTTGGTACCTATTATTGTTCACCTATTTATTACCTATCATACATGCAAGATTCACATCAAAAAATTTGAAAGTGTTAGCATTATCAGCAGGTATACTACCATTATTAGGGATGGTATTCCATGTAGGGTTTTTCCTAGGCACTCCAAAAATCATTTATTGTGGGTTATACTTATTTTTTGTCCCACTACCATTGTTGTTGTTGTTATTGTTGTAGGAATTATAGCTATGGTTTTGATTCTTTGCATAAGTATTATTAGCAATAATTGGCATTGATAATTTTGGTTTGTAAGAAGGTTCGAATTTAGTCTAGTGAGTGCATTTGATAGTTGCAAAATGCTTTTTTTCATAATTTCAAACTCACTATCCAAGCTATTCCCTGGCTCAGTCGAGACAACCATTTTCTACTTGAAAAATTACCTTTGTGAGGCTCATAACCAGGATAAGTGGTATCTAGTAGAAGGAAAGAATTTGTGTGAAGTATGGGGTTCTAGTAGCATTTGACTACTCATGAGGTGGTTTCTTATAGAATAAGGCTACAAGGCATAAGGAGTCTCGATGTTACCTCCACCTTGAGGATCCATCTATTCTATAAATGTAAAATCTTCATTGTAAACTTTATGTAGTGTGTTGATCTCTCTCTCGGGGAAGCCTCCTCAAAAATATGGATGTGAGAGGATCAAGGGCCTTGAGATAAACCTAAGTTGTGGTTTAGTCCATTAAGGTGTAGGGTGTCTTAAGCTTCTTGTGTATCTTATGGAATTGTTAGTTGAACATGGTGACATGATTCCTATGGCTCCTTCTTAATAGTCTCAAGAATTTAATCTCAAAATCTTGCCAAGTGGAGATAGACTTGGGTAGTAAACTAAGGTACCTTTTCTATGAAAATTCTCCCAAGGTGTACAAAAATTATTGGCAAACCACGTCTTAATGTACAATCCCCTTGCAATTGTAGATTTCTTAATTTGAATGTGTGAATGTTCTCCTATATTGTTCTTGATTCTCAATACATGAATCGAGGACAAAATTTCTCAAGACTTTTGGGTAGCTTGTGAAGTTGTCCAATGAAGTCCAATGGTGAACTTTGGGTGTTTGCAAAGAAGCTCATTGGATGTGGTTGAGGTGGTGGTTGATTTTGGTTAGCTAGAGTCCTAATAGTAGAACATGAAGTAGCAAAAATGCATTTTTTGTGTGTGCATATTTCAAAGACACTTCCAGATTCACTAGGTCAATGGGACCCACGATCTTAGACACAAAATCTTTGAGAGACTTGGTTTTCTCTCAAAATCCATACAGTTAAATAAGTTCTTGATTCTCATAGAATCTAAAGCCTTACCTCCTTTTCATGTTGGCTAACCTAAATCTATCTCTTTAATTATGACTCTTTTGGAGTCAGGTCATCTTTACTACTATATGGGGGAGGTACTAGAATCTTAGCCTTCTAGCTACCCAATTGATCCAATGTCACATAATACATTCTTCAAGGTTTTGAACTAATAGTTGTTAACTAGAGGGATTGTCCCCCGGTAGTCATGTTGACATCTTCCTCAATCCTATATGTAGAATCTTTTGGTTGGGAGACTTTCATATTATTAGAAGAAGGAGCCTCTAGTGTCAACTTTTTTTGCACTCCTCTACACTCGTCTCTACATCCCTAACATCTTGAGTTTGCTCTGTGAAGTTCTTCCACTTTCAGTATGGAGGGAACTTATAGCATCTCGACTCTTTTTTATTCCTTCATGGCCATTTCCTTCTATGTATCATTCTTTAAAGCACTTCTCATTCTGAGGGGGCGGTTGGAGTTTCTTTTCCTTATGAGATGGAGGAGGCATACATGTCAAAGCTTCTTACATTGATTAATGTTCTAGTAGAGTTTAAGAATCATTGATGGCTCATCCTAGGTAAGCATTATGCATTTTCCTCTTATATAATTGGATACCCTTAAAGGGCACAAAAAGAGAGGTTAAAGTGGGATTCATTTTTTTTAGGTCTTTTAGAAGTCTCTTCCTCAAGTTTAGGCCCTTCCTCTCAAGCTTGGGCTTTCCTTTTCTTCCCCTTGTCCTTCTCAAGAATTACTTCATAAGAGACATCACTTGTGAGCATGTATACTAGCTCTAGCCTATTTGGGGTTGTGGGTTTCCATGTTGTTATTTTGACTTATTCATCTTTCCCTTTGTCACGCTTATGTGGGGCAGCTAATTGAGGTTTTGTTGGCATTGGATCAAGCTTGAAAGGCTTCAAGATTCACCTCAAAGTGAGATTAGTAACATGCATTTCCTTATAATCTATATTATCATTCTCTAGCTTATCAACCCTAGCATTAAGAATCAGATTCTCGTAGATTTTGTCTTTACTATACAGTGGGTCCAAAACATCATTTGAACCAAAGGGTATTGCTCAACAGAGTATTTTTTTCAACTCTACAAAGAAAGCCCTCAAATGACACAAGGGATGGAGAGGTAAAGTGAGCAAAAGTACACTCACCAATCATCTTGCTAGAGTTGCACACAAAAGCCAACACAAATATGAAAGAAACACAAATTTATATAGAACCCAATGCAAATATGTTGAGACAATCTTCTTTACATGTGTCAAGCATAAGGCCTACCTAGTTGCAGCCATATACAATCAAATTACATTCACCAAGCTTAGAAGCTCAAGCTTACAGAGCCAAACTTGTATTATCCTTCTTCTAAGTACTTTATTACTACCTACTCTAATCCTATATCTAAATTATATAATCATCAAGACCACAAGTTGGCCTGACATATACAATCATTACAAAATAGATGTTCTTCCCTAGAGGGAAAATCAATGACCATAGAATTAAGAAAAGTAACATTTGGGATCAAAAATAGGTCCATACAAAATCCAAGAACAGATCTCAAGGTTGCGAAAATCCTTAATAGAAGCAAATAACCACGCATTCCTCGACGTGCTAGGAAATGGACATTCTTTGAGAAAAGAGAAATGATATCTCTTTTATGAGATCAAATGAAGTTCCACAAAAATGGGATATTGGTCCATGATAGGTCCACATCAGGTAAAAAATTGTAAAGAAAGAAATAACACAAACAGAAAGGGTCATTCCATCAATAGAAGACATGAATAATAAATAGGAAATATTTTTTTAGTTGATGCAAGATTGCCAAAGAACCCAAGATTCTCCTACATCAAACACCTAGGGTAAATAAAAACTGGTGTCCACATCAAGAAGTCCTAATATTCTAAGAATAATCATAAAGATCCAACTCATCTTGAGATATCTGACATATCTTCAACTAGTTTATTCTGCCACTAAACTAGATATTCCTTGTAGTTGTTTCCTCTAGTGCTTTTTCTTACTCTAGTATCCAAAATTCTTTCAATTCCCTATTTCTTCTTCTTACGATAATGAGGATTATTAGCTTCTTATTCATTAGATTCAAAATATTCATAGATGAATGAATTGTTGAAAATAGGTGAAATGTCCATGTCTTTAGTTAATTCAACTTCAAATGCACTTCCACTATCATACTTCCTCAAGATTTTACAAGGCCCAAATTTCTTCATCTTCAGCTTTCTATATGTCCCAATGGGAAAAATATTCTTCTTCAAGTGTACCATTACTTCATCTCCAACCTCAAAAATTCTTTGTATTCTCTTCTTATATGTTGTCTCCTTGTATTCTTGATTATTGTTATTCATAATACTCTTTACTTCCTTATACAAATTCTTCTTAAAGTCCAAAGATTCCTAGGCTTCAGCACTATGTTTCGACTAAGTATTCAAGTTCCTCAATTTTGTAGTACCTCTAGGATGTAGTCCATTAACAATCTCAAAATAGATCTTCATATTACTTCTATTCACTGAGATGTTATATGAAAAGTCTTCTTGTACTAGAATCAAGTCCCAAATAGTAGGTTTGTCTCCAATTAGACATCTCAACAAGTTACCCAAACTCCTATTCACAACATCAATTTGTCCATCTATATGTGGATGACATGTAGAACTAAAGTTAATCTCAGTATTCAACTTCTTCTAAAGTGTTCTACAAAAGTAACTAGTAAACTTAGCATTTGTGTCTAAAATAATAGTCTTGGGCAATCCATGTAATCTCACAATTTCTCTGACTAATAGATTTATATGTATATTGCATTTGATATCTTCCTACTTTTAAAGTGTAGCTTCAGTAGAAGTGAAGTACAAGTCATATTAAGTATATGAATTTGTGATTACTACACATACAAACACACACATATACTTAATCACTATTATGTAATTTATGATGTTCTTCATATACTTAATATTTGTCATACAAGATGCCCTAGGTTTTCCATTGTAAACTCTAAAAGCCTAGAACTTAAAATGTGCAAAGTGAGGATAACAAACTTCAAATCTAGTTTTTCTAGCTGAAAAAACTTGATGACATCAACCCTCAAAATATGCACCCAAACCCATGGACGAGTCAAAGTCTTTGGACTTGCTAGGGTATGATGGGTTTGAAAGACTTGGCAGGCTAACCTAAGACAAAGTCTTCAGACTCACCAACGATGTTGTAGGTCAAGGACCTCTAACATGTCCAAGAATTCTTCACAAAATGAGACAAAACATAATCGTATTTATCGAAGGAGTGATGGTCTAACACCTCCGTAACATATGAAACTCTAAAAGACAAGACACAAAAAAGAAAAGAGGGAAGAGTAGAGTGGGCATCACAGTTGTTGAAGATGTCAGAGGTGTGATCCTTTGGCATCTCTAACATTTTTGAAAAAGTCAATGACTTTTTTTTTTAAAAGATAGAATAGGGGGTTGACAAAAAAGGAAGACTCAAAGATCCTTCATGGATAACCTCAAAACCATCTCAACTATCAAGATCACTTGGGAGTGCACCTTATCTGACACTTCAGGAGGACAAAGGATTACCAACAAGAAGGATAAAGACCAAAACTAAAGGCACAAGAAAATAAAAGGAAAATGGGACTGATGTTTCTATAAGTGGCAAACAGGGTGTGTTGTGAAATCACAACACATATATAAAGAAAAATAATAATGAAGATGGTATTATTACTAGTTGGGAATATGTCACTAGAAATTTCATACCTACTTATGCATGGAGAAAATTTTAGTATTTTTCTAGTCTTATGATTGAATTTGTTTTGGATAGCCAAAGTTTGGTGATTTATACATCGAGTTTTGTTTTACTTTTCTATCTTTTTACTTGGCCATCTATGGAGGACAAAAAAAAATTAAATGGTGTAATTACTAGTTGGGAGGTTGTCATAGATACTCTTATACCTATTGATGAATGTGGATATTTAAATGACCATAACCTTCATCCTCTAAAGTGTAGCTTTCACTATTTTTAATAATATTTTATCTTCTTCTCAATATCGGCAAGATACTTATGTCTTCACACATTTAAATTTATCAACCAATCATCATCCAAAATTAAAATAGTTTGCAACATTTCCTTAACTTTAGCAATTATTCAAGTTTCTTTACAAACATACAAGTTGATTTATCTGCAATTCTATTGGTTAATGATACTCTAACAATACTCTATAGTCTTATTAAGATGACGTCAACATATAAATGTGAAACCACCAACCAATCAGGAGCAACTTTTCTTATTATTGTATTTTTTCATTTTATTATTATTATTATACAATAGTGCTTTCACTTTTCATTTTGTTATTTTTCTTTCACAACAAGTAGATAACAAAATTATTTATTATTTATAATAATAATTTAATAGATATTTTTTCCTAGTGCTTTTGACAATGATAAAAATACTTGATTTGTTATATTAGTAATTTAACATATCTACAATTATGAATATTATTGAATTCTTTCAATCAAATCATTTACCAATAGCAATATTATTATTTCGTATATAATATTACATAAGAAAATATGTATTAGATAAATAAGAATGTAATATACTTTCTAACGTATTAATAAAATAAATATAATACAATATTTAAGTATACATTACATATAATTGTATAATTAATACTTATAAAAATATATAGTTATTAATAATTAGTGGAATCATTACCATGAATAATAAAAGTGTCATATATGACTAATAATATAAGAAGTTATTAGCATATGTTTATTATCATATAGACTATTTATTACATGTATAATTGCATCTGATAAAATTATTATTATATTTGATTAGTTAGCAAATATTATGTTGTATAATTAATACTTATTATAGTATAACTATTAAAAATAAATTGAATAATAACTAATTTAAATAATAATAGACATTAATAATAATGAATATGATAATAAACTTTTCCTATTGATGTTGGATCTTAATCTCCCATGCTTATCACCTACAACCCGTTATCTCTTTGGTTATCTCCCTTAGGTCTGCCAAAACACTTCATCCATTATGACTAGATATCTCCCAATGCTTCTTCATGACTATATGTGACTCTGTGCATACTTTTTCGACCACGTCAATGTTTACGCTCAGTCATGTTTGTCAATCTTTAATCAATGGACACTAATGGTAATCATTGTCAAAGAACCACGAAAAACATCTATGTCAACATCAATACCATGTGCATGTGTTTTCCATTTGTCATCTAACCATTCTTGACAATCATTCTTTCTATTTCCAATTGTTGGTGGGCAAGAATCAAACCCCTAGCTATTCTCTCAATAGAGCTTGTGACTTACTAAGTAATATGTTATAATTTGTGTTATAGTGTTGTTTAACTTTGAGAGGAATTAGATTCAATGCATCTTTTGTTTACTTAATAAGAAAAATATTGTATGTTTCCACATTTAAATGTAAATGATTCAAAGCTCAACATTTCTCGCTACTATTTGTCAAAATAATTAATATATTGTTTTGATTAGTATTAATCAAAGAACTCCAACTTATGATTTACAATGTCAAGATTCCAATATTATTACTATAATTTACAAAAGTTCTGACATCAATATAATTACGTCATTGAAGAAATATGATGCATTTGCGTCCTCTTGTTAATGTATTAAAAATAATATAATCATTTTTCATACAAAATAAATATTAGATTACTAATAAAATACTTTAAAAATTACAAGTTCATTTAAATTGCATGGAATAAGTATAAATGCAGTGCTCATTTTGATATATTCTAACTTACAAAAAAAGGTCTTGAATCTTAGATCCTTGTATTCTAAGATTTGTCTTCTTGTTAAATTGTCTACATATTCTTATAGACATTAAATGAGGTAATATTTGTGTTTTTTGTCACGTATTTTTATTCAATTAGGAGATCTTAGAATAATGTGTGTATTATAAAAATAAAAAATTGCTATTGAGCATGTCAAGTCTAATATTTTTCTTTCTTTACTAATGTTTAGAAACTAAACTAAAATGAATTAGTTAAAATGAAATTTAAATTTCACCTTTCAATATGAATTAAACTTATAATAATAATAATTTAAAATCTTAAATTTACAACTCTAAGATTTATCTATTGTACTCCCCTATAAAACGTAATAAATAATCCTATGAAAAATGCCTAAATTTAAAATCTAAATCATAAAATATTTTAAAAAGCTACCTAATACTTGATAGTCTTGCTCATGTCTCTCAACAACTTTTCCCGCTCTTTCATTTCAAACAATCAAATCTCTATGTCAATTATGGCTTTGGGAGGTTTTCCTTCTACACTATTGAACTTTTCTTTTGTGATTAGGTCTACTACTACTACTTTTGTGTGTGCAATGACTATAGTATTGTCTATGTAGACTTAGACTTTGTGGGGTATCATTAATCCTATGTTGGGCATTGTTGAGGGCCCTACTCCAAGGGCTTTGTTTGATTTTGTCGTCTTTCTCAATTTTAATGGTGGTGCCAATGACTCCTCTCCCTTCTTGTTGGGTATTTCTCTCAAGCCCAGGTTTTTCCCTACTTTGGCCTCTGTTCTTAGTGCACCATCTACTAGTTTTCTAGTTTCTTTTGTTGGGGTTGGGGGGGTGTCGTTTCATACATGTTGGGACTTCTCATCTCAGTTCGAGTGGTTTTGGCCCTAAGAATATCAAGGGACACAAACTCGTGTGCTTGTGGTCCTTTCTTCAAGAATTATATTGTTGGGTAACTAATTACTGAAAACCCTTAATTTCTAATGATACTGATATGCCCTTGTGCAAATGGATTTTTCATTTATATAGTTTCATCCACTAATGATCACAAGTTGGATTTATGGGAAGCATTCCCTTTCTGCCAAACTCTAGGCTTCATCCTTTGACCTTCTTACTAAACCACTAAATGTGCATTAAGTGTGGGGTCACCTTCCTAACCACACACTACATTTGTACAATTATTTCATTCTTTGAGATCATTGGAAATTCCGTTGGTTATTTCATGAAGGTGGGTGAAGTTATTGCTACTTTAGGCCATTCTAGTTTCACCTTCGCTTTGGTTGAAATGGACATCTCTATTTTGCTTCCAAGGGATATCCAACTCATTATTATGGAGAGGCCATGAACTCCATTGTTGGATTACGAGAATCTTCCCTTATGTTGTTTCCACTGTTTCCCTCAAGTTATGGTTTTCAACTGTCTGAAGAGCTCTGATCTACACTTTTATTTTCAGGGACAGGAGATTGAGATTGCTTCTTCTTACACATCTCGGTGTTAAGTTTTTACGATAACGCTTCAGTATGAGATTGGTCATCCAGCCCAGAGTTAACAAGGAGATGTGCTCCCTTTCTATGCTAGAGAGACAATGCTTCAAACACCACTTTCAGGACATGATGTCCAAGTTGTCCCTTCTGGACTCCTTGGTTAGATCGACAGTGCTTTATGGTTTAGTGGTTTGGGGACCGTATCTTCTCGACTCAAATTGGGCCTCTATTGAGTGTGTTCAAACTCTACTTCTAAAACGCATTATTAGATGACATAGATTCATTCCCCATGACATTATTTTGGCAGAATTCAGAGCTCATTCTTTTAGACTAAGTGTCATTTTTTTATCTAGTTTGGTTTTTTCACCATCCTCGTGGCTTTGCGGACTCAACAGCTAGTCGTCACCGATGTTCTTACTTGCCCCATTGCTCCTTTGTTGTTGTTGTTGCCTCGGACCCCTCCCCTAAAGGTCGATGTTGGTACACTCAGGCCACCTCTTTGTTGAGCTCTATAGGGATTAATATTGACCACCTCCCTCCCAGTTTTCATTGGATGCTCCTGCTCATCTCCTCCCATCATAGGAGTTGAATGGACATGTTAGGACAGATATTTATGGACAATACATCACCACGACCTAGAGTGACCCAGTTAGGGGGTTATGTCCTAAGATGGCCTTTTATGCTGAGCACTTCTTGGTTATCATTGATGGGGTTATTATATGGCCCAACTACTTATCATGGCGTTAGTGTCATGCCTTACACATCTCCCTTGGATCTTTCAAAGTCAGCTCCCACCGATTACGAATCCAGACTCATCATCATATGAGCAGAGAGGATCGGATCTGTCGATTATGCTCCTTGTCTGAGGCTGAGACAGAGACCCATTTCATCTTCCGCTGCCTGTCATATTATGAGATCAAATGGAGGTTCTATTGCCTATTTAGAGAGTGTAGTTCCCTCACAACTTTCTTCATGTATACAAATCAGAGATGCCTGGAGCTCTATCTCATGGAGGTGATGCAGTTCTAGGACTCCACTTTGCAGCGCTTGACCCCCTAGAAGGTCTTGGATCAGCCCCTCATCACCGCATTCTTCTTCTCCCCCTTTTCGATGAAGCAAACGTCCAATACCAGCAGTTCCCCATGGCTAGTCACTCTAGATCAGTGAGACCTCGCACCAGGTTTAGTACTACTACTACTCTTACTCCTTAGCGACACCACTTTGACAAGTCACAGCGACAGACCAGAGGTCCTTCATGCCCAGATTCATCTCGTTCAGTTTTGGAGTTCTTTCAGCGGAGGAAGGGTCCCTAGTTCTTGCCTCCTTGTTGGCCCCTTTGTTATTTAATTTATTTTGATCTCACTTGCTCTTTCCCAAACACTATTCGGTGTCTTGTAGTCTGTTGCTTCCTTGCTTGTATGCTTTCAGTCCCTTAGACCCTTTGTGGTCTTTTGTTAGACATTAATAGATTTATCTTATCTTATCTACTATACTTGGTTACTGACTGTGTTCTCTTATGTCGCCAGGATGTTTCTTCTTGGTAGAAAAATCCTATTACTAACCATTTGACAATGTATGTTTCAAATTCTCTTTATAATTCTTCCTTTAAGGACTCTCATTCTTCTAGTGATGAGGAGAGCCCTGCTAGAAAAATGGGCATTGCCCACATGTTGACTGAGCTGTTGATCGAAAATCAAGATTTTGCTTCTCTTTTTGTTATTTATCCTACTATAATCGTGGATCTTGCTCTTGTCACTTCAAGTGTAACCCCTTCTAGCTTTTAAGTCCACTCAGATGTTATTGCTTCTACTTTCCTTTTTATGGAAAATTATGTTGTGTTTTCCCAGTCTCTTCTGCACTTTGGTCATTGTATTGTCAAGTGTCCCAATGAATTTTCCTTCATCAGGAACCTAAGGATGCAATTGCTTGGATGATTGTCCAATAACGTAGGAAAAAAAAATTAAACTCGCACTCATCTTCTCTTGTTGGATGAGTTTTCGTTTCTTTCAAAGGGCTTTAAGTCTTGTCAGTTCGTATTGTGTACTTCTAATTAGCACTTGTGTTGTCTATCCATTGTTGATGGCATGTTTTAAACCTTGTTTTTGTAATAAACAACCCCCTTGTTAGGTTGCTTTTATTATCAAAAAATAATTTACAAACTTTTATTGTTCCTCTTGTCGAATGTTGTTGCTACTACTAACGACTCTTCCCACTAGAATAGGTTTTCAAACACACCCTAATTGGGGTTTCCTATGCCTTTGACAAGGGTTGGGGCCTAGCCTTGTTAGGGGACTAGACTATTTTATGCATATGTTGGGGGAACTATTTGTGTTGGTCTTCTACTATTTTAGGGTGTTTTGCATGCATCATACTTAAGGGTTTTTCTCGCTTGGATATTAATAAAGAGTCTTTTGTTTCTTTTGGCCAGGATGTTACAAGGATTCTAGTTCCTAGTGGCATCCAACAGCTCCTTATTGCAACTAATCTTCTTGTTGAGAAGTGTTCTACTACCTCCCATATTGGGGGCTACTACTTCTTCTCTTGGCCCTAAGTGTTCTAGCTCTAGAGTTGTTGGAAGAAGCTAGGCTAGTGTTGTGAAATCTATCGCTAACATCCCTTCATGGGTGAAATCTCAACCTATTGTGTGTGTCAAGGCCTTCCCTTAGGTGAGTTGTGGCCCAAATGTGGTTGACAATGTAGATTTCTACCAACATCATGAGTTGGACTACATATTCATGAGCCTATGGCCCTCTCTTCTAGATTTTCAGTTTTGGATGATTTTTTCTGGAAACCCTTGGTTTACGGTAACATTGAGCTCTACCCTTGTACAAACGGGTTTTTAATTGGTTTATTTTCTTCTTCTAAAGATCATGACATGGTTTTGGATAACACTTTGATTTGAGGGAATCACTCCCTTTCTACTAAACCTTCGACAATATTCTTCAACCCTCCTACTAAACAACTTAACATGTACTCAATGTTGATTCACCTTCCAAATCGCCCACTCCATTTGTGAAAGATGTCTTGCATTGAGGCCATTAAAAAATCTCTTGGTTGTTACCTGAAGATGGATGATGCAACAATTACATAGGGTTACTCTACTTTTATCAGTGGTCTAGTTGATGTCAATATCTCCATACTTCTTTCCAAGGATGTGGTTCTCATGGTCGATAAGAGGTCATGGGGACTCAAGCACTTGATTATGAGGGCCTTGCTTTCCATTGTCGGTGCTACTTATTTATGCGGCTTATGGCTACTGATTGCAATCTTTTGCATCAAAAAAGTGACACTACTTGGTAGAAGGATGTAAGTAAAGAAAATGTGGCAATCCATGCTTGTGAGGACTCACTAGTTGTTGATGAAATTGAAACCCCTACAAAAAATTTGAATGTTGCTCCTATTGATGATTAGGGTCAAGCTTCTACTACTTATCTCAATCTAGGTCCAACCACTACTTTGGATGTAGCCCCTACTACTGTAGGTATAGTTCCGAAGGGAACTATTGACCATTCATCTTCTACTATTGTTGCACTTGCTTTATACCATGGTTCTATTAACACTACTTGTCTTATTTAGCACTCTAGCCACTATAATGATAATCATCATAGTGAAGTTTCCTCTCTTGGGGAGCCTAAAGATAGAATTGTCTAGATTATTGTCTGACGACATAGGAAGAATTGTTCTTCAAATTCTTGGTTGTTATCTCTTGCAACGTGAGTTTGGCCTTTCCTTTGAAGGGATCCTAGCCTTTGTGTTATGTATTCTGTCATTTTAGTTAACATCTATTGAGTTTTCTAAGTGTTGTTGATGGTCGATATTCATTTTCAAGCCTTATTTGTGTAAGGTTCAACCCCCTTGTTAGGTTGCTTAATTTTTTAAAAAATAATTTTAAAATGAAGATTATTTGGTTAAAATGATAATTTTATTTTGCAATCATTCATGGTTGGGGACTGAACCTTGAACATATTATTCTCTCACACACCATTAAGGTGATGCCACATGGTGGAAGGACACAAATGATGATCATTTTATTGTTTTGGCCTCTAATTCTTCCTCAGCTGACTCTTCATAGGGTTATGAGGACTCCCCATAAGGTGGTGCTCATGTCATCTTAAGTAGACTTAATTGTTGTTAGTAGGATCGCCTTTGCCTGCATGGATCCTCCTCTATCAATTGTTCCTAATCTGTTGTAGCTTTTGATAGATGATGCATAACATTGCCAACACTCCAACCTTGGTCTTTTCCTACAAAGAAGCTTCCACCACCTCCACTTGATGGGGGGTCCTTCAAAAAGTATCACTTGGATTGTAGTCAAGAAGGAAAATAAAAGTCACTTTGCAAATCCTCATACTCCTCAACATGACTCGAGTGAGTTGTTTTGCCACCTTTGAAGTGGGGGGTTGGTTCTGTTGCTTGCGTGTTGTTAATGCTATGTTTTACACCTTGTTGTAACTAGTTAGTTTGATATGTTTTTGCACTTTACAAATAGCATAAGGGACACCACCCTTATTTTTTTGGTTTATTTTTCTTTTGGTGCACCAATTGCGCCTCTATATGCAACATTAATGTTCTAGACCATGTAACATCATTAACCATTTGGTACACAAGATTATTGGCATCTACAATTCTAGATCTTGTAACATCATTACCAATAATTTGTATCTAATTAATGTAAAACAATATTGACATGGATAATTCTACTATCAATGATTCGACTAAACTGCTCATGTCAAAACAAATACTATGACTACTTGGTCAAAGTAGATAAATTAGGTAAAATTAAGGTATCAAGGTACTCTATCCTTCTCATCAACAAGAGCATCCAAACTATACTAAGAAAATTTCTCAATCAACCTAATTTCCTAATTACTAGTTGTATGATAAGACCCTATTTCACATAAGTCACAATTTTGTCCCTTGTTACCACAGAAATAGTATTTTGGAAGTACACTATAACCAATGTTAGGAAATTTTATGTAAATAGAGAAGATTGCTCTTGTACCACCCAAATGAATATAATAGTAAATAATTTGTCATATGGCATCATCTATATTTGAAATTGCATAGCTCTATAATTTCACACAATGATAGAATTGAATTCATGGATTGTTCATACTTGTTCCAATTCTTAAAAAGCCTCAAGAAACTTCTCTCCAATGAATTTATTTGAAGTCTTATGTTGACCAAATATGGTCAAGACTATACAAGTGGTGGTGTGGTGATAATGAGGTTGCTATAATATACACTTGGATGTATATGTTCCCTACCAAAATGTGATCATCACCATGGATCATGATGGACACTAGGCGAACGATCTTTTTATTTCACCTCGAGTGTGTATAAAATTAATAGTGAATTTTACATTTTTTTTACCTTTTTTTACACTCCTACAAATGGAATGATACACAAATCTATTGCAAGTTTAGCTACAACCGTACACTAGATAGTTCTCTCCTTATAAATTTAATATTTGATTCCGACATTTTGTCAATTACCTTTCTTGACCTTGTTGAATAATGCAAAGCCACATCCTCAAAATAAAGCAAATAAGAAACACGCATTTATTAAGAACTACAACACACAATAATACATTCATAATACTATAATGTACTAACCAAAAGTTCAAAGAATGACATGATAACCATTATGCACCCATTCAATTCCATCTCTAAAAAGTGGGGTTTCAAGGGCCACAAAAGAAAACTTGACTATTTGATATGGATCATACACTAAGAATAAACTTAAGCTTGTTCTAGTTTGTTATTGAAATATAAAAGATGTGATGAAATTTCAAGAGGTATAATAATGTTTGCACAATATGCAAGTTATTAGTTGAATCACATTAGTTATAGCTCAAATATTTTTTCAATTGTGACCATAATACATTATTTTGTCTTGGCCAATGACGTATGTAGGGATTTTTTGGGGTGCACCCTATTTCCACCTTACCCCTAATTGTCCTGCAATAGTTTATTGGCAACAATCTTTTTTGATATTGCTTGAGTGCTTAAAGCTAGAGATTGGAAATGGTTGCTCACTCGACATGCTTTTGTGTTGGGACAAAATATCAATCATGTGAAAATCAAAACTTATTTCCTCAACCTCATTGACAAACTCTAGAAAACAATTAGAAATATTTTTGGATGTCAATGTGCATATCTCATTGATCCATATCTTGGTTGCGACTCACAGTAGAAGCGGTCACCAACTCTCTCTTTTTTAACACAATTCTTGAAAAAACACAATGCAAGTTGGCTAGGTGGAATTAGGACAAACTTCTCAATAATGTTTGTAAATTGTAACTTTTAAACCATTTTCAAGGGATCCATGTTCACTTTTTTTCTTTCTATCTTTTGAATCCTTCATTTTTTGGCTAAATTTTTTGAGAATCTAAAGAAATTTCCTTTGGCTACTTATGGAGGAAAAGAAGAGGATGGTATTGGTCAAATGGTACCAAAGCCAATGGGGGAGTGGGCAATGAGAATCAAAAAAAAAATATCATTTTAACAAATCCCTTCTTCCAAGGTTGGATGGAGCATTACCAAGCACAAAACCACTTGTGTGATGCCATGTTTGCAAAAGACCTCAATAAGGAAGGTTTTTACCAATTCCTTAATATACAAACTCAACACGTGCAAGAAATGGAAGAGCATGCTTGATTGCAAAATAGTGTTTCACCAACAAGTCTTGAAATGGCAACTTGGAGGTAACCAAATGATTTGTTTCTAGGACACTACACCCTTCTCATCTCAACCAACCTATTAAAGATTCATGTGAGGTTGCTAAACATTTCTTTAGTGTTAAAGTAATTGACTACATTGATCAATCTAGATCCTAGAAAAATATTTTGCTTGTTGCCAAAACCTTTACCAACTAATGAATCTAGCATTGGAATCAAAGGAGACTCAAGGAGTAGAGAATTTCAATGTTCCTAAAACATGATAGCTTTCTCTAAAAATGAATGCCAACAGTGAATTCATGGGAAGTTTTCCTATTTTCTACTTATCTACAAACGTAATTAAAGGAAGTTGTGGAAAATAATCTAGAGCTCTCAACTTATCCCAAAAATTAGCTTGTTCTAGTGGAAGGTTGAGAACAACAAAATCCTTACACAACAATATAACTAAGCATAGAATTTAGTTGACAAATCAATGTGTTCTCTACAAATAGAACAAGGAGTCCATTGACAATATGCACATACATTGCACATTATGTGTGGCTCATGGCAAAAGTTATGCAATTGTTTCCAACTAGGATGGAACCTTTTCAAATCCCCTTAATAGAAAACCTTGGTGGGAAACTCCTTTGCATCTAAGTTGGTTGGTTTTGAAAAGAGAAATAATATAATCTTCTATGGATTTGAATGTATACCCAATGTTTTATGTATTGTCCACAAAATATTGTTAGGAAACTTGGTTGTCACAAGATGGCCTTGCCCTCCATCCCTCCCTCTCCTCTTGATCACCAAATTGCAACGAACCATAGCCTCCCAAATTCTAAAGGGAGATTTGACTTCTCTAAAAAACTAAAAGGGCAAAGCACAAAATCAATCCATACGATTTGGTTGGTCTAGGCTCAACTTTGATGGTGTCAATAAACACTCTCAAGTGATGACTGCCATTGGAGGGTTAATAAGAACACAGACCAAGAATTTTGTTGTAGGCTATAAGAGTTTATTGCCCAAACACAAATAACCAAGCAAAGGGAACGAGCTTTCTCTAGGGGGTTAAATGTTGCACTTTATTGGTACTCGAACCCTTTCAATCCAAGGAGATTCCAAGCTCGTCATTAATGATGTTAAAGGGCTATCCAAGATCAACTTGACAGTTGATGACATTCTCAAGAATGTTCACAAGCTAGATGGCTTTGACTCCATTATCAATTGTATTTATGACGGCAATGTGGTAGTGACCTCTCTTGCTGCTAATAGTTAAGATCTAAAAGAGTTGAGGTACTGGCAAAACCTCCACTCTTTCAATAGACATTCACACCCTCCTAAAATGAGTGTTCAACTTTCAATGAGGATGACTTGTAAGCATTGGATGTGCTACCTCCTTTGTACCATATGATGTTGGGTCTTTCACAACATTAACTTGTTATGTACCGAGCGAGTGTTGGACAAGTGAAAATATTGAATTTGAATAAGGGGTGATGAAGTAGCATAACAATCTTAGGTTATGGAAAAGCCTCATCTAAGAGGACCTTAAATACCATCCATGTTGTAGAGCTTTGCATAAGTGACCTAAAGATAATCAAGAAATTTATAATAATATGAAGTACCTTATAATGATGAAGTGTCATTACGCGTGGGTTACAAAAAGGTCACATTAGCATTTATCATTATCGTTCTCATAATGGTGTGCAACCATTGTAAGAACTCTCAAATTGATAAATAAGAGATATTTTACTAAGTAAATAAAATTGTGATATTGCTATCAAGACATAATTGTGCAATTGTTCAAATCAAACTCATTGACCTGTGTTTAGTGAGTGGTTCTCAATAACCTATCTCTCATGAGAATGAATGGAATAAAGCACTCGTTGCATCTAGGTGATTGTCATAAAGGTAAACCATCGACATTTCTTGTAAGGTCACTCATCGTAATACTACTCCAACACAAATGTTCTTAACCACAGAGTTTCCTCCAAGGTTAAACTCACAAGCGCACTTAGCTATGAAGTTTCCTCCATGGTTAAACTCACTATGCTTGCAACTTTCTTTGCAAAACCTGAGAAGTCACTGCACATTATGAAACATTTATTAGAAATCCATTTGAGTTCATCAACTGATAAGTACAAAAAAAAATTTACAAATCAAACTGTGATTTTCTATCAAGATTCGTCTACATAGTGTTTCGAGTCAAACACATTGATCCATGTTTCATGTGTAGTGGTTCACAAGAACCTATCTCTCATGAGAATTAATAGATCACTTAGCACTCATTACATCTAGGTGATGTGCATAGAGGTTAAGCATTGAAACTTCCAAATATTTCACCCCTAGTATTAATCTAGCTCAAACAAACTTAACCATGAAATTTCCTCCAAGGTTAAATTCGCTTTGCTTGCAACCCCATTTGCAAAACCTTCAACTAGTGTTGTGCTTCATGAACCATTAATTAAAAAGCCCCTCAAGCCTATCAATTAATAAGTAGGAGATATTTTCTACAAGTCTAATTGTGATATTGCTATCAAAATTCAATTGTGTGGTTTTTAAGTCAACCTCTATGATCCACGTTTCAAGGCTAGTATATTACACACAAGCAATGTCCATGAAGGTGAAGCACCAGACCTTCTAGGTCAGCCAATCCATTACTACTCAACTCAAGCACACTTAACCACAATTTCCTCCAAGGTTAAACCCACCTTGCTTGCAATGCCATTTGCAAAACCTTTAGCAAGTGTTGTGCCTATGAACCATTCATTATAGAACTCTCGAAGCTCGCCAATTGATAATTAGCACCTATTTTCCAAAGATAGTCAAATTGTGATATTTCTATTAGATTTCAACTGTTTAATTTTTTGAGTCAAAATTATTAATACATGTTTCTTGAATAGTTCACAAAAACCCTTTGCTAATGAGAATTCATAGAAAACTTACCACTTGTTGCATGCTCACAGAGGTGATGCACTGGAACCTTAGAGGAAACCTCATGTTTAAATGTACTTGAACTAAAGTAGTACTTGGATGGGTGAGCTACTATGAAGTCATATTGCTTAACCGTTGAGCATCGCCTAATAAGTGTTCAATTCATTCTAATGAGAGACGGATCCATGTGAGCCACTACTCTGAAACATGTCATCGAGTTTGACTCAAAAAACTACACAATTCAATCCTAATAGCAATAATTTTCTATAAAAACCAATCCCTAAGGGTTGACCGCAAGGAAAGACGGCAAAAGTTAGAATTTCCTTAATTTTACAAAACTACATTCCACATGTAATAATTCTAAAATATAATTTTATTTTATTAAATCTAGATCCCCTATGCATAAATGGAGAAAAAACGATGATTTGTATTTGAAATAGGCAAAACAGCACAGTTATTCATCATTTAGTAATAATAAGAAGAAAATAAACAATGAATTGTATAGCTACTAGCTGCTAAACGAGACAACTGCAAACATTTTAATAGACATTTATAATTACATAATGAAATCTGCATATACTAATGGTTCTCCTTACTCAAAAGGCATAAAAAGTCCACCTCGATCGCATAGACCTTGCCCATGAGGGAAAACAACTGAAAATTGTAATAATAATCCACTAGGATTTGAGGGTGACATTAAGTTTGCTGAACTGGATATAAGCCGCTTTTACATCTCCGATTTCCATAAATGAAACCAATAGGCCAAAATTTTCCTACTGTGCAAACATAACTTTTGCTGAAAGCATCGAATCTGATGTGCTCTGATAGAAGAGAATATTGCCTGACACATAAAAGATGTCTTCATCAGTTGAAATTTCAACAGTTCACTTTTAACCTGCTTTATATATTAGTATTGGACCTTAGGTGTCATATAGATTTTGGCACAAGGCAGCAAAGAGGCTGCTCACCTACTTGTATGTTCAACAACCAAAGAGGTAGACTGCAATGTTTGCATAAACAACGCTAACTTCCAGCAATGAGAAATTGATAGTGATTTCCTTATCATTTATAACATTTAAAATGACACGAAAATAGGATGAAAATTTTGCAACCAGAGGCATGGAACAGAAGTTAAAACAGTATATCAGAAAGCAATTTCAAAATCTTCAGATCATCAAAAAACATAACTTTGTTACAGCTCAAAGTAAAAACTGGTTGTTTTGAAGTGGACATGGCAGATTATGCTGTACATTTTTTTCCCATCATATACTAATGTTCAAGAGACACATACATCCAAAGTAGTTGCTTTTTACACAAATACCATTAAAGAGTTATGCCTTTAAAAAAAACAATAACAGTTATATGAAGCGAAACAATACCAGAAAGGGATTAGTATGTCAGATTGTCGCAGAAAGAAATCCCGAGGCACGTCCAAAAAATCCAAGTTTCCTAGTAATTGAACACCGTATCACTTTTAGTTTATGTGCAAGGCACCTACAATCATACTATAAAATTTCACAGATAGACATGCCTGAAAAGTTCAAAACAAGTTACTGCACAAACATACATGATTTATTATTGTAAACCCCCTTTGACTTACCCATCTAGAAAATCAAATTGCAACCTATTGGGATTGTGACAAACATTATAAAACAACGGCAGCTAAGAAGGATCGTTTGCCAACAGTTGCTGAATCCAGGGTCCTCCAAGCACTGCCATCACGATAACATTCAACCTAAACGCATATAAACTAAAATTAGCAAAATCCATTTCTTAGAAGAATTTATCTATGGTAATCCATATATTTAAACATAGACATGATGACATACAGAATGATGATATCCTCCCTCTGCAATGCCCCCAATTACATAGATGGAATCTTCAAGAACTGCTGTAGCCCCATATCCCCGGGGAGAGGAAATTGAATCAATCTGTTTTAAATACATTATTTTAATAAAATTCAGAACTTAAAATTTGTAAGCCATTAGCATGATTCAATTTAAGTATTTTGTTTACGATTAAGAGTTAAAACATGACAAAAGGATTCCCTCAGATATCATAAAAGTCTGTTACCTAAATGCATGTTAAGATTCAAAAGTTATGAAAGGCATATGCAGTTTGATCGTGAAAAGTTATTTTACCATGACCCAGGAACCCGTGCGAGGATCAAACACCTCCACACTAGATAAAAGTTTTGAGCCATCATAACCACCTATAGCATAACTGCATCATTCACACATCACTATCAACATCTTTGCAAGGACAACATTTAATACAAAGTACACAGCTTGATATGATTTCAATTTACTAAATGAACTTTAAACCAGTTCTGCTGAAGGCATACAGTTTTTCATTTAATACAGCTGCAGACAAGCTTCCTCGCTTCTTATTCATTTCTTCAAGTTGGACCCAATGACCTTCACGGGGATCAAATCTTTCAACTGACCTGAAGGAAATGAGATAAATCAGATTGACCTAAAAAATCCTTATTTTAACACAAACAGTATTGCGCACCAAACATATTTACAGAAGTATTCTGAGAAAAGCTTGGGGCACAACAAGGCTCAAAGAATGCCTCAAAAACATCTCTGACCATCACCAATGACATGAAATGTCCCTATGTGGTTCTAACCCTTGCAAATGACAGAAAATGTTCCAGAAACATCAGGACTGGCCAGCCAGCCATCCTACAAAAAAATGTTCAAAAAACCCGACAGCAGCGTTAAGTGATAAAAAACAAAGAACCATATCGATTGTCTGAAATTCCAAATAATAGTTCGTACTCTGGATTTTCGGCTAGGCGAGTTCTTAAAAGTTTATGCCGGCGCAAGTTAAACACTGGTACTGGTTAAAATCTTAGTAACCCAGTTCTCACCCTAGGCCTTTGAACTAGGCAAATTTCAAACCAGTCCTTGGTTCTGGTCCCAGTTCTCTTATGGGTTCCACCTGGATTTGAACCCAGGCAGGCTGGTTCCTCCAGGCCAAACCTAGGTTAAGCCATGGTCGAACCAGGGTAGACCTGGGCAAACTGAGTGCAAACCAGGTACAATTCCACTAAGAAACATTCTATAATTTAGTGCAGAAAATGCTTATAACAGAATTTGAATAAAGATCTTTAACATTACAAGGCAAATTTGCTTAAGTTCAGATATT
The DNA here is from genome assembly GCA_028749045.1 of Cupressus sempervirens. Lineage (NCBI taxonomy): Eukaryota > Viridiplantae > Streptophyta > Pinopsida > Cupressales > Cupressaceae > Cupressus > Cupressus sempervirens. The sequence goes on along the minus strand of CM053789.1, from coordinate 710,697,579 downwards.
TGTTTCATCAAATTAAACTAGCACTCAATATATCTTTCAATGAAATTTTTATATCCAATTGTTGATAATGGCCCCTATTTGCTTAATTGAAAGCTATTGTGATAAATCATATTTTAAACAGCAAACAACATCTTCAATAGGTGAAGGGAGTTGCAAGCAACTTATTTACATTTTTCAAGTAGGATGTTAATTGCAAACTAACAAGCTCTCTGTACAATGAAAAAGTAATAAGATATTGACTACTTAGAAAGCAGGAATGTCATTAGTGCAAGTGATCTCATTGACATTGTCATTGTTTGTGAATTGACTAATGCCTTTGATGATGAGAAGAAAACTAGGAAGATTTAGATAATCCATTAGATGATTAAAACTTAGTATAAAGTTCTAATTGTTCAAAGTCAAAATAATGATACTTGATTCGATATTATTTAATATTTTAATGTTGGTAATAGGTATGAAGTTATGATTACCAGTTTAATGTGTTTTTCTTGATTTTATGATACTATGTGGCATTCGAATCTTAATTCATTCTTCTTGGCTGCATACATATGTATATGTACGTTTATGTGTATACTATATACATCAAGGTTGCATGGGGACGGGGGTACATAAGGTATTGGTACACGTACGGCTATTTTTCAAAATAGGGGACAGGGGTACTTGGGTTCGTCAAACTTTATTTTTAGTTATACTTGTCTATTTATAGAAAATCTGAAATTGTGTCATGATAATGCTTTTTCAAAACAAGAACAGTGATGAAGTTTGCAAATGTAATGTAGTGTTTTCAGTTTCAGATTTTGCTATACGTTTGTAATAATGGCATATGATAAATGTTTAGAATCTAGATGCATAACAGAGAAAGCAGACTTTAAACATGAACAAGAAGATCATAAATCATGACAATGACATATTGCAAATGATAAACTTCTGACTTGAACAGTGATAAAGTTTATTAAATCAATATTGTATCAAAGTTTTAAACTGATTTGGTATTGAATTAAACTTGATAAACAACAAGCTGATATGCAAACAAAAAACTGTAAAAAAACAAATCAGAAATCTTAATCAAGGTCCTTGCTATGATGCTCTCCACTAAGTATGCAGTACTTGGGTATGTGGGTACGTGTACCAAGGGTGTGGGTATGAGTATCCATGCTACGTGTACCAAGGGTGTAGATACGAGTACCCATGCAACCTTGATATACACGTTTTTGCACTAACAAACCCAAACTCCATTTTAAAATTTTGCCATACCAACGAACCGGTTCTTTGAACCCAAACTCAAACTGGTAACATAGGTTAAAATGTGTTTTTTCACATGTTGATTTTGCTATTAAACCATGAATATTCTCTTTCGACATGTCAAATATTAGTTAAATGCATTTCATAATTGAATTTTGCAGATTTTATATTTCTCTCTACAAGATCTTAATTTTTAGTGTTCTGTAAGTTGCCAAGCTTTTGTTGATTATTTGCCCAGTCTTTGTCAAGGTGAAGTTTTCAGGCTTACCAATTACTGAGAGTCCAACTCTGCAAACTATAGTTCAAAGCCTGTAGCATGGAATATCAGTAAAAAGGTGTAATAGCACTAGGTGTAGCATTATTAGACAAAAGATGGGTAGTAAAAGAGATAAGTATGTCTTTTTCTTAAGATAACGGATTCACACCCTAGACCAACGAACCAGGTCTAAACTGGATATGGACAGTTTTTTTGTCGGCCTGTGGGTAAGAACACCCACGAACCGTGCTGCCCCATATGAAGCCTCCAAACACATTTTATTTCACATTTGTTCTATCCATCTTGTCAGTTTGAACTGGGGTGATTCTATTCAAAGGAGATCAATTGTGAAGAAGTTTTGTAGTTTGCTTTTTCGCCTTTTTAATACATTGCAACAATGAGTAGTCAAAGCTCAATGGCTGGGGAGAAATCTCAAAAATTAAAAATTGATAAAGGGTCCAATTTATGGAGACACTACAAGAATTTATCAACTTCATGGAGGTTGGGGGGGGTTATGTAAAACTGTAAATTTGCAACTCACAATTTAGAAGCTCCTATACCCGAGTCAAACTTCATTTTTTGGTCCTTGGGGGTAAAGGGATTAATACATGTGAAGGCCTAGGAACAGATAAGAAGGGGTTATGAGTTGGACAAATAGCAGCATTCATAAACAAACAACAAGATGCTAACAAATTGGTTACAAAAGAAAAACAAGGTGTTTATAGTTCCGAGAAACAAAAAACAATACCACCACCATGTTATGGTAAAATAATGAATGTGTTATTATACAGAGATCATAAATGATCTATATATATACAAGTATTATACAAAGCAGGAATATGGAAACAAAAGATGAGTGAGCATTAGAAATAGAAGAAAGAGAGAGAAACAAAATTAGAGAGATTTTGCTCTAATACCCTCCCTTATAGTCAATCTAACTTCAAAACAAAAAAATTGCAGGAGAATTCTCACATGTTCTACAATATTGGTATGTGGTACCATTGACTACGGTAGGACGAGTCTCAATACCCAAAACAAGCACCTCAAGGAATCAGTACTCGAAGATCATCATCATTCTCAGCTTCCAAGTTGGTGTAGCTCTTTCTGTTAACTCTTTGTCTGCCTTCCAAGAGAAAATTGGTGAGATATGCCATGACACATTTTTTATGCAAAAAATGTTAATATCTAAAAAGGCACGAATTTCAAGACAAATTGACAAAAAACCTAAAAAAATGAAAGGACACCCAGAAGAGAGCACAAAAAATCTGGAAAGAATCTAAAATCAGATTGTGATTCTGCTGGCTCAAAAAATGAGGCACCGAAAACGATGCACTCATAAAAAACAGAGATTGACCCAATTGAGATCTTGAAAAACCCAATCGGAATCTGCAATTAAAATGAAATTTCAGCTTGATCTAAAGGTTAGAAACCCTAGCCAAAAGTGCAAGAACCAGAGGTGGTTACGAAAGCTCGGATATTTGCAAAAAAAAAAGGCTCAGAAAAAAAAGGCATCAAATGCAGGCCCAAAAACACCAAAAAGCCAGTCGTCTTTCAAGGGAAGCTAGTCACACGAGCAAGGGAAAGGCGGATGACACACGAGTTGTAGGAGAAAAGCTGCCCAGAGAAAGAATTATACAAAAACCCTAGACAGATTTTAGAAAATATGCCTATAAACAGATTCTTGAACACACCCAGGCAAAGGATGTTGAAAATCTTGAGTCTAAATTTTCATGAAGAAATTAATAATTTTCAAAACCTGTTGCGAAAAATAGCTCTAAAAATTTCAATAGTGATAATTATTTTCCGAAAAAAAATAGCTCTGATACCATGTTATGATAAAATAATGAATTTGTTATTAAACAAAGGTCATAAATGATCTATATATACAAGTATACACAGGAATGTTTCTTAAACAAACAAAAAGTGTAAATAGAAACACTCTGAAGAGAGAGAAAGTTTCCATGTTGAACAGAGAGAGAATATGGAAACATAGAAGAAGAATACCATTAGAAATAGAAGTAAATCTACGAAGAGAGAAACAAAATTAGAGAGATTTTACTCTAATACACCCTCTCGTTCAGCCTTTAGACATCCCTTCTTGCATATGGCTTCTAGAGAGGATGAAGATGTAGATAAACCACAAACCACCACTCGCAAGAGAGATCCATTCGATAAGGCATTTTAAAATAAGGCAAGAGATATTGTTTATTTAAAAATTGCACATTACCTCTATGTGAATGGTCTTCCATTCAACTTAGTGAGATAACCTTATTTGATGTAATGTACCCATTTTTTGAGTTGCATCAGAGTAAATAGTTTTAGCCTATCATTGGGTCCTCATTGGTTGATCTTGGTGATTAGAGGACCTTGTTGTGAAGTTATTTGGCTCTCTAGTGGCCAATTGTGAGTTTTGGCTCCGTTTTTGAAGGATTTACTATTTCTAGTAAGTTAACAAATGATTCTAATGAACTCAAATGACTTACACAAGTTATATGAAACTTTTAGATGTTACTTTTTGACATTTGGTTTGGGCTCCAAGATTCTTGGAGGCAATGTCTATTTTTAGTAAGTCACCCACATAGGGCCATTCATCATATTTTATTGTCGGGATCACTTTTGTGCCATCAAATTTCCAATTCTGATGCTGTTGGGTCATTTTCGCAAGTTGGGTGCACTAATGATTATTACTTAATTATATCTACCAAGGTTGCTATTTTAATTGAAAATGTTTAATGGGCAACATAGTCTTATAGCTCGTTAAAATCAGGATGAAAAGTTTTAAATTAGGGGCACGCGAACAAGAACCTTGTGTGTCAAGATGCCACTATAGCAGTGAAGGGTTAATTTTGGAGCAATGTGGGAGTTTAATTAACAAAGTGACTATTATTTGTCAACTTTAAAATATAACATAAAGTTGCTTTATGAGAATGGAAGCCTTTTATGTGAAAGGTGTAACCAATAAGCTACAAGGCATTTGGTGTGAAGAATAAGCTTTGGCTCTAAAATGTTATAAAAGTGCATTCCTTGTAAGAAGTCGGTTCATTCTATTGTATTTATGTTTATGCAAATTGATAAAGTTCAAGGGTTTGGCGTGAGTGTTGGGAAATTTTTAATTTCGATCATTCCATTGCACTTTGAGTTGGCCACAAGTGCCAATGAGCTGTGAGTTGTTTTCCTGATTTGAACTCTGCATTTCGATCCATCTCTGGAGAGTTCGAGCTGAGATATGGTTGACACATAGACTTCAAATTGGTTGATCGAGATACGGTTACAGCTGGGACTTGAAATTCTGCAATTCCTAACCAAGTTGAATGATTTATCATAGCCTTTTAGGGACCTGTGTTCACTATTACTGGAGCTGCATTCAATGTTCTGGAGCTGCATGGGGTTTGATAGCAGCAATACTTCTAAATATTGGCTGCGATCTGTCATCAGGTTTTGGCATGGAAGTTAAACAAGGTGCAACAAATAGTCTTTTGCATCCAACATCAACCTTCAGAACTACCAAGTTATTTCTATAAAGCAAAACTATTGTACATGAGCATTCACAATTATGAATGTTTTGCAATCTGAATAAAACCAATAAATTTGGTGATAAAAAGTTAAGTCATTTTCTTTGCATTTCAAGTTTGGCATTTCTCTATATTCAAAAAACCAAAAAAGACATATATACTCAAAACAAAAAAGAATATAAAAGTTCAAAACAAATTAGTGACTTGTACAACAGAGATTTGGAGTGAACCAGCAAGGCTCATTACCGTGGTATAAGAGTGGTTTCCTGCCATCCTATGCGGTGGATTAAAGATTATTTGATCCTGATGTTAATTAATTGACCAACATTCTTCCAATTGTTCAGATATGGATAAATACAAGAAAACTAATAAACAAGGAAACTAGTTGAATAGCATGGTTAATCTCAAGAAGCAAACATACGTCCTGGTGGAAAATATGGAAAAACTTAGACAAAATTTGAAAAGGATGGATGAATTACTTTCGAACCCGAAAACTATAGACAATTGTGCAAGGTATATAGTTTCCATTCTTAAAAAGTCCTGCTCACAAAGAAAACAGGAAGAGAATTAGGAAGATTGTACAAGTGTAGCTTCAGCAACTAGCAACCATCAGGTGGTGGAGTCTTTTCTCAGTGGAGCAGCTACTAATATTTCTCATATGTGTGGTGTTGGAGGCTCTTCTTGGGAGCTTGAGGTTATGACAGACTTGCCTCAGGACAGTTGAATCGAGTCTTAGCATTTACATGAGACAGGAGCAAGTGAAAATTGTGCAAGGTACATAGTTTCCATTTTTTTTTAAGTCTTTCTCGCAGAGAAATAGGAAGAGAATTAGGAGGATTGTATAAGTGTAGCTTAGCAACTAGCAACTAGCAACCATTAAGTGGTGCAGTCTTTGCTCAGTCAGGCAACTACTAGTCTTTCTCATATGTCTGATGTTGGAGACTTTTCTCAGAAAGCATGTGGTTATGACAAACTTGCCTAAAGACAGTTGCATCGAGTCTCAGCATTTACATGAGACAGGAGCTAGTGACCCTGGAAATGTTGATGACATGATAGCCATCATTGATGGAAGCCTTGCATTAGTTAGTGGTAATGAAAATGCTAGTCACAGAGGATCTGATTTTTATGACAGCAGTCTTTTTTTTAAGCTTTTGATTGTGTTGATGACATGGCGAGTGTGGAGAATGTTGTTGATATCACTATGAGTTTTGACTAAGATGACAAGAGTGTTAGTTTTGAGGATTGCACGGAAAATATGAGCTCCAATAGCTGATTTTTAAGAGAGTGGTCATAATGGTGAGTCTATGCAAGAGATAGCGACTTTTCCATATGTAGGTGATGGTTGCATAGAGTTCCCTTGTGTTGGCACCTAGAATTCGGGTACTAGAAATGACCTATGTGATGTAGATTTGTGCCATAATGATTATGACAGCAATGAGCCACGCTTGCAGCAACATGAGACAGTAGAAGTTTTACAGGTGGATGATGTTGGTACTCGTGATTTGGGTACTACCGATGTTATTTATGAGGATGACTCCTGCTACAATGAGTCTGATTTGTTATAAAAGACTAGAAAATACTTTAGAGGACTCATTGGTCGATGATAGATCTCAGGATCATGACTCACAAGGACTTGCAATTACATGGGAAGTGGAAGCATGCAGGAAGATTGATACAGTAGCAACTTCTACTTATTCAGATGAGAGATTTTTTGGTGTACCCAGTAGCAATACCTTGATTGTTGATGTGTGCGAGTACAATAGAACACATGATATTATGTGTCATGAGATGAGTGATGCATACAAAATTTCCTAACATGGTGTCGAGTTTGGGTCAGAGGACATATGTAGGAGTCAGCAGTTATAGGTTCCTTATAAATTGATTGGGCAGCTAAAGGTTTGCGATAGCATGATTGCCACAACTTTAGATCATTTTGATGTTGCTCATCCAATGTTACTTACCTATCGTTGGATTGCTCCTGTGGCAAATTAACACTATGATGGTAGTCTTTCCCTTAAGGAATTTCATGCTCTCCGAGAGGCTATCAAAATTATGAGACATAATTATTTACAATTCTTAGCAAATCTGGATTCCGTGCTCAAGAGAGAGACTATATATGTTATCATGCCTTGAGAGCAGAGGGGGAGGTTGACAAGCTCACCAATGAGCTTGAGATCATAGTGGACTCTTTGAAGTGTACTCATTTGGCCCTTTAGGAGTCACAGTCATGTTTGGATGAGGTTACCGTGGAGTTGAGCAGAGCACAGTGTTCAATAGCTACAAATCCAATACAAACTTCTACGATGATAATTGGTAATGAGCATACATACATACACAGATTATGGTGATGGATCTGTTGGGGATGTGGTTACATCCATCTCAAATACAGGTGCAGTAGAAACGGTTGTGATTGGAACAGTGGATGAGTGCACCAAAGAGTCACTTGTTGTATCAAGTTCTCCAAAGGTTACTCCATTGACAAGTGATGCAAGGCAGATTTTAGATAGCGATTGTGATGTAGTGGATTCGACTATGAGTTGTGTGATAATTCATGACACCACTCCCTCTCCTCCACTAGACACATCTTGAGTATCATCTGGTTGGGAGGTTGATTCTCGTGTATCATCTAGTTGAGAGGTTGATTCGCGTGTTGGGTTGTTTCCCTATGGAAGCAATTCTATTACTTCATCTCATGTTGTTGATTTTGTTCAACAATTTGTAGACTCAAAGATGGAGGGACCAATTGATGGTTTTAGGAGAGAAGGTTGATTCAACCCTGTCTCATTTTGACTACACACATTAATATGTCGAGTACCTACTTTGGAGAGTCAAGTTTGAGAAGAGATCGTATGCGGTTGAGACTAGTACTCTATTCGTGACTTGAGGTTCATCGAAAGGGCTTTGGAGGTACTTAAGTTATAATACATCCACTTGTTTCATGATAGAGAGTATGCTATTGGGTATGTAGAGATGCTTGGCAAGGCATTTGCCCAATCAAGGTCAAAGATTATAGTCATCTTCTAATTCCCTAATTGTTCGTGATGAGTCATTGATAGAGATCGAAGCCTTTTATCATAACTACATTATGAGGAGTACTTATCATTTCTCTTTCAATCCAAACATTGAGCACTTGGTTATGCAACAATTTGGATGGGCTTCGAGATCTTTCCATCTTGTATGGGATGGGGATGTCATTTTCAGTGGATGGAGTTAGTTGTTGCAAGTTGTCAAGAGACTACATCCATGGTGATTTATTAAAGGATAGATATCTTGGGTATCGTACAAATGCTCGTTGGAGTTCTAGTTCATAGTACAATTGGACTTCTTACTCAGGGGGGATTGGAAGTGTACAGGGAGATTTGGTCTATTAGATGTTGCCAGATATCCTTTCTTTCCTCTGATGGATGGATGTGAGCCTCGTTTATACTAGGATCCAAGTGGACACAAGCTTAATAGTACCGATCAGATGGGTCCAAACAAATTGATTTAAGTTTTGCAGCATGATAATGTTGGGATCTTGTTAGCACAAATGACGCATTGGGTTATTTTCCTTAGCTGACATGGGTTTACAATTTGGGATCCCAACATATTCTATTAGACACTCTTCAAGGTATTGTGGGATCCTTTATGTGCATCGAGATTCTAGCTTGGAATTGCTAGAGAGTTAGCAGTATGTACTTGGTGTTGTTTATTTGCAGCTTCATTTATGATTCTAATGTACAGGGTGTGGTTAGATGCATACTTTCAAAGCACAAAGTTTGGATAGATGAATTTGTCACTTTTGCACAGTGTTCATTATTTTGGTGGTTCAACAGTTGTGTTTCGGCATGGGACATTTCCCAGTCTTCCTTTGGATTTCCAGTTCAGTTCAGTGTAGTTTCTGGTAGTGGAGATTGCTTAGGGACAAGTAGTTTCAGGAGGGCAGACTATAATGTCCCCATTTTTGAGTTGCATCAGAGTTAATAGTTTTGACCTATCATTGGGTTCTTGTAGAGGCTGATACCGGTGATTAGAGGACCTTGTTGTAGAGTTTTTTGGCTCTCTAGAGGCCAATTGTGAGTTTTGGCTCAGTTTGACGGACTTACTATTTATGGTAAGTCAACAAATGATTCCAATGAGCTTAGATGTTTTAGAAGAGCTATATGATGCTTTCATATGTTACTTCTAGCTTTTGGTTTGAGCTCCAAGGTTCTTGGAGAGGGTGCCTATTTTTAGTAAGTTGGGCCATCAGATTTTCAATTTCGGTGTTGTTAGGCCATTTTCGCAAGTTGCGTGCACTATTGGTTATAATATAATTATATTACTAACGTTGGTATTTTAATTGAAATTGTTTAATGGGCACCATAGCTATAGCTTGTTGGAATCAAGAAGAAAAGTTTAAAATTGGAAAAGCATGAAACAAGAACCTTGTATGGTAAGATGTCACAATATCAGTGAAAGGATTAATTTTGGAGCAGTGGGGGGAGTTTAATTATTGAAGTGACTTTATTATTTCTCAACTTAAAAAAAAGCATAAACTTGCTTTAAGAGAAATGAAGCCTTTTAAGTAAAAGGTGTAACTAATAAGCTACATGATGTTTGGTGTGAAGAATAAGGTTTGGCTCTAAAATGTTATAAAAGTACATTCCTTGCAAGAAGTCAATTAATTCTACTGTGTTTATGTTTATGCAAATTGAGAAAGTCCAAGGGTTTCACTTAAGTGTTGGGAAATTCTGAATTTTCGTCATTCCATTGCGCGTTGTGCTGGCCACAACTGCCAATTAATTGTGAGTTGTTTTCCTTATTTGAAATCTGCATTTTGATCCATGTCTGGAGAGTTCGAGCTGCGAAACAGTTGACACATTAACTGCATATTGGTTGAATGAGGTACGGTTACAATTGGGACTTGAAATTCAGCAATTCCTAACCAAGTTGGACAATTTATTATAGTGTTTTAAGGACCTGTGTTCAATATTACTGGAGTTGCATTGATTGTTGTTGGAGCTACATGGGGTTTGATAGCAGCAATACTTCAGAATATTGGTTGCAACAAGGTTTTCGCATGGGAGTTTGAAGGACAGGGGAAAAGAGTTTGAAAGAGGAAAAACGAGATTCACAACATTTTAGAGGAATTTGTTGTGCATTTGAAAAGATTTTTCAGGCAAATTGGGACTCAAGTAAGTTTTCAAGTTTTTGGTTTTTAAATTATTGTCTTTGTTGCATCTAAGTTTATACAAACTCTATAATAGCATTTTGGAAGTACTCTAAATTGATTTAGAGTGTAATGAACAAGATCTAACACCGTCTTAAAGCATTTCTTGTAACTTTTTCCATAATTTTCTCAATAATACACACCATTTTGTTTTTTCCCTTTCAAGTTTCAACTATCTTTAAAATTCTTTAATGTTCTAGACTAATTTAGTTTGTTTGCTAAATTTCTTTATTAAAATATAGTAAATCAATTTGTGCCTTCAATTTGTATGTGTAGGTTGATATTTCATTAAAATGGCAAATAGGGATACCTCCACAACTGGGTCAGCTACACAGTTTGTCAGTGCCCTGCCCTTCTAGACGTGTGTCCATCTGGATATGTAGGCATGCGTCCTAAAAGAGCTAGAGATAAGGCTTGGAAATATTGCTCTAAAGGACACAAATTTTAGAATGTAACATGCATGCCATGTGAAAACATTATCAGTGGAAGCATGTCTCACTTGCAATACCACCTTGGACGGATCACCAAACATGACACAAGGGTTTGTCACAATACAATTAAAGAAATAAAAAGAGAGATAAAGGCCTTCCTCGCTGCACAGGAAAACTTTAAAATGCAAAGAGAAAGGGCAAAATTACCCATAAGGGAATCCATTTCTAAATCTCATGGTATCCCACTATGTCTCCTTTTTAAGAGCAATTAATTATTTTCTAATCACCATTATTAGTTTGGATTTTGCTATAACAATATTTATTAATGAAATAATGTGGGTTGTGACCAAGTTAATAGTAAACCTTGAAGAAGAAGAACCACTTGTGGACATATTGGGCTCTCTTCATAGGCCATGTATCCACAAATCCACTATCCCCTCGACTGCCAATTTTGTTTCTTCTAGTAGACCACCACCATCTATGCCACAATCATCTTCTACTGATAGATTTTTTGTGTAAAAAAATGCACCTAGAGCACAACCATTATTGGAGGATACTAGGTGGAACAATAACATTCAATGGCAAGGTTACATTTAATATGTCGATTTCTGCTATTTTAACAGCATCCCCTTCAATGTTGCAGCAAGTCCCTATTGGCTAAATTTTATTACACAAATCATTGTGGCGGGAAAGGGCTACGAGGTGTCTTCTCCTGCAGACTTGAGTGGGAGGTTAGTTCACTTCTTTTACTATTTAAATGTTTAACATTTTTAAGTATTTTTGTTGAATGTAAGTTGTTTTTTTGTTCAAAATTGTGTACTTAACATTAATTCTACTTCTTGCATGTAGGCTGTTCAAAGATGAAATTTCTAGGGCTAAAGATGTGGTACAAGAGCAAAAATTACAATGGAAACAATTTGCCTACAGCATCTTTCAAATGGATGAACAGATAGAAAAATTGTACCATCATTAAATTTTTGGTTTCTTGAAAGGATCAAGTGACCTTTTTTAAATCCTTGGATGCCTCCGATAAGGTAAAGACATCTCTAAATTTGGCTCTAATGTAAGAGCAAGTTGTGATGCAGGTGGGGATTGCCAATGTGGTGCAAATCATAAACAACAGTGCAGTGGCACAAGTTGCAGCAAGGAGGATCCTCAAGGAAAAACATAGTACAATTTTTGGTCTCCCTGTGTGGCACATGTACTCAACCTTCTTTTGGAAGAAATAGAAAAATTGAATTCGGAGAGACCAGTCCTAGAGGATGCAAGAAAAATAACAAAATACATCAATAATCACCCATGAGTTCTCCGCTGATGAGAGAATGCACCTAAGGTGTTAGTGTTGTAGCTTCATTAGAAATGATTTAACCATGAGATACATTGTTATGATTACTAGTTAATCATTCTGATTAACTATCATTAGACAATTAATGTATACATACATTAAATATATGAATTACAATTGTCTAATAATTACTAATCATAAAGTATATGTGTTAATCTATAGACATGTCCCATGAAGGAATATGTCTCTCCTTGTCTCATCTTCAATATAAATACAAGAGAGAATGTTGCCTTTAGAAAACACAAAAATTCAGGTAGTGCTATTACATTTGCAGTGATCTAGCCTTAACATGGTATCAAAGCGAGGTTGCAAATGTGAGAAAGAATAGAAATGATATGGAGAAGAATTTATACAAAGGGAGAAAAGAAAATGGATCAGTTTATGGAGATATCCTAATTCAATAATAGAGTATCATAAAGTCAACGTAGGAAATGGAGTTCTAGTCAAGCTCAAAAATTATACACCCAGCATCTCGTACATCCTAATCTCTGCCAGTATGCAAATGAATCACCAATACCGGGTGAACACATAGGAACATAGAATTCAAAAAATGACAACCGAATCTTGGTCGACAACAAAACAAATAAAACAATTAAGAGGAGACAAAGGCATAATAGAAAAATACATCAACGCACATTCATAATCCAATGAAGCAGCATTTATCAGGATTGTAGGGATGGCAAGGTGGAGGAAATACATAACATCAAAATACAACATGTAACTGGGAGTCAATAGATAAGACAAAGAATCTTACCACCACTAGCATTCACCATTGAAAAAATGATGAACAATAAAAAGGATGTTGACTATATATGGAAGGACATTTCTATTGCCAAACGAATGACTAATTAATATCTTGGAGACGTATATTGTCTAAATATATTTGCGACATAATCTTATTGATTATGGACACCATCATATATTGTCAGATGTTTGCAAAGGGAAATTCATGCAAATGAAGTGGAAGCGCATAAATATGAAGATCGAAATAATACAGTGAGGACATTTAATTGATCAAGCAAGCCAAACTAGATATATGCATCGAACTCACGAGTATTTAGTTGATAATAACGCTCAAGACTACGCTTTCCACTAATAGTTATATCTGGCATATACAAGATTGGCATATATGGGTTGAGCAATTGCAAGTTTCCAGAAGGAGAATTCCACTGGGGCCAACATAGCGGCACACAAGAATAGAGCAGCAATACAATAAAGGAATCTATATTGTTGGGAAGACTATTTCTATAATGGAAAGTGTTTTGCAAGATGGTGAATTCACCAATAATATATCGATTTTTATGGGAGTAAATAAAGGATATCAAGGATTCATTATCGAGGGTGGACAAACATCCATTAAACAAAACATTACCTTGGGAGGTGGATAAGTTTATCGAGTTGACTAGTAGAGAAATTTTGTATGTGGTTTTAATCATACCAATATTAGGGTAAGGAAATATAAAAAAGGCAAAATTTGGGCATCCTCCAAATGGGGACATCATTCGGGCTATTCTTTTGGACTTTACAGTCTACATAATGCATATCATAGCTTTTATTTTTAAATCATCGTCTGGTTATAACTGTTCTTGCCACTTGTACATACTACCATTATTAAATCAAAACCAATTTGTATATATCTTTGATACTTGATAAATCGATTGGAATAGTGTCTCTTTGAGAAGGTGACAATTCAGATAACTAATTTTCACAAGTCCAGGTTATGTGATATTTTCTCAGCTATTTTAATATTATGATTGAAAACTTCAACTAGTTAAAATGAGTTCCTAGAAGTGGAAGAAATGGTGATATTTCTCTGTGGACTAAGTAATATCTTGAGCAATCCCATTTGTGTTGAGCCTGTGCAAATGGCCTCATTATACTTTTGAGATGGCAAGTGTGTTATTGCAAGGGACTAACCTTATGTCCAGATGAGATTGTTGCCTGTGTGCAACATTGCAACCATTTGCATGATGTTATTCTAATGGCTATTGTTATCAAGAATCCTCTCATATTGTTTCCTCGTCTCACATGAGCATCCACGTCCATGTCCATGGGTATGAACGTTGCTTGTGATGTTAGTGGTGTTGTGATTATTTTCAATCTTCGATTCCTTCTAAGAATAGCACAGAGAAGGCTTTGGGAGCAAGCCCTCGGGTTGCTAACTACACACTTCATGTTTGTTTGCAAGGCATCCGTTTCCTAATTCATCATAATCATCAAGATTGTCAATGAGAAGAATTATGTCTTTTTAGAGCCGCAAAGAAAGACCTGCATTTGTGTGAACTGTAATAAACTAAGTGATCCTTGTCAAGAGATAAACATCAACTTTACAAACAATTGAATTTGGTGAATTTGGAGGTCCCAGAAAGATGCAAAGTTTTTCAACAATATAACACTAGGAATTTTACATTATGGGGTGGAATAACCAGTGATCCATTCCCATTGTTTGACAAATGCTTATTCGGAGGCATTTTTTGATTTGATACATATTGACCTTCATTGGAGCAGCATTTATCAAGGATATTAGTGTGAAGATAAGTATTTATTATCATTGCATATTATATTTATCTACTCACTATAGTCTCTCTTTTTTGTATTTCTATACGCACTATAAGAGCTATTTGCCTTGATATTTTCCTTTGTCTCTAGTGATGTTTTTGCAGGGAAAGAAGATTGGTACATTAGGCATGCTACCAAATATTGTGTAGGAGACAATCTCATTACAATAGCTACAAAGAATTTTGATCTATGGCTCATTAGTCATCTGATGATCATGCTAGATAAAGTGAGGCTCTTCAAGCATGATATCTTTAATGATTGAGATTATGTATTGTCCCCACTACTAGGGTTAGTTTGGGACAAGTATTACTTGCAAAATTAATGTAGAATTTAAACAACAATAAATCTAACTATACTATTCAACCCTCTATCCTAACACTAACCTTAAAGACGTCTTCGTATCAGGATCAATAACCCTCTTGAAGATCCTTAGGAGACTAGTTACTTCAGCGACTTCTATGAAGTGCTCCTTTCAAGGTCCTTCCTAGAATAGATATTCTCTATCTAGGGCCCTTATCATATATGCGTATGTTAACTAAAAAACGGAATATTTCGGCCTTATAACCATATTAAGATTGCTCTCTTCCCAATGGACTCTCTTGATCTTAAGCTCTTAAGCTATTACGATCACTCTCTTTCCAAACGGACTCTCTTGATCTTAATAATAAATCATATTATATTTAACATTTACCTCAATACATCATATTTATGCATGTACAAATATACTCTGACATATAAGTTATTCACTAAACATAAAACATTAATACTTAAAATAGTATATCCCCTTTATTCACAATATAACATTCATACCCTTCTTGGTAATTAATAAACATGCATTGTTTAATTCTATCATAATAACAATAATATATATCAATGTTATATATAGATAACATATTAGTACTAATATTTAGGATCATAAATTAGAATACCTTTATAATAATTAAATGACAAACATCTTACTTATTTACCTTTATACCTTTTGTGTCCCCACATCATGCCATTAGGAATGCCAAGAGTTGGCATGGGTTTGTTAAGATCAAAGCAAGGGTATGTCTTGGGATATTTATCTTGTCACTGTTTATATTATGTCCGGACAATGCTTTACTTGGTATGTGGTAGAGCTCACTTGCCCCCCTGGCATATGAATAGTTTTGAGTAGGTACATTGTTGACGTGACATTTGTTATGTCCTTTGCAAATTATTTATTATTCCTCATCTCATTCCATAATTGATTTAATATTGTAGACAAGCCATGATTTTAATGTTCCTATGGTAAGTATCATAGAGTGATACATGTGTGCACACCTTACGAAAGTTTGAGTACATGGTGAATATCATGTGACTTGATATTCAGAGGCCATTACTCAGAGTACTAGGTGAATATCATTTGACTTGATATTTTGAGGCCATAACTCAAAGTACTTGGTAAATATCATGTGACTTGATATTCTAAGGCCATTAATGTTGATGTCATTATGGAGGATATCTCCAAATCAAGATATCTATGGAAATGCCATACAATCTGAGAGTGCATATCTCACTAATAACTTTTAAAGTTGTCACACTAAGCATGGCATGGGGTATATTATGAGACAGTATTGCGGACACCATGTGCAAATATTTTCTTGCAAGGCATCATGGGACTTGATGTCAATGCACATACCGAGAAAATATAAGTATGATGAATATCATATGGTTGATATTCCTTCTTGAATCATACTTCTGATGATATCGAAAGATAACATCTAATTTGCTGGATATATGTTGATATGCCATTTACAAGAATATCATATTGAGATGATATCTCTCTGTATTGCTTGAGGACAAGGTGTGTTAATTCTATAACAATCCTTCCTAACTAAGACGGAGGGTTAATGTTGTAGCTTCAGTCAAATTGATTTGACCATGAGATACATTGTTATGATTACTAGTTAACCATTTTGATTAGTAATCAATAGACAATTATTGTATACATACATTTTATATATACATATATATATAAAATTTACAATTGTCTAATAACTACTACTCATAAATAATGTATTAATGAATAGACATATCCCATGAACGGACATGTATCTCCTTGTCTCATCCTCGATATAAATACAAGAGAGATTGTTGCCTTTGGAGAACACAGAAATTCAGGTGGTACTATTACATTTGCAGCGATCTCACCTTAACATGAGGGAAGGAGTTGATTAGAGTGATTATCACAAGGTCTGCAACAATTTTCTTAACATTGCAAAGTATTATTACTTCCTTGAACGCTTTGAAGCAAATGTTTGAGTCAAGCATGGCTAGGCTTAAGTTATTTAAAGAAGCCTAATTGGGAAAGTGTTGCATAAATTGTCTCCAACAACCAACTTGCACAAAGCACTACAAAAATTGTGAGAATAACTTGGAAACTTGAAAAGTTGAATATTTATTTTTTTTGTATTCAAGAATCAAGTCTTTCATTGTTAATTTGTATCTCTAGTTTATAATGATGAGTAACAACCTTTTTCTATATTTTAGTTCTAGGTGTTAGAGCACTTGGTTAGAGTTCTCCAGTTGGTAGATGGGGATCAAACCCTAATAGGAGATCTTTATGAGCCATGAATAGGGAAAAAGAGGCTATCAAAAATACTACAAGTGGTACAACCTCAAATTTGACCCCATTTGGGAAATTATTGATCGAACAATCAGCTCTAGCAACCCATTCATGGGATGGGTACTTCCTCAACCCTCATTTTCACTTCTCTCCATCCTACTTGAATCCCAATGGAGAGGCCATGATCCTCTGAGCTTCATGGATTTGTTAGTTAGTGACAGTAGGATACCCGATGTGGGAAACTTATTGCAGGGCAATCAGGATGTTATGAGAACTTTGAGAGACAACATTCAGAAAGCTTAAAATCTGCAAAGCAGTATGCTAATTAGTAGAGGATTGCTCACTCTTTCCAAGTAGGTGATATGGTGTATCTGGTGTTGTAGCCTTAAGGCAATCATCTATCACGAAAAGTGGAGATGAGAACCTCAAGCCCCACAACTATGGTCTCTTCTATGTGGCTAAACGAATAGGTGAGGTAGCCTATAAGCTTGATTTGCCAAAGGACAGCCAGAGTGCATAATAAATTTCATGTATCGCACCTCAAAAAGGCGTTGGGCAGACATCTTGTCTCATCTTCTACTTTTACCCCCAATGGATAATGAAAGGAGGTTAGAGTTGATTCCTAAGGCGATATTAGATACCACAAAGAGGCACTTGTACCAACAGATCATTAGAGAGCTTTTGGCGAATTAACAAGTCTTCCGAACGAGGATAACACGGAGCCTGAAGATATACTGCAACAACCAAGATTGTGATTCTTTGGGGACAAGCAATTTTGGGAAGGGATGACTATAATGTCCCCGATTTAGCAGGTTACAAGAACTTGGCAATGTTGGTTCATCATCGTGACCCTTGTGAGCTGACACTTAATTATGCGTGTCTCAATTTGAGTGACTTGCTATTTATAGTAAGTCAAATGAGCAGGGTTTATATTTTTGGCAATGCAGTTGTGGCACCCTAAGTCTAGGCTCAATCGGTAATTTGATTGGGCTTTAATAATTAGTTACAATTTGATAGTATTATGATGAAGCCTTGTTAGTGAAAAGTGTCTCCAAGAAACTAAATGTTGTTGGTGTGTTGGTGAAGACTTTGAGG
The DNA here is from genome assembly GCA_028749045.1 of Cupressus sempervirens. Lineage (NCBI taxonomy): Eukaryota > Viridiplantae > Streptophyta > Pinopsida > Cupressales > Cupressaceae > Cupressus > Cupressus sempervirens. The sequence continues at coordinate 710,679,358 of CM053789.1, read as the reverse complement.
TTGTTAATGTTATAAAATGCATTCTTCTTAGAGATCGAACCATATCCTAGTTGCTTGTTTTTCATGAAATCGTTGAAGCTTGGTTCGAGCTGTGAGAAAATTATGAATTCTCTTCATTAAGCCTGCACTTTGAGTTGGAATTTGATACCAATGAATTATGCATTCGACCAATCTGCAATTTCATCTGAGACTGAAGTACTTTAGCTGCTATTCAAACTATTTGTACCATTGCGAATAGGAATTGGAGGGATTCCACAAGGGTTAGCGTTGTTGAAAGCAACACAGAGGCTGCAATCCATACTACTGTAGCAGCATCTCCCATTTAAGAAATTAAGGTGGCGTGAGGTCTGGTCTAAGCAGCATTCATCATACTAGATGGCGTTTCATATTGTTATAGTGCCACATTACCAAATAGTGGCAGCATATTCTGCAATTAAGGTTGTGTTTTGGTATAGATCACTGATGAAGTTTGAACACCTGCTGAATTCATTTCTTCATCAAATTCCCAATGTCACTTGCACCGGCGACTTGGGGATTCCATTCCCCCATCCCCACTAGTGCCACCAAATTCCACCAACTCCACCGAGGATGGGGGCATGTCTCGATGTTAACTATTTGCTGATTTGACTATTTATGTTCAATGTTTGATGTTCCAATTCAATGCAATTTTCAAGTATTTACTCTTTTACATCTTTATATGTTATATTGCAATAAATATTTTCATAACTAGCATTTTTAGTACCATATGTATAATATATATACAACCCACTGTCGTCCCCCCGTCGTCCCCCTGCCGTCCCCAAATTAAGGCCCCTTTGTCCCCCTGTCCTAGAAACCTATCCCCCAGGATGGTGCAACTATGGTTTTTAGTCATGCCTTTCGGTTTGAATAATGCCCTAAGACGTTTTGATCTACCATGAACAGAGTCTTCCACAGTCAACTAAGGAGATTTGTTCTGGTTTTCTCTGATGATTTCTTTGTATACAGTAAGACATGGGATGATCATGTGGCACACTTGGATACAATTTTGGATATTATGGATAGGGCTTCCTTGTATGCCAAGGAGTACAAATATGCCTTGGGTATGACAAAGTTACATTATCTAGGGCATATTATCAGAGCAGAGGGAATTTGCATGATTATGATAAGATCGATGACATTCTAGATTGGCCTACACTAGAGAACCTAACATAGCTTAGAGGCTTCATTGGCTTGTGTGCATTCTACCGCAAATTTACAAGTTTCTTTGATTTAACCTGTAAGGGATCCTTTGAGTGGACCTCTCAACCACTAGAGTACTTTGACAAATTCAAGCAGATCATAACATCATGCCAAGTGCTAGCATTGCCAGATTTTATGAGGCCACTTGAGTTGCCTTGTGATGCATCAAGTGAGGGCATTGGTGTCGTTCTTTTCCAAGATCGTCATCTTATTGCATTTGAGAAAAGGAAGCCCAGGGGTCCTAAAAGATCTTTCAATGTGTCCGATAAGGAGATGTCAGTCATTATGCATGCTTTTGCCAAGTTCGGGCAACACTTAGTGTTGGAATTCTTTTAGAATAACTGAGAGAGGGTGAATCAGTTATCCAAAGTCCAGATGTACAAATAAAACTTTTCACAACTTAGTGAACCCATATCCATAAAACATTTTCGTCATGCATGCATCCATTAGATCATGCAATCACTTAAACTTGTAGGTTACTTTCAAATCAACTTTGCATAAATGTAAGCATGAAACATAACATATTCAATAACATATTTGACACAATGATTTAATGTAGAAACCCAATTTTGCAAAAACCACCAGTAACATGCTACTCATTCTCACTCTTCTAAAGTGATGCCCTGTGAAAGGCCAACGCTGTTAAAGATTACAATGCACATTGTTAAATGTGACCTGGTTAAAGGATTTCAATCACCCTGTTAGGAGTGAGCCTTGCTAGAGGACTTTAGATCATTCACTTGGAATGTCACCCGGTTAAAGGATTTACAAATAACTGTTCGATCAACCTTAATCCAAAGGATTTACCCTATACTATTACAACGATTAGAAAGTAGCAATAAGGCTTCATCTGATAACAACTTACAACATACTTTGCAGAGTACTAATCTTTGTTTCAGTCCTCCATTCTGCTTGGCTTTCACACACTTCAGCTCTGATAGCTTGTTCACTCTTCAAGCATCCATACCCTTAAGCCTTCTTGCTTTGCTTTCCAATAGCAGTATCTTCTCTTAGGTCACTAAATGAAGCAATACCTAAGACTCCTTGTCTTCCTTAGGTTCTCGCACATGACAACCTTTGCTTCTGACCAGCCATCTCTATAAATAGAAAATTAAGATCTTTTGTCATTCAACCTCCATTGTCCATTTTAGGGTTAGGTTGGATTAGGGAGGATTCAATGAATCTACACATCTTTGCAATTTATTCCCTTCTAGAAATTTCTCCTTCAATCTTCTTTGAATTCGCCTCAAAACAGTTCATCTTGAATTCTGTGCTGCCAACTCATCAAGCTTATCTTCCACACGGTTCACACAATCCAAGAAATCAAACTTGTCGGCTCAGATTCATCAAATTCACGATCTTTCTCATAATGTTGATGCTCAGCATTAACTTGCTTCTGATGCTCGGTGCATAATGCGTTGCTCGACATCCACTACCAAAACACTCAACACGAACTAAAGTTTACTGGTGCTCGGCGTCAACTAAAATTTACTCAACTTACGTTATATCACTCGGCATACACTGAAATTTGACTTTGCTCAGCTCCAACTGATTTTCTACTCGGCTTACACTAATTTTGCTCGGCACCTACTGTGCAAGTTGTTAAGCTTGGCAGACATACTTTGTTTAACTTGTTCTTCTGAACTTAATCAGTGTATCCATCCTTTGCAACCTTAAGTAGATTATCAATGCACTATAATATCACTGTCTTAACTGGCCCTTGTGCTCCTTTTCCATATCATAACTCAACCTTTCCTCTAGGTGCTATTGTTATCTCATTTGAACAAATCCTCTTCATCAATCAAACAAATGATAGTACTCAAATAAGAAATTGTCTTACCAGCAAGTAGCAGGTTTGACATCAGTGACAAAACAATGATTGAAACACATATTCATACTTGTATCAATCTGTTTTCAACACTTGGTGTAAGTTTTACATCAAAACTAACCACAACAGTCTAAAGCATTTCCTTGGATGGTGGGATCTTAATGAGAGGAGGCAGAAGTGAGTCGGAAAGCTTCAGTCATGATTTTGATATTTCCTATATTAAGCGTACACATAATGTAATTGTTGACGCGTTCTCGCAGAGACCCCATTTGTGAATTATCACAAAGATATCTGAGGAGAAGACACTTGGTCATTACTAATACTGAGTATGTCAGGGATCAATGAGCATCTGGTATTGTTGATCGCAATATTCAAGAGACAATCGGTAAACTCTTGTAAATGAGTTGATCATTTACAAGGGAAGGATTTAATTGGTCCTAGGATCGAGTGTGAGGCAAATTGTGTTGTGGGCCTTTCAAGATTCTCCATTGGCTGGACATCCCAAGTTCTTTAAGACTTATGGACAAATCCATGATACATTCACATGGAAGGGCGTGAAGTCAGATGCTCAACAATATGTCAGAGAGTGCTTTTTTTGTAAGCAGAACAAATAGGAGCATACTTATCCGACCGATTTATTTCAGCCACTTCCCATTCCTGAGAGGAAGTGGGAGTGTTTATCTATGGACTTTATTGTGAGCTTGCCAAAAATCCCAAAGGAGGGATTGTATCTTTCTAGTAGTGGATCACCTCACCAAATATGGGCATTTCTTTCCTATCGCCACTACATTTTCATCAACGTAGATGACTAAGTTGTTCTTTTGATAGGTTTTCAGGTTGCATGGTTTACCCTAGTGCATTGTCAGTGACCAAGATGGTCAACTTATGAGTCACTTTTGGCAGAAGTTATTCATATTATGCGAGACAGAGTTGACTCCGAGCACTAGTTACCACCCTCAAACTAATGACCAGACTGCGATTATTAATAATTGGTTGAAGGGCTATCTACGAAACTGTGTTAGTGCAGCAATGAGCCTAGGTGAAGTGGATACACTTGTTGAGTATTGTTATAATTCCACTCACCATATGTCTATTCAAATGTCCCCTATTAGAGGCTTGTATACATACAATCCTCTGAGCTTCATATATTTATATTTCAATGATTGTAGCGTACCTAGTGCAGAAGACTTATTGTGGGACAATCAAGATGTTATGAGGACTCTGAGAGAACATTCAAAAGGCTTAGAATCAGCAAAAGCAATATGGTGATCAGCACAGGATTGTCCGCTCTTTCCAGGTAGGTCATATGGTAAATCTAGTGTTGCAGCCTTACAAGGTGTCTTCTACCAAGAAGACTGGAATGAGAAGCTCAAGCCTCGCTACTATGGTCTCTTCTGTGTGGTTAGCTACGTGGATGAGGTGGCCTATGTGCTTGATTTGCCAAAGGACAGAAGAGTGTATAATTTATTTCATGTATCATGCCTCAAAAAGGCGCTAGGCAGTCATGCTGTCCCATCTTCTACTTTACCGCGACTGGATAACAAAGGAAGGTTAGAGTTGATCCTTAAGGTGATATTGGATACTAGGATGAGGCACTTGCACTGGCAGATTATCAGAGATTTTTTTGTGAGGTAGCAGGGTCTTCCAAGTGAGGATGCCACTTGGGAGCTTGAGGATATACTTCAACACCCAAGATTGCGATCACTTGGGGACAACTAATCTTGGAGAGGAGGGACTATACATGTTTGGATGATTTTGTGAGCATATTGCTAAACAGAAAATAACTCCAAACACACCACATCAAACCATAACTGTTTAGAGAGCGAAGAAGACATTGATTGAAATGGCGAGGAGTAGTTCATTGGTACTAGTCTGCAGCAAAAGTTATGGTTTGAGGCCACAGAAATGGCTCTTATTAATATATCCCTCGCCTCAACGATATTTCACAAAGACTTCATATTTGATTTGGTGTAGTAATAATGTAATGTCCCCCACTTAGCCAGTTTGGAGGTATGTTGTTGTTAGCCCATTCTTGTATGGTCCCGAGGGCTAACCAGGACTTCAAAAGGGGATCCTGAGATTATTTGGCCTAGTCAAATTTAATTACAGGCCAAGCGGAGTTCGTTTGTTGGGTTTTCGGAAAGACTTACTATTTTTAGTAAGCCAATAGGGGGATGCAATGCCTTCAATTTTCAGTGACAGAATGAGATGCGTTTTGTTGGGCTCTTTCTGATGAGCTATTATATGTGGGATTTCGAGTTTATTTGGTATATTATTTTAATGTTTGAAGTTACAACGGTAAAGTGACTATTTAAATTAAATATTATAATGTTTCATAAAGTCACTTTATAAAAAATCAAGAGTCCCCCTTTTGAGTACATACATGGATTTTGTATAAGGAAAAAAAAAAAAGTTATATTAAAACTCATGTATTATCCCACATTGGCAAGACGGAAGCGTGGAGCAAGTGAGGAAGGGATTCAAAGAAAGAGGATAGCTCTCATTTATTCATGCTTGGGAAAATCAAAGAAATTGGGAAATTTTCTGGAGATCCTGTCTCAATAGTTTGAAGGAGGAAATTCCTTCAAGCTGAAAATCTTGACGCCATTGAAAGATATGGTCTTGAGATTCAACAGAGTAGCAGTCTGAAAAAAGCAGATACGAAAAAGTGGAACCGAAAAAGTAGGCCGTAAAAGCAATCCAAAAAAAGCGGAATCGAAAAAGCAGGCCGAAAAAGCAGTTCGAAAAAGCAAATCGGAAAAGCAAAACAGAAGGGGCAGCATTGAAGAAAATTATTACAGCCATCTACAACTAGGTTCCTTTATTAGTATTGTTTTTTTTAGGTGTGATAAGTTTCAGCTATAGGTGTGCATTATACCAGCATTATCATTTTTTGCAATCCATGTAAATGCCAAAAAGTCTTGGCCATATTTCATGAGCATTGAAAATTTCATTGCAATTAAGGAGATAATAGTTGCTGGTGTCATTTGAGCAATACAATATTATGATTTATCAGCTAGTTAGTTTGCATACCAACTGTTTGTAGAAATGTCAGTTGGCTGTAGGTGTTCATTTCTCATGCTTAGATTATATATATGCATTGAATATTGTCAAAATAAGTTGCACATTCATGTTAGGTCATTGTGTAGTCCATTTTGAGTCTTCTAACACAAGATTCTCATCGATGCAAATTGAAGAAAGAGTCATTTAAAGCAAGCTAAAATACTATATCAGTCATATGTCCCTTGCATGTGAATTGTTTGACAAAATTCTTTGAGCCTTCAATCAGCATTTTTGAGAGCAGATTTGAGGAGGGTTATTACAGTGGTATCAGAGCTTGCTTGCAAAGTGTTTGACGAAATGTCAAACAACTGAAGTATAAAGATTTTTGGTGTTTGAAGAAGTTATAACCTAGTGGGGTTATTACAGTGGTATCAGAGCTTGCTTGCAAAGTGTTTGACGAAATGTCAAACAACTGAAGTACAAAGATTTTTGGTGTTTGAAGAAGTTATAACCTATTGGGGTTATTACATTGGTATCAGAGCTATAAGCCCTGCCATCCTGTGGAAGTCTTATAAGGAATTTGGAATAGCCAGATAGAGAGAAAACTGTTCGACAAAATGAATGCCGGTCCAGATCAGGGAAAGGAAAGATTCTTACAATTATTAGACACCTTAGCACAGGGACAGCGATCAGCAGAGCAAAGAGCACAAGAACAGAGTCAGAGATTTGAGCTTATGATGCAGATGATGGCTTGTCAAATGGGGTTGAATGCTAATGTGGGTGGAGGAAATAATTAGAATGGTAATAATCAGGATGGGGCACATAATGGAGGCGAACAAGTTGGGAACAATTTCGATCATGCACCCCAACAAACTAGGACAGTGAGTTCGCAGCCCATGATTCCCATATTTCCTCCTAGAGCTCCAGAGCAGCCTGTACCCGAGCCCCAGATCACTGATATACATGACCAGCTGAGGAGCGATTGGGAAGCCGGAGGTCCAGATTTTATTGCTGCAATCACCTTTAGGGAGTATATAGATGTGCGGATGAAGCATATGCCACGTGGACATGACAGGAACCAGAGCTATGAGCTACAAAAAAAAGTAGGGAAACTTCAGTTACCATATTATGATGGCTCGGGGAAGTCTACAGCAAGAGCTTGGGTTCAAAAGCTTGACACATACTTTCAAATGAACCCTATGCCTGAGGAAGAAGCTATTAAGTATGCAGCAATTCACCTGGATGGGGTAGCACATGAGTGGTGGCATCATGGTATGGTCACTATGGGTCATGCACACATTACCTCATATGTGGAGTTTATGGAGAGACTGATTGAACGTTTTGATAGGCCTAAGGATCATACCTTCCCTATGACAAGCAGAAACTTGTACGAGGAGTTTAACAGACATGCTGATTCAATACAAGGAGACATTAGCACATCTTCAGGTAATGGTTTATCTGCATCATCTTCACAGGCAGAAGGGGTTTCAGATGTTGTGCAGGTTGAGCCAGTTGCATCAAAAGGTGATATCATAGGGACACCGGATTGCGTGATTGACACAAATAATGATTCTAGTATAGTTGGGCTGGATGAAGTTACAGCAGTTGAAGATACTGTCATGTTTGAGGATAGTAGAGTTGATCAGAAAGTGAGCATTCAGGACTTTGCAGAAAATGAGTATCAAGCACAGTTGGATGTTTCTTCACATGAGATAGAGGCTAGTAGCTCTTCACTTGGTTTGGCAAGCCAGCTGAAGACAGGGGACAAGGATATTGTCGCGGCTTTATCTCATCATGACAAGATGCATGGATTGATTGAGAATCACATTTGGATGATTCAACTGCAGGAAAGACAGAAAGGAGTCACAACAAGTTCTTGTGGCGACTTACAGCAGATCAAGGAAGGCATGGAGGCAATGAAGGTAAGTTACATACACCTACTTTCAGATCGCAATCATCTCCTTAATCTTGCAGGGATCTATTTAGATGCATTGAAGAAGGAGGAGGAGGTTGACCGGCTTTCTCATGAGCTGGAGGATACTTGGAATTCCTTGGTGTGTATTCAGTTGGCTCTCCAGGATTCTGAGAGACATATGGACGAGCTTTGTCTTGAGGTGAGCTCAGTTCGGGAGTTAGCGCATATAGCAGGGACTCAGTTTTCTTTTACAGTCAGGACACATGTTGATGATTTCTCAGAGATGACAGAGTTTACAGGAGAGTCCCAGGATCTGAGTATTACAAATGATAGCTATTCTGAGGTTACTCTTTTGGACAGTGTACCAGGGATAGAGTATAGGAGTTCGACCAATCGGCACAATCATGTGTCTAGTTAGGTGAGAGTTGGCAAGCGAGACATTGCTATTGCGTGCGAACATTTTGATGCTGCTTGCCAGTTGTTAGCAGTTTATGGATGGGGTTCTCCTACTAGTGATGAGCAGGGAGGCAGTTATCTTTCCTTGACAGAGATCCACTCTTTATGGGAGGCTATTCGGATTCTGAGACAGAATTATGTGCAGTTGGTAGCCGACAGAGATTATCTTATGGAGTGGAGGAGTACAGCATACGAAGCATTATTGGTCAAGGAAGACGAGGTGAGTGAGCTTACTCAGCAACTCGAGGTGACTTCTGAGATTCTTGAGAGTACACAGTTGGCTTTCAAGGAGTCACAATTTCATTTGGCTAAGGTGACCGTGGAGTTAGAGCGACTGCAGTCTTTACCAGATTTTGTACAGTCACAAGCTATGGTGTCTAGTGACCCGAGGATGTCCATGGTCGAGATTGTCAAAGACAGTGGAGATGGGAATGCATCCATCCTTGATACTAACATTGGCATATCGGGTTCGTTCCCACTAGAGTCAGGATCAGTTGAGTTGGGTGTTGCAACAGATTGTTGTGGTATGCCTGACATGGTAGTGGCCTCTAGTACTAATGGCACGGAGACTAGAGATGTATCAAAGATCATGTGTGATATTGGTGAGCTGACAGTTGACATGGTTCGTGCTAGTAATACTACTCCCTTGGTGATGTCTTCGGAGGTAGTAGTTAGTTCCAACATGGTTAATGATCGATTGCAGTCTGAGCCACTGACTAAGATTGGCGCATTCTATCGACATTACACTGTGAGGTATGCTCATCAATTTACCTTTGATGACCATGTTGATGAGATGATGATACAGAGATGTACTTTGGTTCCTAGTGCTTGTCATCAGTTATGGGACGGTTTGACGCCTCGGGATGAGAGTTGTGATGGGCATGACATGGCGATAGGTTCTGCAGTTGACAGCTTGATAATACATGACTTGGAGCAGGAGTTTGGGAGTGATGCTTCAGCGGTTGTTATTATTGATTCTACGCCTTTGGCTATGACATCTCCTGACTTAACTGGTGATCAGTCACAGTGGGTTGTATCACTTGTTCATGGTGAGTTGTTGACTGAGGTTGGTTCTTTTTATGAGCATTATACTGCAAGGTATGTACATCAATTAGCATTTGATCCTTGTGTTGAGGAGTTGATGGCAGGCAAATTTGGTTTGGGTTCTATTTCTTGCTGTTTATCTTGTGATGTCTTTTCAGCATCAGCGGTGCATGGGAGTTATGGTTATGAGACAGTGGTCGGTGATCTGCAGAGTTGTGTTGACTGCAGGAGTTGTGCAGTCTGTGGATTCTCCATACTTGGTGCAGTTTCATTCGGGAACGTTCACCATTGTTGCAGAGTTGGATTATACATTCCATATAGGTCAGTGGGATGCGTTGATGGTATTTACTGTGTTGGCAGCTTGATTTGTCCACTTTACTTGGGTTCTAATGTTCTAAGAGTTTGTGTCTTGTGGGTTTCTGACTGTGGCAGTTGTGATTTTGGAGTTTGGTTGAGCTGTAATTGTCAATTTGATTATGGATTCCTCTTGGTTAATTTTCAGAGGTTGTTGCAGGAGCCTATATTGACTGACAGCAGTATAGTTCATGACTACATTTGGGATCAAAGTGGATTGATTGGGTTGTTGTTCGACCATTGCTTGGGGACAAGCAATTTTGGGAAGGGCGGAGTGTAATGTCCCCCACTTAGCCAGTTTGGAGGTATAATGTCGTTAACCCATTTTTGTATGGTCCCGAGGGCTAACCAAGACTTCAAAAGGGGATCCTGAGGTTATTTGGCCTAGTCAAATTTAATTACAGGCCAAACGGAGTTCGTTTGTTGGGTTTTCGAAAAGACTTACTATTTTTAGTAAGCCAATAGGGGGATGCAATGCCTTCAATTTTCAGTGACAGAATGAGATGCGTTTTGTTGGGCTCTTTCTGATGAGCTATTATATGTGGGATTTCGAGTTTATTTGGTATATTATTTTAATGTTTGAAGTTACAACGGTAAAGTGACTATTTAAATTAAATATTATAATGTTTCATAAAGTCACTTTATAAAAAATCAAGAGTCCCCCTTTTGAGTACATACATGGATTTTGTATAAGGAAAAAAAAAGAAGTTATATTAAAACTCATGTATTATCCCACATTGGCAAGACGGAAGCGTGGAGCAAGTGAGGAAGGGATTAAAAGAAAGAGGATAGCTCTCATTTATTCATGCTTGGGAAAATCAAAGAAATTGGGAAATTTTCTGGAGATCGTGTCTCAATAGTTTGAAGGACGAAATCCCTTCAAGCTGAAAATCTTGACGCCATTGAAAGATATGGTCTTGAGATTCAACAGGGTAGCAGTCTGAAAAAAGCAGATACGAAAAAGCAACTCGAAAAAGCGGAACCGAAAAAGCAAGCCGAAAAAGTAGTCTGAAAAAGCAGTTCGAAAAAACAAATCGAAAAAGCAAAACAGAAGGGGCAGCATTGAAGAAAATTATTACAGCCATCTACAACTAGGTTCCTTTATTAGTATTGTTTTTTTTAGGTGTGATAAGTTTCAGCTATAGGTGTGCATTATACCAGCATTATCATTTTTTGCAATCCATGTAAATGCCAAAAAGTCTTGGCCATATTTCATGAGCATTGGATATTTCATTGCAATTAAGGAGATAATAGTTGCTGGTGTCATTTGAGCAATACAATATTATGATTTATCAGCTAGTTAGTTTGCATACCAACTGTTTGTAGAAATGCCAGTTGGCTGTAGGTGTTCATTTCTCATGCTTAGATTATATATATGCATTGAATATTGTCAAAATAAGTTGCACATTCATGTTAGGTCATTGTGTAGTCCATTTTGAGTCTTCTAGCACAAGATTCTCATCGATGCAAATTGAAGAAAGAGTCATTTAAAGCAAGCTGAAATACTATATCAGTCATATGTCCCTTACATGTGAATTGTTTGACAAAATTCTTTGAGCCTTCAATCAGCATTTTTGAGAGCAGATTTGAGGAGGGTTATTACAATGGTATCAGAGCTTGCTTGCAAAGTGTTTGACAAAATGTCAAACAACTGAAGTATAAAGATTTTTGATGTTTGAAGAAGTTATAACCTATTGGGGTTATTACAGTGGTATCAGAGCTTGCTTGCAAAGTGTTTGACGAAATGTCAAACAACTGAAGTATAAAGATTTTTGGTGTTTGAAGAAGTTATAACCTATTGGGGTTATTACAAATAATCCTTCTATTACTCTTTTTAGTGTATTTGATTGTCATGCATATGTATCACTGCCTAATTAGAATAGAGCTAAACTAAATTATAAAGCAAAAAATAAAATTCATTGGATATAGTGAAAAAGTGAAAGGATGCATGTTGTGGAAACCAATGACATAAAAAGTAGTTTATAGCAGAAATGCTACTCTTAGATTAGAGATTCTCCAAAACTAGTAAAACCAAAGGAAGATAGAAAGAAGATACAATTGAGAAGTAGAAAAAACAAAATTGTTTATGAAGATGAACCTGAATTTGAAAAAGAAACACTCAAAAATGAATCATGTGATCCACCTTTATGATAATATAAAAGGAAAATAACTGTAAAAGTATAGCCCTTGTGATTAATGTAATTTGCAATCCTTATTACTGATAATGACCATAGGAATGGGAAGGGGGCTCTTCCATCAAAATTAAAACAAGTTGTCATGACCCCTTTTTAGATTTATCCTAATAGAGACATAGAATTGGGCCAAAATCAGGATTTGAAATACGTAGATATTAATTACATTTCTTTAATTATTCATCTATCGCAAGTAACTTATCACTTGATTTCTATCTTAATATTATCATAGTTCATTATAAAAATTAAATAGATAAGATTTAAGAATACTACGACTAGGTCCTTTGATATAGCTATCTTCCTACCTTGACTAATACATATGGTGAATGGTAGTGTAAAGAAATTTGGCAACAAAGAATATAATCGTTTCCACATAACCCATAATAGATCTGAAATAAATACGGAATTAAAATCCACATGCAAGAGAATAGACAACATACCCACAAAATGTGACACAAGATATACCCTGGGAAACCCTCATTGAGGGAAAAACCCAGCCTCCAAAAGCATCCATCACCATGTATTATTCAGCAAAAAATCTTTCGCCATACAACCATGGAAGCCTTCATGACCATAGCCACAACCGAGCAAACTATGTGAACAAGCATGAATCCACACATCCCATGCCATGCTTCCAACCTTCACAAATGCTCCTTTGGCTAACCTGTCAAGCCTTGTCCCGCTCGACCCTTGCCTTTCTCACTCTTTCTCTACAACAACTACCCTTGTGGCTGCTTATATAGTAGCAAGTCCCATAAAACCACTAAGTGGTATTACATAAACCATGTGCTAAAACCATATGCTACCTAACCCACTGACCCCACATTTAATATTGGGCATTTAATTCTTTTCCCCAATATTAAATAATTACATAAAATATTTTCACAATGTTACAATACAACTCATCAAGAATATTTCATGGGAATCTTTACATGTTGCACGTCCATCTAGGTACAACATTACATAATAAAATATAACAATATTATGCAATGTGTGCAACACCCATTATCTCAACAGGTAGAATTACTATGCTTGGGCATGGAAACAGTCGATACAAGTGTTTCCTCGTGATTCTTACCCGTTTTGGGAATTTACCCGCAAGTGACCTAATTATTCCTCTCCCTTCACAATCTCCCAACCCGAAAGGCAGCGATTTCAAACTAATTAAAGAAACTCAGTAATAGAGTAATTGTTCAAATCAATCCAATTAATAATATGAAAAGGAAGCCTATGTTCTCGAATTCTGTAATATATATATAATTCATTACAATTACTGATTTAAGAATGGGCTATGGTGATTACATGATCTAGCACTTCCTGCAAGAAACGATGTAGTCCAGAATCAAGTGTTATTTTTCTTCTTGTCTGCTTTGTATGTCCTCCATCCCCAAGATCGCAACTACTTAATAGATCTCCCTATGCATGAGTGAAGGGAGGCATACTTTCTTATTATACTGCACACGACCCTTGATTGATGACATTAATCCAGTTAGGAAAGGGTTGTAGCTCTTCTAGTGTCATCCCAAGAGATGGTGTTGTTTATCGTGAATGGTCTATTGCCTTCAACTAACTTTGTTACAACTGATTTGTTTATTATTTGGTCCTCGTTTAATTTATATCTGTATTAGCATAAATATTATTGATTAATATTATTAAATATTGAATTAAAAATATTATAAATATAGGTTAATGATATTTGTATTATCCATTTATATTATATTGATTAGTTATCTATTATTATTTTTATACCGATTAATAATATTAATTATATATTGATTAACAAGATTGATTAATTGATATATATTGATTAACAATATTAACTAACTATATTGATTAATAAAATATAATGATTAATTGATTTATTGCTCCCACACATCAAGTATTGATTATAGATCAACATGGTTAAAAAAAGAATTCACAATTATATACATTAAAAATACATTTGTACATACATCAATTATGTTTCATGACACAAGTCTTGAAAAAGAACATAGATGAAAAAATGAGAGCTTTGGAAAGAATTAGACTTGGGATTCAATGATGTTGCCTAAAGGGAGGAAATCCATTGGTTGTAAATGGGAGTTTAAAATTTCAGTTTCCCAGAAAAGATAAAGTAAAAGGTAATATTAGTGGCAAAAGTAAATTTATTCCCAAATTGAGGGTATTTTTATTTAATGAGATATTTTCTCCCTTTCCTAAATTGAATTTCATTAGACTTATATTGTCTAAAGCAAGACTATGTAGCAAACACTCAAATTTGCAAAAAAGTAATTTCATTTCAGCAATTGTAATCAAATGTTGGCTTCTTACACAGAATTACATGAATATTACGAGATAGTCAAGGGTCGTAACAGTTTAGAAAAGAGTCCCAACTCTAATGCTCAAATAAAGCACATGAAACTATGATAGCATTTTGTCCATGACATGGTTGGAGACAAAAGAGTCTTGATGGAAAATGTTGACATTTTTTATAATGTTGCAAATTCTGTGACCACCTATTAGTGCTGAGGAGTTTTATTAGTGAAAGAGTGATATGAGCATTTTTACACATTGTAGCTAGTATGTTTCCATGTAGTATATCGTGCACCTTGTATAATAACATTTGATGTTACTGTAAGTTGTGGTCCTCACCAAATGGTATGAGACACTTAGCTGTCAAATTAAATTATCTTGGGTAATGCTAAATGCAACATTGGAATTGCACACAAAAAATGACAATACATCAGAGGTTGAAAGTCTACACTTGGTGCTTGAATTAAATAGGTCAAGAAGACGCGAATAAGAGGTATTGACGTGTTGAGAAACTCCTGGGCAAAGTGAACAGTCATACAGGGGCTTAGATGAGGTGGACTCGTGGCTTTTGGGAATAGTTTTGGAAAAACACAGTTGGCTGCTTGTATCTCATGTGCCTGAATATAAAGAGCATTGGTTAGTTGTTCATATCTTGATTTTGGTGAAACGATAGCGGTAGAATTCTGCCAAAATTGATGTAAGCCAAAAGTTCACAACATACAAAACTCTGCTTGCATTGTTGTCATATTTTTGTTTATGATATACATACAGAGTGTGGTGCTTATTTTTTACTGCATTTTTTTGTGTAGTAATCATGTTCGGATCACTTATACATCTAGTAAAATTTACTAAGATCAATTAGGTAAATCTTTCAATTGAGCGGGTTGACCATTTGTCACCCTCAGCTATGTTAGAGAAAAAGATTTTAACTTAATTGTTTTATTAAGTTATATTTTATGCCTTCTTAAGATTTCACTTTATGCATTGTCACATTTAATAATTGTATTAATTATTAAATGTTTTCCTTTTAGGGTTTCGCCTTCTTAAGAGTTCACTTTATGCATTGTCACATTTAATAATTGTATTAATTATTAAATGTTTGCCTTTTAGGATTTCCCTTTCAAGTTTTAATCTCCATTTATAAGTATTGATCCTTTGTATTTGTAATCCAATTCCATTATATGTGAAATGGATCTTTTCCCTATTTTTAGAGCCATCTTCTTCCTTTGCTCCATTCTTCCTTGTGATAGGTTATTTTGCATGTAAGTGTTCTTCAAGTTTTGTGAAGTTGTATTTATCAACTTCTACATGGTATCAAAGTATATGGATCTGTCGCTGCCTATTCTTGGTTTTTGAAGAATTTTGGAGTTTCAAGGGTTGACGGTTTCGAAGGACTTTTTATTGGATTTGGAGATCAACCTTTTTCTGGAGCACTTTGGGCCCAAAGAGACCTCATTGATAGATTTGCAGCGCCTGAAAATCCCTATTTCCATATAAGGTTTGTCAAATTTAGACACAATTGATTGGTAAGGCGAAAAAATTGTCTCCAAATTTTTTTTATGAAAATAATCACTTTTTTGAAAAAAAAAAAACATAAACCCATGCTTTTAAGAAAAAAGAGTTCCAAAAACAATTTTTAAAAAGTGCTTTTTTGAAATTAAAAAAACATTAAAACAGGCACTTGCGAAAGCATGACTGCCAGTGCTGACATCAATAGCATTGGCTTGTGCAGTGTTGGCACCAGCAAGGTATGCCTATGCAGCACTAACATCAGCAAAGTACGGGCACGTCATCAATGCATGTCACTCCCTATGGCAACACCCAGTCAGCATGCCACCTTTGTAGTCATGTTAGCACCTGGTGATCATGCCACGTTATTGACCAGTCAGCAATTATTTTTACCTTTGGCATTCGTACAATCATCAAAATTAGGCCAGCAAAATGATGATGGCATCACTGTATCATGCTTTAGCCCTTTTGGCCTTGTTTGGAGCACACTGTAGTTTTTTGGTTGTATCTTGCTAATACAAACTCTGTTTTCTGCAAATGAGATATTGTCGGAAAGCTGGTTTCGAGCACATCGCATTGGTGGAGGTTTGATTTATAGATTTTTCTTTTTTATGGTGGTTTTTTCATCTAAGTAAGAGGTTCTATTTTGCACTCTAGGAGATATATATTGAGTATCCAGACTTTGCTTTTCAAAAACTTTATATTGTTTGAAAGCTTGATTTGAGTTATTTCCAATGATGCTAGTTAATATCCCAGACTCTGCTCTAGGTACATTATTTTTAATTTTTTGTATTTTTGCACTCTGGTGGATATCTTGGATGTTTCAAGTCCAAGGATTGTTTTTATTACGTGGGATGGCTTGTCCCGGGTTGTACTTTCTGTTGTACCAATCTTATGTCTCTTCTGATCTTTGATCTTTGTTGACATCTTCTGTAAGTGTTTTTGCAAACACACTAAGATAAAGTACTATTTTCATTTGTATTTTTTACTTCGATTGTTTTGCCCTTTGATTTGGGTAGTGTCATTTGAGGGCACACTTACAGATTACTCTTCTTAGGATCTACCATATCTTGTGCCTCATTATACATGCACTACTCTGATTAAGTGTCATAGGGGGGTTGAATTTTTTATTTGTTTGGCATCTACCTTTATAAAGTGAGTGTTCCTTCCACGACATTAGCCTCATGACATGTCCAGAGCCTGATCACTTTACGACACTATTATGTATTTTTAGTACATCTTGTTGTTCTTGGTTCCTTGACATGCCACTTTTTCAATTGCCTGTCACCTCACCCTTGTCTACATTGGGAGGGTTTCTCCTATTGGTTCTTATGCTTCCTTGGTTCATTGGAGTGAGCTATGCATACAGTATTTATTCCTATGTACTCAGCAAATGCATTGGTTTGGTTCCTATGCGTTTCAGTGAGGCAGATCATTTACCATATGGACATTTTTCTTTTCATTCCTATTTTGGAGGCAACCTTCCATGTTCAAGTGATCATCTCTTCAGGCTTTGTTGTTTTATGCAATCTGCATCTTGGAGTTAATTGTTTACCTCCTGATTCGACTAGGGTCAATTGAAAGCACTCATGCAAATTATAGTCTTCTCTACTTGGTCAAGTTTTATTTTAGTGGAGGTTCTTCAGATCGTTAATTACTTTTCAATAGATTTTGCAATTTTTCATGCTCCATTGGTGTTCATGATCATTTGTTTGTTCCTATCTTCTAGGACATTCTCTAGTCTGGAACTCTGCATTCCTTCACTAGTTTTTCAGCATTCTTTCAGTCTCTTTTTGGAGTAGAGTTTTTCCCATGTGGCTTTCTCTATTTCTCTACTTCACAAAGATTTGGTTGTGATTCAGCACCTCATTAGTCCATGTTGTCGAAACCCAAGTCTTCTTCCTACATCGTAGTTTCCTTTGTTTTACATGCATTGTTTGTAGTTGCACTATCGCTCATCTTAAAAGGGGGATGTTAGAGAAAAAAGGTTTAATCTTAATTTCTTTATTAAGTTACCTTTTATGAATTCTTAAGATTTCACTTTATGCATTGTTACATTTAAAAATTATATATTTTATTGAATGTTTACCATTTAGGTTTTGATCTCCTTTAATAAGGATCCTTTGTATTCTGTAATTGAATTCCATTATCTGTTAAATAGATCTTCCCTATTTAATAGCCATCTTCTTGCCTTTTGCTCCATTCTTCCTTGTGACAGGTTAGTTTGCATGCAAGTGTTCTTCAGGATTTGTGAAGTTGTATTTCTCAACTTCTACAAGTTACATATCAGCTCTACCTCAATCTCCTGAATGCTATAAATGGATATTGGCAATTTATCTTGGGGAAGAAAAATTTATTTTGATATAGTAATAAAAAAGTAGTTATTTGTCCATCTCAATAATTCTTCTATCAAGTCTAATTGTATAGAAGAAAAAACAAGATAGAACCTAGAGAAATCTGACAAGTTTGACTCAAATTTTAACAGAAATAGTTATGAGCCATCTAAGTCTAACGCTCTAGAGCCAAGCATCTCCCTATATCATAAAATATCCTCCTCCATATGTCATTTGATTCCATTTCTCACAAACTCCAAAAATCACCAAAAGGGTTATATATTCCTTTTGACTACAATGTCATATTCCCATGCATAATTGAATTATTCAGGTCATGATATGGAATAAATAGGACCCTACTTTAATTGAAGTATATTCCATCCCGAAGAAAAGGATGCTATGAACGTCTCATATTTAGAAAGAAGCCAAACTATCTAATACTATAAAAAAATTAGGTAATGAGCAACTCCTTAAATCTATTTATAAATTGCTATCCTAGAAAAGCATAAAACTAACATGTGGTTTGAACTGTACAACATGATGTATAACAACAAAGGACAATGAAATTATAAGATTCATCAAGAACCAAATATCCTATAGATTTTACTTTGAGATAAAAGACACAAAGAGGAATTTTCAAATTTAACTATAATATTTGAACTGATTAAAATCAGGATTTTTCTTTTAAGGCAAATGAGGATGCAGGGACACACTTCATGGATCACAAGAAAATCATTAAATTTTAGGAACAGTAGGGGGATGGCTACTAAAATCACATAAATAAACTAAAAGCACCTGAAAATTTGAAAATCCATACAATGTGTTGAATTTGCAATGATAACCCTTGCTGTTTTAGCTTTATAGCTTTTTTAGCATCTTTTTTCCCTCCAAAATCACCTTAATAATTTTTTATGCACCAAATAGAGCAAGGTTATGGAGACCTAGAAAAAGGTATTTGTAATGACCCCTTTTTCAACCCTTAATTAATAATAGTGTGTGCAACATCCTACTGCCCAGATGTTACTTGTCCCTAACGTCTCACAAAATCCTCAAGGTAACAGTTCCAAATGTTCAATTTTTAAAGTGTGTAACGCCACGTGGAGATTGGGCTCTCACAAAGAAGACACGAATTGAGAGGAGACCCTGCGTTACTTGCTCCCACTGGATTTGGTATCGAAACTGTTTATAATATAACAGTTCTTACTTAGCAGAGACCATAGATGTAACGGCTTACCAAATAGGTTCCGCAAACCTGTAGATGGCGTTACATGCGAGAATACCACTGTTTGCAGATTTCCTTACTCCTCACTGTGCCCTTCAACAGGAATACCCTGGAGTTAATAAGGAATAGATTGAATGTCGGACGATTCAATCTGTACCACAAGCAACGTATCTGGATGTTACTGGCGAATGAAACAAGCCGGCGGTGTTTGCCTTACCCGTGAGTTCGGCTACTCCTCCAATCCTGTGTGATTAAGCTTGGGCAAGAACTAAAACTAGTTCGAATACTATAATGAAACCAACTTCAATCTTCCGTCACCAGGCCAGTGTCATTACTCCATTTACTATTAACTGCTATGCATTGAGCGTCGGCTTAACTGAAGGAATGAATCGACCCGACCCGTGAAGGAGAGAATGAACCTAGACGTGGACAACTGAATGCCGTGGGAACTTCGTGATACATCCACCTATGTTCACTCCCGTCATAAACTCTGTTATTATGGCCAGTTGCGAAGGTTTTGCCCAACAAAACTTCCCATCCGTAGTTCCCTATTAGTCGCCATTCGTATTCATTTTGGCCTCGTGCACTAAACAGATAACAATGCTTAATATGGCATGAAGTAAAACCAAGTACCTTTCTCTTCCTTCGTCCAACTTTCAACTACAACCTTTAGTCCATGCGTTCATTGCGTGAGTTCACCTGTGGTGGTTCCTTTCTACACAGCTCAACCTATGTTTACAAAACAACTTCACCGTGCTCGAGTAGAGGTGGTAACTTCAAGCGGCAGCTTCTCACTCACAACCCCGCATATGTAGTTGTCTAGACACCCAAGTTTTCTTCCCAATGAATATTCTGTTAATATTAAGCCGCAGCAAGTTGGGAGTTGATTCACGTTTATTTATTCTGAGTATAATGCAAGCCGTCACTTTGCTCTTGTTTCACCTTTCTAGCTCGTGACTGATGAAACCCGACCAAGGAAAGAATATTAAACTCAACCCGTAGGTATTTGCAAGACGTCTCCTGTTAACAACTTCCTCAGCCGTATGAACACTTCCTTGCTTTTAGTCTATCCACCTATACACCTTGCGGTATTCACCAATATAAAACCAACTCTTTCAAATATATATTAAACACTGCACTTACTAATTTGCCTAGATTGTTTTTTCTCTTCACCATGAACAGAATTACACTGAATCTCTTGCTGCAACTGTATAGAGCTGGGTTACTGTGATTCGGAAACCCAATGTCCGAACTTCAAAAAAATCTACGAAATAACTTGTAAAAACAACAATAATCTGCTCCAGGATACTATTTCACAGGTTGGCAGGAAAACCAGCTCTGATACCACTATAATGACCCGAACCAACACTACAATGTTCGAACCATTTTTTTTTCCGTTTTTCCCCTTTGATGCTAACCCAGAATATAAACAACCCTCTAATCAAATAACCAACAAAGGTGAATAACAAATGATAACCCGGAAAGATTTTTCTGCAACTCTTAAATATAATATTCAGGAACACCCACATGAAGAAGAAACACGAACAACAAATAAAGGTCGGAACTCACTCCAATCACTCAGTCTTCTTCAAATTGACATTAAAGGTGCAAGCATATAAAAATGCAATACAAACCAAAGTACAAAACTAGTAACTTTCTCACACTTCAGAAGGATGTTGTTGCATTAGATATCAACACTACCATAACCAGCAACTTCTAGATAACTCATAAGACGTTATTGTATTATACAATAACAATACAATAACCAGCAACTATAAATCTAATCTTAAACAAAGTTCTACAGTCACATTGGAAAACTAAAGAGAAGAACCTGTAAGCACAACTGAGACACCTGAAATGATATCTCTCCTGACAATGGGTTTGTGTCCACTGCCTGCATGCACGAAGGGCTACGTCCTCACACTGGCTGAAAGCTGAAGCTTTCTGAAAACTCTCACAAGAGAGAACTGGAAATCTGAATAGTAAATCAAGCATAACAAAGGAAAGAGTCTCTTCTCCTTTTATTCTCGTAATGGTGCCCCTTTAACTTCTTTTCTGGGTTTCGTCTTATCTTTCCTCGTCCTCTTGTGCCCACTTGGAATATTAATTTGACTTTTAATTAATGAAGTTTCAGCTCTCCTAGTAAATTTTAATATTATGGAAATGACCCCCTTAATATTTCTAATGTCCCCAGAAAAGGGACATTACAAGTCTCCCCTCCTTGAGATTGCTTGCCCTCAAGCAATTAATACCAGGATCCCATATGAATCTGCAGTTGACCTTGTAGCCTGAACTGAAAACAAATCCTGCCAAACTGTGAAGCAAGGTGTCACGCTATAAATCACCTGTCAACCGGGTTCCTGGATCCCATATTACTCTCTGGAAGAACTCAGCACCTGCACTTGTAAATTGATCAATACGGATCAGCACCATGACCATAATAAAATCCTCATCCAACCAAAGATACGACCAGCCAACACCTGGATTCCCAATCAACCAATACATCGTGTCAAACCTGTCGCCACCTGGATCCCAAAACAATCAAACCCCACATCCATTCGCCATATAGAGGTAAAAATACCTGGTAGCGTCTATAACACAACATCTCTCTACAGCTCCCACTAAACTCCCATGGATGTGATAACTAACCAAACCATCATGCCAACTGATACCATAGTCATCCTGTAACCATGTACCCATAATAGAACTTTGTGACATAGAAGTAGCCAACCACATTGGATACATATCAGCATGATGTATAACCGACAGCTTTCCCTACAAGTAATCCCCTACAAACAATTGAGTTAGATGCTTGCATCTGCTAATCCCACCTTCTAAAGATGGTGAATACCCATCCCACAAAGGATGATATAATTCTAAAACCAACCCACACCGATGCATCATCAAGTCCTTCGTGCGTGGGTCAAAAGAAAAATGATGAGCACTCCTCACTATGTATTCGCGGTAAAATGCTCCAACCTCTGTCAATGGCTCATCACTAAAAACACTTGAATCAAACAGTTGATCCCTCTGACTCTGAAAATCCACTAGCCAGCATCCAAAATCAGTTGCATGGAATGAAGTGACAGATTTGCTTCCAGGGGATGGAAACAAATCAACATGAGAGCTATACTCCCAACCAGATGACACTCTGAGAATGCCCTGTGTGGATGACAGAGTAGCATCGTGTACTACCACACAACTCTCAGGAGAATCCACCATTGTGACACAAGAGCTACCAGTAAATTGTCCTGCATCAACTGTCACGATACTAACCTCAGGAGAACTCGATACAACTAGTGGTTCTCTACTGTTCTCAACCATAGTACTCATCCCAGCTGAAACCTTTGTACCTATATCTATGATAGATGTAACCACATCCCCACTACAACCCGTGGATATAAGATCCTCATCAACTGCTTCTATATGTAACTATACTATATCTGCAACTGGTGGAGGCTGTGCCAAACTCAACTCCTCTATAAGCTTCTCAATCTGTAATTGTGACTCTTGAAGGGCCAACTGGGCGCTCTGCAACAAGTCCAATGTCACATCAAGTTCATGAGTGAGCTTATCAATCTTCTCCTCATTTCCCTGCAATGCAACATAACAAATGCAATCCCATTTGAGTAGAAAATCTCTATCTGCAAGTAGTTGTAGGTAATTTTGTTTCATCATTCCAATCGCTTCTCGGAGTGCATGTATCTCTGCAAGGGAAAAAACACTATCCCCATGCTCATCTATCAAAGGAATACCCCAACCATAGGTGGCCAACATTTGACGAGCAACATCAAAGTGCTTAACGGTTGTGGCAACCATCCTGTCATTAACCTTCAATTGGCTTGCTAAATTGGCTTGCTAAATGATGATCCCCTTGTGACGAAACATTTCCACACAAATCTTCCAATCTGTCATCCGCACTGTGATATGAGGTTGAATCAATGTCACTCACCATATGATAAGCAACATCATGTGTGCTTTCATCCATGCACACCTTAACATCTAAGGTACTGCTGGTTTGTACCTCAAAGGATGGCTCAACTGATAAGGTAGAAGTTGCTGGTATGACAGTATCTTCACACACTTCCACTCTCAAAGTAACTGCAAGCCCATCCAAAGCACAATCTTGGGATTCCAAATCAACATATGAATCTTCTAGCTTGTTTTCAAGGGTCTGATCTGGAAAATCAGTCTCACCATGACATGAATCCTCCACATACAATGCATCATTAGTACCCAATTTCTGAGTACTTTCATGTGACAATTCAATAGGATCATTTTGCATATGTGAAAACACTGCTGTCTCATGCTCATGCAAAGTTTCACCATCGCTGTCGTGAAAATCTGAAGTAGCCTCTATATTAGAAACTTCTTGAGTCACTTCTTGCAAGGATGATAAATCATTACCCCAAGCTGTGCTAGTGTTTTCTTGAATCAAATCAGCATGTCTATCAAATTCATCATATAAATTTCTGCATACTTCATAGCAATTTGAATATACCAAATCATTTTGATGAAGAGTTGTATCATCTTTATGTGTAGATTCTCTATCCATTTCATGTGTAAACAATTCATGAGCTATAGTGTGATATTTCTTCCTTGCAAACTCTGTCTTATGGCAAAGACTCGGGTGCAAATCCATGTAACTCATGAAAGAAAGTTCCTTCTTAATTCTTCGAGGAAGAGTACTATACTCCTTAAACATGCTAATCACTTCTTCTTCTTTGTTTTGTGGTGTTCGACCTCTGTTGGAAAGAAGTGAATTGGATCCTTTAGGTAGTCCAAACTCTGAAAGCGTATGCTCTAAACGCAGCAACTCTCGACTGAGCTTGTATTGTGATTCTTCAAGATCTTTCAATGCCTGTTTATTGCTAAACAACTTTGCCATGAGAGATCAAATTGCCAAGTAATAAAAATGCATTCAAAGGTGACACCCTAAGAATTTAAGACCACTTTATGACTGGAATATATAGACAAATATTGCAGTACGTATCTTAACAGAGATATCATATTTGCTCTGATTTGTCAATATATTCAAAAACAATTTGTCTTGCAACACTTAGATGCTTAAGATGATCTGCCCCAAATTCAGTACTCTTACCCAAAATCACAGGAAGTCTTCGAATGAAGATAGCTGCAGATGACAGGAATCATGGATGGTGACACCAGGGAATCATGTGTTAACACATCCCACAGGTCTGAGTATTTGATTTTGCCAATACTTGTCCTGGACTGCTCTTTCACCAGCTGCTGATATTATACCTAAAGAAACCTAAGATGGCTGAACTTTTATGTTTGTGGCAGCATTAAACACTCTGCTCTATCACAATCACAGTTTACTTTCCAACATGCCCAAAACTAGTTTCTCATAGGCAACCTGTGACCACTCCAGCATTTCCCAGAATATTTTCAACTTCCTGTTCTGTGTCTGGAATGCTCCCCAGTCAAGTAATGTAGTTAGAACCACTATGAAAACACACAGAAGTCAACACCAAGGATTTCACATAACAATTAGCGACTATATTCCTTAATCTCCCTCCAAGAAGGGGACAACATGCCAAGTCTGAAAGACTTCTCCACGCCAAGGCAAAGAAGACACACGAATCTGGCTCACTCTCTCCTCTCATAAATGACAGTCCAATATGTTCAGAATAGTACCACAAGATTTACATTCCCATGTCATCTTCAGAGAGTCCCGTCATGATTACAAGGTAACTTTTGAGAACCCTGATGAAACTACCTTCTCATATATTTGCAGTAATCATCAGCTTCAGAATTTCTAGGTTATGCAGGGACATGTAACCGTAACATAGTTACACCAAACCTTCCCTTTTCAGAATCTACTATCGGTAATACACCAGATGAAGGAGACTTGTAAGCGTGAATTTTTTATAATTCCTTAATTAATAATAGTGTGTGCAACATCCTACTGCCCAGATGTTACTTGTCCCTAACGTCTCACAAAATCCTCAAGGTAACAGTTCCAGATGTTCAATTTTTAAAGTGTGTAACGCCACGTGGAGACTGGGCTCTCACAAAGAAGACACGAATTGAGAGGAGACCCTGCGTTACTTGCTCCCACTGGATTTGGTATCGAAACTGTTTATAATATAACAGTTCTTACTTAGCAGAGACCATAGATGTAACGGCTTCCCAAATAGGTTCCGCAAACCTGTAGATGGCGTTACATGCGAGAATACCACTGTTTGCAGATTTCCTTACTCCTCACCGTGCCCTTCAACAGGAATACCCTGGAGTTAATAAGGAATAGATTGAATGGCGGACGGTTCAATCTGTACCACAAGCAACGTATCTGTATGTTACTGGCGAATGAAACAAGCCGTCGGTGTTTGCCTTACCCGTGAGTCTGGCTACTCCTCCAGTCCTGTGTGATTACGCTTGTGTGATTAATTTTGTCTTTCTTATTTCTCAATGCTACCTCATTTCAGCAACCAACTACCAATATCCCTATATTTATGATCAGTTTCCACGTCTCTTCTATTTTTCCTCGTCATAATATTTCATATATTATATTATCATTTGAATAGTCATGCATTTTAGATGGGACAAGCCACAACATTTCATATTAAAATATAATTGTCGGCATTCCAAACATAACCTTCTTTAATTATTATTGATTAAAAAATCATCACCTAATCTTATTTCAAGTCTCCTTGACTGTAGGTGTTTATTGAAAATTGATATTCAATATTTTAGAATTGTTAGTATTATTTCTTATTAATATATTATTATTGTTAAGTAGTGATTAGTTAATATTGATATTTTATATTAGATGTCACTATTGTTATAACTTGTATCTTAGCAAGATGATATTATTAATATTAAATATTATTATTATTTTTTTATTTTTATTATTAATTTTTTTGGTTGATAATATTTATTAATCTACATACATTAATTATTATTTAATTATATAAATTAATTATTATCATTATATTGATTTAATTAATATTATGATTTGATAAATAATATTGTTGATCATTTAAATAAAGGTTAGTGGTATTCATACTAATTTATATGTATATATGTATAAATTCCAGTTCATCATAGTCCAACCCACTCAAATTTGCTTGTCCTCAAGTAAGTAATAGCATAAATTGGCAACTAGACTAATTTCCTCATCTTCACAAAAAATGAAATTTTTTTCATCACATATAGTGCTAATTGAATTAGCCGAAACCATGCTCTAAATCCTCCTATTTTATTAATCTAGAATATACACTTCAAAATATGCATAAATATATGAAGACATAAAACATACACATTGATGCAAGAAGACACAAAGCATACATGATGAAGACACAAAGTATACACAAAGCATACACACAATACACATTGGACATGGAGATATATATAAAAAGAGTACTTATGGAGCGATATGTTGAAGACATGTAAAGTAAAGCATTAAGCATACCTATGAAAAGATGTAAAGTATTGGTCACACACAAGACATATATATGAATACATTCAAGTCAAGAAGCATGAACACAATATACCAAAAACATGAGAATTCACTCATTTTAGGATGCACATATATAAACGCGCAAAGCACATAGAGTATAAATGCAAATTTATTGAAGCTATATTGATACACATGGTGCATATGAATAGATTCACTCAAGTCACAAACCATACACCTAGCACAAAATGCATGGATTCACTTAATACACAAAGGCTGCACATAAGTTTGATTAAGTCATTAAGCACACATTTAAACACGTATATCATACAAAATGTAAGCTATCCTCATGATTGCACATGAGTTAGAGATATGCGAGTACACAAATAACATGAATTGTGAACACACTCAAATCATGGGCAAGAATACAATTTGGGCATAAACCGTAGGGCCTGTTTGGTTGCTGGAATACAATGAAAATAGGAATAGAAAATTAGAATTCATTTTTAATTCTCTGTTTGGTGCGCCAAATCGGAATTGGGAATAGGAATACATATTCCCATTTTGCCCCAAAATGAGCATTTATTCATTCTCCAAAATACTTGTAATTGGAATTGCTATTCCCATTCCCATTTTGAATTTTTTTTATTTGAAAATGTTTTCAGATCCGCTTCATTATAACTTCGTATTGGAGCTCCCCAAAATGAAAAATCATGGCCATTTTCAAATTGATGATACTAAAAAATTATATATATTCCTCGGATTCTACTCACGGAAGACCAGCGCACAATGGCCAACAAATCGCTTAGCAGCACGATTCAATTGCTCGATGTGGGGATTTGGATTCACCCGCTTTACCATTTTTTTGCTTCAGATTCTTTTTGCAAACACCATGAATTTGTTAAAAACAAGCGTGTGAGAAGATGAAACCCTCTATAAATTATGTTTTTCCTTTTTCATTCATAAAATTTGATGGGGTTCGAACCTTCAATCTTCAATTCAAGTTTGTGCAACCAAACAAGAGATAAATGGGATTGGATTGTAATTTCCTATTCTCATTCCCCATTTCCATTCCCATTCAAATTTTCTCTTCTAATTCCCAATTCCTATACCTGCAACCAAACGGGCCCTAAGTGATTCAAACGAGTGTTCAAGACTAATACAATATGAATCATATATATCTTAGGCATGAAGCCACAAAAAATCAGTACATGTCAAGAATAAGTCAATGAATACACACAAAGCATGAAGCAATATTAAGATACACCCCAGACATGTAAAACATGCAGTTGTACATAAACTCTCATGATTCATGAAGCAAACAATAAGCATATATTGAGCTCAAATAGACATATAGTTGTGGAGTACAACATGAAGATTTCACTTAAAACATAGAGCATACACATTATGCATTCATGTAGCACACAAAGTATTAAAAAAGAAGCAACCATATACATATACAAATTTCACATTAACATAAGGCATGACGTACGACACATGGGACATCGAGCATAAATACACATTGGGCATGAAGCCAAATGTGCATTAGACACTTAAAGCATGAGGTAGCGTGCCTAAAACATTATAAGCCATGAACTGTACACACGAAGGCATGGAGTATTAAAAAGAATATTTCTTTATTTCATCTATTTTTTTTACAAGAAGGCAGGATCATGCTCTAATACCATTTGTAATCACCCATTTTAGGACCTAACTTGATTTGTTCTACAATTCCCCTTTAAAGGTTTGAATCTTAATTAGGGATCGTTATTTGTAATGTTTCAAGAGATCTTTGTTATATAGAATTCATGAAATTTTATCACTTCCCTATTGCTAAGGTTATACCTAAGATGGTAGAATTACTATGTGAAGGTTACATGAAATAGACTATAAGCGGCATCCCTCGAGGCCTAACCCTAGTATTGGGATAATTTGTCATGTGCCCGAAATTACAGCACCTCTCCCACAAACAATGGATAGGAGATGGATCTCATTTCTATACAAATATAATTTCAATTTCTTTACTACATTTACAAATTTAGAATTTTATAAAATATATATATTCATAACCCACACATATATTTTCACATTATATAACATTATAAATATAAATATATCTTGACATATTTTTATCTATAATATATTCAACATATAATAATTAAATATCGTAACATATTTGTCTATTTATAGAATTTTTTGTTGAAATTTATTTCATACTTCATTACATACATCTTCTTGCTTAAATTCAAAGGAATAAATGTACCATACGCAAGAAAAAGATTATTGCCAATTCAATATATTAATGGTCATTCCTATTACAAATTTAACTACTCCTACTTCGAATGTATTATTCACTAAAGTCTAAACATGAAATGAAGTATTAAATACATAGCTAAGATATTGAATGGAAAGTGGTTGACTGATCTTTTGAAAGTATAAAGCTTTCCGTCCAATTTCCACCATATCTCTTGATTAATATATCATCATTAATTTTTTCTTTTCCTTATTTCTCCATGATCCCTCCATTTCAGCAACCAACTACCGATATGCCTATATTTATGATCGGCTTCTACATATCTCTCCTATTTTTCCTCACAAGTCATAATTTGTTTATATATGATATTATCCCTTGAATAGTCATGCATTTTAGATAGGACAAGTCACGTCATTTCATATTAAAATATATTTGTCGACTTTTCAAACATTACCTTCTTTAATTATTATTGATTATGTAATCATTACCGAATGTTATTTGAAGTCTCCTTGCCCGTAGGTGCGTAAGTTATAGAAGACTGATATTTAATATCTTAGAATTGTAGGATTATTTCTTATTAATATATTACTCTTGTTAAGTAGTGATTACTTAATATTGATATTTTATATTAGATGTCATTATTCTTATATCTTATCAAGATGATATTAATAAAATTAATTATTATTAAAATAAAAATAATAAAGTACTATTTGTTGTTAACAATATTGATTAATTATTAGCATTACATTGATATTGGTCAAAGGATTCCATCCACTCCCTTTTCTTCATGGGGCAATGTAGTGCAGAGGTGTTGGTCGGGCCTCAAGTTCAAATATTGCTCAAAGGATTCCAGAGTTAAGAAAGGCATTGATAGAGACAAAGTCAAAGGGTGCCCCATGACCTGGGTTGGTTTAAAGCAAACTTTGATTGCACAACCAGTGGTAATCCCAGTCCATCAGGTGCAGGAGTGATTGTTAGGAATTCTGAAGGTGGAGTTGTAGTTTAGGCCAGAATGAGGCTCTATGATGGAACTAATAACCTTGCAGAAGTTCAAGAAGCTTTATTGGCAATTAAGATATGCAAATTGCTAAATGTGAGTAAGGCATTTATTGAATTATATCGAATGTACAAGAGAAGTATTACACAGCTTTAATGATTTTAAAATCTCTCATATTTATTGGAAGGGGAGTAGTGAAGCGGATAATTTGGCCAAAAGTGCATTATCTTTATCGAAGATGGAAGAGGTCACATTAGATAATGTCCCATCTCCCTCGGTCTATAATTAGTAAAGTTTAGTTTTCCGTTTATTCAGCCCGAAGCGTGCAAGGTAATTATTCTTTTTATGATTCAAGATGTAAGAACGGATGTTGATTATTAAAGAAGGGCTGCCTCTAAGAATTTGAATTGCTGTGGTGTGTAAATTTCTCCAATTTGTTTAGCAGATGAGGGATGAGGGAACATGGAAGCAGTGTTAATGGTTGATAACTTGATACTGTGAAGCAACAGAAGGGGTTTAGAAGCCGTGTTAGTTGTGAGAGGATGAAAGGGTTGTTGCTGGTTAAAATGGACGAGAGGGCAGATGCAATGCTTAATCTTGTGGGGCCTCAGTTTCAAGTTAGCATCAGGCTGTGGAGGATGAATGTGGATGTTATTTCCATTGTTATCTCCTGAGCTTTGGAAATAGGGGAGAGAATAGTTGAGGTCAGGCGTTTGTGACAGTCCTGTTTGAGGCCGAACTCCTCTTAGGCCTTGAATCCATTCTAGAATGGGCTCTCCTGAGCGTTGGTTTGAATTTTAATGAAGGATTTGAAAATATTATGGACCAGTGGAGGTTTAGAGTCTAGACGGCTTCCTTTCATTAGATGGTGGGGGAGGATCAATAAATTTGAATATAGAAGGGATAGGGCATTGGCATCGCAAAGGGAAAAGCTGGCATTGCAAAGGGTGGATGAACAGGGTGGTGATATGAATGGAATTTTGAAGGCTCCTATTCCACGCAGGAGACGCAACCGTAGAGGGAGGCATAGGCTGGCAATAAGGGTTTTAAGGGTGTGAAGGAATGTATCTGGCTTGAGAATGAAACATGGTGGTAGTTCCTAAAACTTTGTTTAGACGTTTTGATGATTCAACTTGGGCATCTCATGAAGGTGGTTTTTGAAACTTGTTGTGGAGGCCCTGTTCGTAGTTATCAGTGGTCATGGTTTCGGAATGTATTGGTAGTTTCTGCAGTTTGTAAACGGTATTCGAATATGCGGTGGTGGTTTCCAGCTGGTTTTTGTGGCGGTTTGACATGTGATTGTTGGTAGCAGCAGACAAGGGCTTTGAAGAACAACCAGTGTCATTAACACGGGTCTGCGTGGATGCCTTTTGGCACATTTTGTAATGAACAGAATGTTTGGAATTAATATGTAATAAAGATAGAAAGGGTGGATTGTATCAGGTTGTGTTAGAATATTTTTAGGCAGGGGTGTTGGTGCAAGGTTAAATGTTTTGCAAAAGGTTAATGATGGGGTTGAAGTAATTAGAGCAGTGTTGTATGCAGATTTGGAAACGTTGAAAATCTATGTAATTTCACCTTTATATTATTTAAATATTATACATTACCGACCAAAAAAAATATTATGATTTGATAAATAATATTATTGATTACTCAAGTAAGGGTTTAGTAGTATTCAAACCAATATATGTGTGGGCGCGTGCGAATATATGTATATATATACATGTATGTGTAGGTGTACGTGTATGTATATGTATGTATAAATTATAGTTCATGATAGTATTCCATCCAAGTCCCCAAGTCCCTGATATGTGAGGAATGTCACCTGGTATCCCAGGAGGCATATCAGCGGTACACTGGTTCAAACCAAAGAAAAAATCAAACAATGTCTGTTACAGCTCAGACACTGGATATCCCTACTAAAATAAAGAAGCATATGCACTAAAATAACAATCACCCACACCAGTTTAATTGTGCATGTACAGAAAGATACAGACATCGAAACGATGCAGACAAAACTTTATTCATTGAGATGGCAATTACGTGACAAGTTACTTGATATAGAATATATATTTACATTGGCTCTCACCTCCTGAGCTCTGCATATAAATTACTGCAGAGAATAACTCCCTCTAAAGTCCAACACACTAATATCTTGCTGGCTAATGTAAACAGCTAGATTGAATATAATAACACTGACACATCAAAGATATGTAAATTGATTACAATATCACCTTATTTGGATGCACATACAAATAAACTTCAACATTGCATATGTGAACTTACTTCAAGTATTGTCGGCCATCAAAGCCACCAATAGCATACAAAGCTCCACCCAAAACTGTTCCTGCTAAAGCAAATCGCTGCCAAAGTAGAGATCCAGACCAAGAAAACACAAAACAATTATATTAGCAATAAGTAAAAACAGATTTAGCAAACAGGAAAAAACTACAATCAAAGGCAAAAAAAAATTGAAGTATACTTGACTGAAAGGGGTTAAATGTTTTCTCAAAAAACCAAATTCAAGAAAGACAAGGGCAATATGCTTATTCAAAAGATGCTCTGAAGAATATAATTAATTTAACTATAGCTTCTGGTTTGAATATTGCAAATTATGTATCAACTTATAATTATTTATGCACCAGCTATGTTTCTAGATTGAATTTAAAGTAAAAAAGAGTATCCTCTAGTAACTTAGAAAATTGGGTTGTGTGTATGTGCGCGCGCGCGTGCGTGTGTGTGTGTGCGCGCGCGCGCATGCGTGTGGGGGTGTGCATGTGTACGCACACGTGCATGTGTGTGCGCGCGCACGTGCGTGTAGGTGTGTGTGTGTGAGATGAATGTTGTATCTAGCCGCATCCATATTAGGAGTCTTCAAAATAACTCTATCCATATCCAATACCAACTGAAACTGTATCCGTATCCATGTTCATGCAACTTTCATGCACTTGTAATTGAATTGCTTTATTTTCATTAATATTATTCTTTGAAGTTACATATCTATAATAATAATATTGACCTTACTGATCAAAAAATAATAATAATATTGACCTCGAACTCCCCCCTTGCAATATGCCTCTTGGAACAAAATGTCTAATTTGTTATTCATACCACTATAATGACAATCAATAAAAGCAAACAACTTCTATTCAAAATGTACAAATTTCATAGTATTTATTTCTAGGAATTCTTTAATGGTGATTATCAGTAAAATTATATCCCATAACTCAGGAAAGAAACAGCAGTAATAGGCAGCTTACATGAACTTGAATGAATGCTTTTCAGTGTGATGTGGAAGTTGTATAATAATGTAATAATATAAACCACACCCTGATGCACATAAAAAATTTAGAAATGTTCAAATGACCATTTGATCAATCCATTTTGTAATTCTGACCTCAAGATCAAACAACAATATAGTACACCTTATTAATTTATTCCAAATTTAGTAACCTGGTAAACAATTAATACAAATTAATTCCCTTGACAAGTATCTCTATATAATGAAGCCGCCAAGCTATATGTATATATCAAAGCCACAAGAGTTTTGTTAACATCGAAATAATTCTCACTCAAAGAATTTTGTGTTTTTAACTTTTTGATTGCTCAGTGCTTAAGTCCAGTTTATTCAGGAATGCCTAGTTGACTCACTTTCGAAAAATGTGGAAAATAAGAAGCATCGAAAAATCTTTTAAAGCCTGTACAGGTTAAATTTTAAATACTCCACATCTGGAAAGGATGGATTACGAGCTTATGTGACTACAACAACATCTTCATCGAAACCCACAAGATATTTCAACGAAAAGACCTTAAACATTCACTGAGTTGTAACTTCTCTTTAGCCCTAGCACCAACCAACAGTTCATCAATTTTGCATACACATCTGTAAGTCAGTTGATAAACCTGTTTGCAGATTCAAGCGGCAGTAGCTAAGTCAAAACAGCCAGCACAGTGTTCACACAATCTGAATTTGGAAGGAATCGTGAAGCGTTTGGAAGATATCCAATTTATAAAATACAATGTCAATAACCTGTTACAAAAAATACATTTATTATTTGCAGGGTTTTCCATGGTAATGGCTGGAATATCTCAGCTCAAAACTTGGGATTTTAAATGCATGGTAGGCACCCTTAAGAACTATCAATTGAATGCCATTTCTAATAACATGCATGTGGGTTCTATTAAAAACATATCTGTAGATCATGTATGTTTGTTTTGTGAGACTTGATAATTTCGCTTTGTTTATGAATCTGTTTTATAAACTCAATCAGTGCATTCAAAAGCATCCATGAGTTATTGCAACTACAAGCACCAGAGATTCTTCTCGTCTTTCAGGCAGAAAGACAACCGGGCAAGGTTTACACAGTGTACATAATTTATATACAATTTACAGCAATGATCTACTTATTTTATAAGCTTTAGCTTATTTAGAACTTTAAGTCAATATGTACAATTTGGAGATATTAAACTTTCATAAATGACAACAATATTTATTTATGATTTTCCTACATTTTTTTGTATGGATAAAGACTAATCATTTAAGTAATATCCTCTTTTTGAAACAAATATGAATTGGATCCAGGGCCTACTTATATTCCTCATAGGCTGAAGGAAGGATTTGTAATAAACTAATAGAATAGTGTTATTATAATTTATCC
Source organism: Cupressus sempervirens (assembly GCA_028749045.1). NCBI lineage: Eukaryota > Viridiplantae > Streptophyta > Pinopsida > Cupressales > Cupressaceae > Cupressus > Cupressus sempervirens. The sequence continues at coordinate 710,644,660 of CM053789.1, read as the reverse complement.
AGTTGTCCAAAACGTACCTTAAGCTATAAGATTGGAAATGAACACCATTCATTATTACTAAATGGGGTCCCAAAAGCACATAAAATTTATGAAGTGAAAAATAGTGAATATTCAATTAAAAGGGATATAAAAAGAGAAAATGGGGAGCAGCTGCAAGCAGTGAGATTCAGGACGTTTGGCCAGACTCCAGATGATGGGGATAGTGAGGACCAAGCAGAGGATGCTGTAGTCGGAATAAAGTACTTGTTATGTTTAGTACTTGTTAAAACTAGTCGGGTTGTGTAGTTAGGTGGTGAGGAAATGCGTCGGTTGGTTTCCAACTAACCGACACGTCTATAAATATTTGGAACATTGGTAATGTACTTGTGTGGTTTTTGGTATCAATAAAGAAAGATCATTTCCTTGCCTATTAGTACTATGGTATGAATGGTATCTGCGAGGTTTTACTTCTTGTGTACAAACTAAAATGTCCTATGTGGTTAACATAGTTTTGTATATTGAGATCTGGTTGGCATTTCCATTCTACATTTTTGGCGCCATTGCCTAAGTCCGAACCTAGATGTAACATCCAGTTTTTCCAAGTCTAAATTAACATCTAACATAAGCATAGAATACAGTTATAACTTCGATTTCATAAGAAGGCATTTACATCATTCATGTTCATGTGAAGAACATTACCAATAAAGTCAGTTAAAAATTTCTTAACTAAATACTTGAAATACCTTTAAAAGAAATTACTTCAGAAATTGAAATCACATACCTCAAAAAAAATCTGAGACTGAAAATCATCTAAGTATGCTTCTAGAACCACTCGAGTTAGTCCACAAATACGCTGTAACAATTTCTCAAATCGACTGCTATCTCAAAAATCATTTGATGAATACCACTAAATACAAATATATCTCAATTTAGGGCATCACATATCATCTTACCAATTAGGGCATCAATTACCATTGGTTTATTTAGGGCTTTTGGTATTGCTTTACCACTTAGGGCTTCCGCGACCACGAAATTCAATTAGGGCATCCGCGACGACGGATTTCTATCTAGGGTTTTCGCGATGACGGATTCAATTTAGGGCTTCCGTGACCATGGATTCAACTAGGGCTTTCGATACCACGGATTCAGTTAGGGCATCCAATACCACTGTAACACAATCAATTAGGGTCTTGGATTTCTTTTCCTTCGATTGCTTATTTGTGACAGTTTCTCAAGATTAGATAAATACTTATATTCAATATTCATTTATATGAAAGTAAAATGATGATAACAATGAAATACTTCAATTAAATCTTACCTTCTCATAAACAAAAATGATAATACCTGTTTCTGATAAACAATTGAATGCATGGCTTATCTCTCTCTGATGCATATCCGACATCTTGAGAGAGGTGAAACATTGTCAGGGGCTTTGCCACCCAACCTCGGACCACAATATGTCCCCACACGATCTCCAATAAGAAAGGCCCTCCCTACCCGGAATTGACAGGGAACATCTTACCATCCACTGGGCATCATGATATATAACACTCTTGACTATACATTCACAACTCTGCCTATATTCTACATAGCTTGATGGAGACTTTATATGTGCCTTCAACACTTAATCACGCATTTGATCATTTCCTCATGGGCTATTTTAGTTGCTCTGTATACACGACATCTTCTAAATCCCTACCTTATATAGCTCGCAAACTTCATTTGATACTTGTAAGTTTTAGTTGTCTGTATGTTTGGTTCGTGATGAATAATACCTATGACTAATGTATTGCCACATTTTAATAGCTACCGAGATCTTTATATACCCTAGTCACCACAGTAATGACAAGTATGCGATATTCTCAGTCCTCAGGTATACAAGTCGCTAAATGTGGCTTAGCATTGGTATGATGCCCCCATTTAGCTCCTATACCCAATTGTTGTGGTTGATCCTTTGTCCGCTAAAAGTCGCAATTTGTGTTGATAATGAATCGATGGCATGGTGTGAACTCTCACGGTAATCATGTGCAATATGAATCAACATTTGTATATCAATTATGGAATTCACTATTGGACTGTAATATATTCTTCGGACTGGACATGAGCATACCATTATCGTGCCCTATGAAGAGGTGTCGAATCCTTGCATAACCGCTATTCTCTGCCGCTAGTAGCTCCTATTCACCTTCCGTTCCTGAACTGTTACCCACAGCATGATAAGGAAATTCGATCAACATGAAATTAATCGCTGAGTTATGTTATCTTGGTCTGGCGGTAATGGTTTGAAAGACTGAAGAAAAAGATCTCCTATTGAAACGACTATGGAAGTCTAATAAATTAATAATAAAGTGCTTGACTCTAAGGCTTCTCACCGTTACAAGAAACTATACGAATTCCACTCAAATCAAATACTTTTAAAAGGGAAATAAAGTTTGAAAAAAAAGATAATTACACAATTCAAATTATCAAACAATTAAATCGATCTCCCCGCCAAGTATTATCATTAAAAAGGAATATTAAACCGAAAAGCAAAGAGTTGGAAAGTTATAATTCGAGAATTATAATAATTGAAATGTTATTATAATTCGAACATTATTAAAGTCTTATAGGCAACATTCCTTTATTAATTATTAAATTATAATAATGCCAAATCATTTCATATTTAAAAGCACGCACTTAAATATTTATTAAAAATAATATAACAAAAGATAAATTAAAATCCTTTAAGATACGTTTTATATTTAAACTCGATTATTTTAATTAAATTACTAAATAACTCATGCGAATCCCGCAAATGTAATTCTCTTTCAAACCGCTGGGTCTTTTATCTGTCTGCCCAGTGATGGTGATGCCCTGCCAAATTCTTTTCTGACAATGCTTCCACCCCTTCAACATGCTCCCTGCAAGGAATTCCTACTTAATTAAATTATAAATTATTTAATCTTAAATAATCATAACAATTAACCTTTCATCTTAATTCCATGAATTTGCAATTAACGATCAACTAACATGTCATCTTCACTTGAAATCATAACGACCAACTATCTTACCATTTCGCCAGATTATATCAAATTAAACTGCCAACTGATTTCATGCGAACCTCAACGGCTATATTTCAAGCTAGGTCAAAAATTGGGATGTAACACTAGAGGTCGATATAATGGAATGATGGGAAGGCCCTTTATACCGCTTATCCAAATAACAAATAGTGACGGAGAAGAGGAAATAACTAGGGAAAATCAGTTGACACGTGATCTAGTGACAGCCTAGGAAGTTGCGATCGATTAATACGTATAAAGGGAAGCTCGTGAGAGAACGGTCCCTGAGGGTAGGGAACACGACGAATTTTCGATGCCACCAGTAGCGTACGATCTCCTAGGAGAAATTCCTCGCCTGTTAGCACGAAATTTGTTACGAGTGGAAGAGGAAAGAGCAGAGACGCAAAGGGAAAGGAGGAGACAACAAGTACTACAACAATTTGCCAAAAGGAGGACAAGGGAGCATGAGGAATGTGAAAATTCCAAAAAGGGAAACAAACATCAAAACGATTCATGCCGCTAATTCCTAATATATATCCCAGGCAAGCGTAGGGAGAAGAAACTGAAGAAGAAGTCACCTTGAGGATACTACGTCTCCAACAGTTGGAGGAGAGACGTCATAACTAGAAAGGAGGACAAGGGGATTCCACAAGAATCCAAGAAGGATTGATTGAGAATACAATTGAAGGTATAGCAAAATTGGCCATCTCTGAGACACCAATAAAGAAGTTGGGGTACAAAAACCCAAAGACACCAACAGGAAGAGACTTCTGACAGGAGCAAAGTCAAGAAGAAGGAGATACTTTCAATAGTTCCTCCTCGGGAACAAACTTGCAATCAGGAGGAAGTGTTCCATCCGGAACTGCCCCATCCGGAAGTGTTTCGTCTGGAGGTGTTCCATCCAAAAGTGTTCCATCGTCGAGAGGTGTTCCACCGAGAGGTATTCCATTGAGGGGGGTTCACATAATGGCAATAGACAAACAAAAACTACCAAGGTTCACAGGCGATGGTTCCGAGGACCCTGCTCGCCATTGTAAAACATGTATAACAATATGGCAGGCAAATGGACAAAATGACGCGGCGGAGTGGCTAAAAGCCTTCCCAACCACACTAAGGGGTATTGCCATTGATTGATACACAGACTTAGAGGCGGGAAAGAAAAACACATGGAATAACATCCGCACAACCTTTGAAGAAGAATTCAAACTCTTGAGAGATGACAATGAAATAGTAACGGAGATCTACAACACCAGACAAGGACAGAGTGAATCTATCAAGGCCTATAGCAGAAGAATGAAAGAGCTAATAGGAAAACTAGATAACAAGCCAACAGATGGGCTGAAGAAACGATGATTTATCAAAGCAGATGCATGTACCCGCGCCATAGACATAGAGAGCGAGAGTAAAACTTCCAAGGCAAGAAGGCATGGAAATTCAAGCGGAAGCTCGGAGGAAAGCGAAGACGAATCGAAAACCATTCAAGCCCTGAGGAAAGACCTGAGGCGTTTGATGAAGGTGGTGGCAGGGAGTAAGGAAGAAAAGAAAGAAGGGAGAGAACTTTGGTGTACAGAGTGTGAAAAAGAAGGCCATACTAAGGGAGCTTGCCCGAAGAAAACATTTTGTGAGATCTACCAGGTACTGGGACACGAAATCAAAGATTGCCCCTATAATTTGAAAACAAGGAGCACCCAAGTATTCTTGACCCAAGGGGGGCAATCCACACCTCCCTCCACTCCGCCGAAGAACACAAATACAAAAGCCTCCCTAGGGGGGTACAGAAATAACGAGAGGAAGCAATAATAATAGTAACAATAATAGCAATAACAATACACCATGGCGGCCGCTCCAGTATGATTGTATGGGGAGACCGATGATTCAATGCAGGAGATGTAATGAATGGGGACACTTTGCGCAAGATTGTCAAAGTGGAGGACAAAATGGAGGGATGTTGTGCAAATAGTGTGGGCCAGGCAACCATGAGGATGCAAGTTGCCCAAGGCAAAAGGGATTAAATATGCTAGACATTGATGATCCAGAAGGTGAGATCCTTGCAGTCAGCAGGATGCAGGCCACAAAATTAACTTATCCGGATGCTACTATAAAAGCCGAGAGATTTCAGGAAACAAAGAAACACATTAAAGGTAGTATAAGGGAGGAAGGAAAGGTGAAACCAGAGAAGCCTATTCCAAATAGAGGGGCAATGAATATTGTGAGGCAAGTCCTGGAAATTGCAATTCCAGTAAAAATAGGTGATCTATCAGAAACACTACCCCAGCTGCAGGTAGCGCTATCATAGGGGGTAAACCCGAAAAGAGTAACCCCAAAGAAAGAAAAAGAGGGAGAAGTACGCACAAAAGACAATGCATTATTCACGATAGGGATGGGGAGAACACCTGCCATAATAGAGATGGAGATACTAGGGTGTAAACTCTCAAATATTATTGTGGATGGAGGTTCCAGTGTAAATGTCTTATCAGAAGAAGCATGGAAGGAAAAAGGGTAACCTCAACTCTAGCCTCCAACATTTCAACTAGTGGGAGCAGACCAACATGGAATCAAGAGTATAGGAACGCTAATGGGACAAAAAGTCATAGTAGGTACGCAACCATTTCTTCTTGATTTTGTGGTAATCACTCTAGAGAAGAAGGGGTACAATGCCCTATTAGGGAGGGGATGGCTCGTTGCAACAAAAGCTACCCATAAATGGAACCGAAACACTCTATTGATTGAGTCAGAAGGAAGAAAGTACATCATAGATCTTAAGAACCAGTCAGTAAGCCAGGATGTGGCTTCTGACTCTGAAGAAGAAGACTATGAAGGAATAGAACCAGATGAGGAAGGAGTATTGAGATTAGGAGAATGCTCAAAAGACGACACAGGTTCCCTCAATGGATTATTCCATTGGCAAATGGAAGACTATGAAATTTTCCATGGGGAATGTAATATGCTAGAAGTACAAGAATCGGAATTAGAGGAACAATATCCCAAAGGATACACAGAGTATAAGGAAGGGATGACAACCCTTAGCAAGACACCGGCACATAATTTTGAACAGAAGGTGAAATACAAAGAGGCCAAGCTCCAAGCATTGAACCTCGAAAACGAAGATCAACCTAAGGAAATATGGATAGGAGACAATTGGGACCCAATATTGAAAGCCGCAAGCCTGAGAATCTTCTTAGAATATAAGGACATTTTTGCTTGGGCATTACAAAGACTTGAAGGGAGTACCTTTGTAACTGTGTCCACCGGATACCATTAGTACCTAGAGCAAGACCAATCCGAAAAAGACCTTATAGAATGAATAAAAACTATGCAGAAAGGGTCGGGGAAGAGATCACAAAGATGTTAGAAGCAGGGATCATATTCAAAGTACAAACAAGTGAGTGGGTATCTCCTATAGTCATATCACTCAAAAAGGATGGTGCTCAAATTCGCATGTGTTGATTTCAGAAGTTTGAACGCGGTAACAATAAAAGACCCATTCCCCATTCCATTTACGGACAACATTTTGGAGGAGGTGGTCGGGCATGAGATTTATTCCTTCATGGACGGCTTTTCAGGGTATAATCAAATTAGCATTGTAGAAGAAGACAAGCTAAAAACCATATTTGTGGTTGAAGGTGGGGTATATGCCTATAATAGGCTGCCCTTCAGTCTATGCAATGCCCCAACCACTTTCCAGAGGATAATACTACATATCTTTGATGGAATGTCTGTGGGAAATTTTAAGGCATTCCTAGATGACTGATCGGTTTACAATATGCAGGAGCAACACCTAAAAATTCTGGGAGAATGCATGGAGAAATGTTAGAGAGCAAGATTAGCTCTCAATCCAAAAAAATGTAGGTTCATGGTTTCCCATGGGAAACTGCTTGGCCATATTGTCTTCAAAGAAGGATTGAAGGCAGATCCTGATAAGATCAAAGTGATTTTGGAAATGGAAGCGCCATCCAATGTAACAGGTATGAAGTCATTTCTGGGTCATGTAGGATACTGTAGAAGATTTATAAAAGGGTTTTGCCGAAGTATCATTGCCATTAGAAAGATTAACCAAGAAAGGTGAGCAGTTTGAGTGGAAGGAAGAGCAGGAAGAGGCCTTCTAAGAACTAAACAAAAGATTAGTCAGGGCCCCTATTCTAATATATCCCGACTGGGACAAAGAATTTTGAGTCCATGTGGACACCTCCAATTATGCGATAGGTGCCACTTTGGCACAAACAGGAAAGGAAGGACTGGACCATCCTGTGTATTTTGCAAGCAAGCTCCTATCTAAAGCAAAGCGGAATTATAGTACCACGGAAAGAGAAGCACTGGGTATGGTGTATGCAGTGCAAAAATTCAAACATTACTTACTAGCTACACCCTTTACATTTTTTGTTGACCACCAAGCGCTAATGTATTTAGTGAAAAAACTGGTGATCCAAGGGAGAGTAAGTAGATGGCTAATTCCGCTGCAAGAATTTACATTCAAAATTATAGTAAGGCCGGAAAAATCTCATGTGATTGTTCATCAGCTATCAAGGATTAAGTCAGGGGAAGCTTCTGTGAGGATTTTCCAAATGCACACCTATTTAAGATTGCAATTTTACCTCAATGGTATGAAAAAATTGGACACTACTTATCAACAACAAACTTTCCCAAGGAAATACCTATAGCAGAAAGAAGAAAAATTGCCTTTAAAAGTAGCACATTCCAACTAATCAAAGGGTTATTATACAAAATGGGATCGGACAGAATATTGAGATGCGTAATGGAGGAAGAAATTCCAGGGGTCCTCAGTGAGGCCCATGAAATGTTGGCGGGAGGTCATATGGGACCAGATGCTACAGCAAGAAAGGTACTTTTGGGAAGACTATGGTGGCCAACATTGTTCGCAAATGCAAGGGAATGGGTATTGAGTTGTGACACTTGCCAAAGAGCAAGAAGGCTGTTCAAAAGAGACTTCATGCCATTATTGCCATCCAAACCACAAGAATTATTTAAACGTTGGGGGCTAGATTTTGTCAGACCATTGCCAATAAGCAAAAGCCATCGATGTAAGTACATAGTAGTGGCAACAGAATACTTAACAAAATGGGCCAAAGTACGTGCTCTTCCTGACAATACTACTCTCAGCACCGCCAAATTTTTATATGAGCAAGTGGTTACCAGATTCGGGATTCCAATCCAGCTAACAAGTGACCGAGGACTAGATTTCATCAATCATACCATCAAGAGGATGACAAGTGAGTATAAAAAATTTCATTCTTTTTCCAGTCCTTATTATCCAAGAGCAAATGGCCAAGCAGAGGCTACGAACAAAGTAATAGTAGCTATCCTATATAAAGCTTGTGGAGTCGAAGGGCAAGATTGGGAAGAGTGAATCCTAGCAACAATCTAGGCATATAGAACTACATATAAGGCTACTACTGGACATACTCCCTTCTACCTCATGTACGGATAGGAGATCGTGGTGCCAATGGAACATGTAGTACCAAGCTTACAGATGGCAGTTGAAAATAGGTTGGGGGATGAAGACAGCCTCAAGGAGTGATTATATACTTTACATAAGGACATTTGCTCAATTGAGTACTGAGGTGGCCTAGTAAAGACGAAAATTTTGGCATGACAAACATTTAAAGAAGATGGATTTTAAGCAAGGACAACTAGTACTAAGATACAATGGGAAAAATCAAATAAAACGAGGAAAGTTAAAAGTCTGATGGCTAGGACCATTTAAAATATCAGAGATAAAAGAAAATGGAGCATAAAAGTTATCTAGTTTAAATAACACACCTATAAAAGACTTAGTAAATGGGTCTAAGCTAAAGGCATATGAAAGACAGAATAAAGTGGCAAGTAGCTATTTTATAAATATAAAAGAGTAAAAAAGAGAAAAAACTAAACCAAGTCCTTATAAAAGGAGGAAGTCACAAAACATTAATCAAAACAATTCCTGGAGAAACAGAGAAGGAAGTGAGAGAGAGGAAATCGCAGTGTGGTAGAGAGGAAGTTGCAAAGATTGTTGTACCAGCTCGACAGGAGAAAAGATTGGTCGTATAGACAGTAGTCATACAAAAAATACAAAGGGATGTAAGCCATATGACATATGGACGCCAAAGCATTTTCATACGGGGGCCACAGAACATACGGCATCAACAAAAATTTCGTACGAGGAGAGGAAGTACGGCATCACCATGTACGGAAATCAGAGGATGTACGGTAGATAAATTTCGTAAGAGGAGATAAATTGCAAATAAATTCCATACGGTATTACCACGTACGAAAATCAAAGGAGGTACGAAAGCCTTGAATTACATCCGTACGGCATCAATGGGAAAGCATCTCATCTGTACACGTACAACAAGGGTGTGGACAAGGACATTTAGTGTTCATACGGCAATCAGTCACATCCGTATGGCAACACAATCAGAGCTTTTCAGTCATACAACAATACAGTAAGAGCTTTTCACCCATACAGCAAGAACAGGTACGATAGAGTTCTGTATGGCAAGGGAAGACAATCGTACAGCAACAGTCAGGAAAACAACAGACGTACATACAGCGACAAAGGCAGACAAATGTGCGCAAGATATTCCCAATACCTGAGAAGTCCCTACGGCAACTCGGACAACTTGTAGAAGTTGGTTACAAGCAATTTCTGTGGAAGGACGGATGGAGCCACGACAGATACGGTATTGGAGGAAGCTAACAAGTTACTCGAGGAGGAAGGCATGGTGTCTTCACCCCTAGCGCCAGCTGCTACGGAACAAGTTGACATACAAAGTGAGCACGGAGAACCATCAGACACAGCATCCTTTGCAGCCAAGCATGAACTATTCCTCGCTGAGCTTCATGCCATGGAGCATTCTACTAGGAGGATCGTGCAACGGGCCAGGGCTCAGAATTTGGAGACCATCATCACTATGGCAGAGGCATTGGCCACCTTTATGCACACTGATTGCCACACAGATTGGAAACTACTTTAACAGGGTGGCTATTCCAACGAGGACATGGCTACCACATGGACAGGCAGCTCTATCATTTCCATGGGACAGGAACAATCGCCTCTCCTAGCAACGCTGACAACAATGGAGGTTGCCTTTCGAGGAACCTTTTTGAAACTTCAAAGGGAGAAGAACCTAGCTAAGGTTTGGGAACGAGAAAGAAAGAGTCTTCAGCAGCAATGGGCAGCGGAGAAAGTTGCTATGCAGGAAGCTTGGAGAAAGGAAAAAGGTGAATTGGAGCGCACGGTTGCTGCGGCGAAGGCTAAAAAGATGGACACACTTCGGGTATTACAAGGCGTCTGGGCAAAGCAAAAGACAGCAAAACAAGACCTACAATGGTTAAGGGGAACTCCGAGCATAGGGATGTCCTCCCGTCCTTCTTCTTGAAGTTAATATTGTTTTTTCATGTAGTAAAGTCGTCAGGAAGACGACTTCTTTTTTGGGGGCGGATAGATGTAGTCAAAATAAAGTACTTGTTATGTTTAGTACTTGTTAAAACTAGTCGGGTTGGGTAGTTAGGTGGTGAGGAAATGTGTCGGTTGGTTTCCAACTGACCGACCCGTCTATAAATATTTGGAACATTGGTAATGTACTTGTGCAGTTTTTGGTATCAATAAAGAAAGATAATTTCCTTGCCTATTATTACTATGGTATCAATGGTATCAACGAGGTTTTACTTCTTGTGTACAAATTGAACTGTCCTATGTGGTTAACATAGTTCTGTATTTTGAGATTTGGTTGACATTTCCATTCTACAGACGCAAAGTCAAAGTCCACGAATTTCAACTCCATATATGATGCTCATGAAATGAGGGCTCTCTCAACCATTTGAACATGGAAGAAGCTAAGAGAAAGAACAAGACCTCTAACCGAATGTCTATGGATAATGTCAATGTCAATTTCGAAAAAGATTCCATGCATTTTAATCCCGAGTAATTTCCTTTAAGATAAAAAGGCTGAAGAAGAACATTGTCATGGCAAAATTCATTGGAATATGGCTCCCATCATATCAGATAAAAAACCAACATCAGCCAAAATTAGATAACATTTAACCCAGAGGTTAGTAATATGAGTTTAGGGTTCATGTGAATTGCTTTCCAGATAGAATTTGTGCGAGATGTTCTCAAGGAAGGCTCATGGTTCATGAGCAATGTACAGCAAGAATTGATGATTGATGCCCTACCCTACATTCACCTTCATAAGCTGACACATGAAATATGGATGGAAGATATATTTTTCCTACTTTGGAACTCGCTTGGATAAAATGTTCGTTGTTCCATTGTTGTTAGGGGTATATAAGAAGCATCCTACAAAAGGATATGATGGAATTAAAATTTCAACGAACCTATTAAACATTCTATCAAGCTTTCTTCGATCCTAAGCGGACGACTTCAACATCTGGACTACGAATGCCTCCCAAGAAGATGTTTTAAGTGTAGCAAGATGGGGCATATTGCTAGAAATTGTTTGTTGGTGAGTAAGGCATGGAGAGATTTTCTTATAAATGCCTACTCATGTGGTCATGTCATCTTATCAGTAGAATCTTAGGACAACACAAAGGCTGATTTCATGTTGAGGTTTGGTGAATCACCTCATAAAGGCAAGACTAGGTAGGAGATTTTGTTCATTTCAAAAGCTCTTAAGGTGGAAAATTATGATCCATGGGTTTTGCTCTAGACTTTGAATGCTAAGTGCACCACATTTGACTCAACAAATCATCCTTGTGGGGAAGACATGACAAAGATTTCAAACAAAGGGATTAAGAAAACAAAGAAAATTCTTCAAGGATCGTCACTGGGTGAAGTAAACATTCTGGGAGTGAGAAACGACATAATTATTGATGTTGGGGAGAATTATGGGAAAGGCAAGAAAACATAAGTAAAGCTAAATTAAAGGCATTAGAGAATCTACAAAACAAAACACAAATTTCAATGAATAAATTTGTCAAAACTAAAGGAAAACACCTGCTTTCAAGGAAGAAATCATGGAAGTTGTCAATCGTAACGTCCATAGCCTCAACAACTCAAAAGAAATATTGTTTCATGAAGAAGTTAACTAAACTAGAAGGATTGAAATCCTTTAACTAAATCGAAAGGCTTGAATATCGTCTTCATTCAAGAGATAAAAGTGGGAAGTAATAGTTGTTTTGGAACAATTCCCAAACTATGTTAGAGAGAAGAGATAGAGGAAGATGGGTATGGCACGACAGGTGTGCTAGCCACCCTTTGGAATAAGCTAAGATTTGTAGGTATGGATGTGGATAGAGCTACCTTTTCTCTTTCAATTTACTTTAGAGATGTACAAGGAGATTGTCAAATGATTATTTCCAACAATCATGGACCAAACATGGAAATGGATGGAAGTACATGTTGGGAGCATTTTAGAAACATTAGAACCTCCCCCCTTGACAGGAACTGGGTAAATAGAGGAGACTACAATTCTATCATGTGTCTTGAGAAAAATCTAGAAGGTAGGCCCTCTCTCATATTCTAGCTCTTTTAAATTTAGTTATCTGTGCAAGGATCTTTAACCAATGGGTATTGCTCCCCAACTAGAATGTTTCACTTTGAATGATAAGAGTTGATGATAAAAATATTATGTTTATTAGATATATTTCTATTGAATTCAGATTGGCTAGTGGCCCCTATCTACTTTCTTTGCCAGGAAATTCAGTTTGATGGATTTGACCATTGGCTGATATCCTTGTGAATCAGAACCTTAAAAAATGATTAGGCTCCCCTTTAGTATTGAGGCATTTTGGTATGAAAATCCTCAGTTCAAAGAGGCCTTAGAGGAATGGTGCAATATAAATTAAGAGGTTACAAAAAAACATAGTCTAAAATTAAGGGAAACAAAAATGAAGAAAAAAGCGTGATGAGGAACCTCTTTGAGAACAAAATAAGGGTGGAAAATTAAGTTCAAAAAGTTGAGTTGGACATATCTTAAAAAGGGTTCACTACTAAACTTACGCATTAAGATAAGATATATAAGATAAATTTATTAATGTCCAACAAAAGACTAAAAAGGGTCAAAGCAACTATCGAACAAAGGACAAAAATTATGCATATAAAAGGGTTATAAAATGATGCCTGAAGGAGAACAACTACAAAAACAGGAGAAAACAAGCAGCAACAGAGAAAGGAGGATGGGAGCGGCCACAATAAGACACTCGAACCTCAACTACAAAATTGGAAAAACAAAGAACCCCAACAGAAAAGGATAAGTTGAGGGGCTAGTAGTGCACACGAAGCATCTCTAATACTTCCTAGAAGAGTAAAAAGGAAAGTCGCTACCAAAAATAGCTCCTCTAGGGCCTCACAGATCTAAAGTGACTTGAAGGAGGGGGACTGACTTGAAGGAGGGGGACCACACAGATGCTTAGTACCATGTGTTGGTTAAACCCCAGAGAAAAGGGAGGTGATAAGCTAACAAGACAATCCACAAACAAGATGTTGATGTTGGAACGAATGATCACGAAGTCTAATGACACCCTAAAGATAGAGGGCAAGGCATCTCTAATTTGTGAGCCTGAAAAAAGATGAGAGACTAAACCCTTCTACCCTCTAATCTCATTGCATATAGGACACTAAAAGATGAAGTACTTTGTCTCAGCCTCCCCTATACTCCATAACCATTAAATATTGTTAGCTTTGTCTAGCAGATGATCTATCCCAATACAAAGCCGATGAGAGCTTACACAGAAAAAGACCAAGAGGAATTGGAAGGGAATATTACCAATGGTGAGATATGTAAGAAGGGTGGATAATGAGTTTGTCTCATAGCTGCAGGAAGTTCTCAACATAAAATGCCATCGTAAGGTAAAGCTCCTTGTGAGGATTAACCCAACGAGTGCGGATAAACTACATGTAAATGACTATTCTGATACACTTGTTCAAATACTGTCTAGACGGAAGGAGGTGGTGAGGAGCAACAAGAATGTATTGAAAGGGAGGGAGATGATCCATCTCAATCCCAATAGACACAAGACAGGTTGAAGCCTCAACAAACCAACCATGGACCTGACCTAAAAAAGCAGATGCATCAATAGACACAGAGGAGCAATAAGCAAAGTAGTACTTATGGTGCCCCTCACAAGATTAGCATAGCCACATAGGCAATGCAAGAATCAAACAAGATAAATAAATAGCCCAAGTTTGAAGAGGTGAGCCCCAAACTCTACAAGGATAATATTAAGAGAGATGAAATGCTTGCACCTGATAATGTGTCAAACAAGAAGAATTTGAACTCGCTCTAAGGAAAGCCCAATCAAGCTCTACTAAGGAAGGTCCCCAAATTGCAAACCCATAAAGAACATTTCTTACTAATCGCTTCACACAGGTCAATTTTGAGCTTTCAAGATTATTGCAAGTATTGCAAATCAACAAATTCCCACTTGTATGGTCCTTTCAAAATAAATCAAAAATTTCATATTCATCATCGAGCTGGCTGCCGAGCTATACCACTTGAAGCATTGCAAATGTAATTTAATCCAAAAATGAAAGTCAAAAAGGCATTGAAGCATAACGTGGACATGGTGAAAGACAAAGAAACATTCATAATGATTTTGGAAGAGGATAGATACCCAACCGTACCACTTGAAGCATTGCATATGTGAGTCAATACAAAAATGAAAGTCAAAAAGGGACTTGACACATAACGTAGAAATTGTGAAAGACAAAAAAAAACATTCATAACGCTTTTGGAAGAGGATACTAGGAAGGAACTTAGCAGGTTGGAAGACTTCAAAATTTTGTGTGTTTTTTCTTTCCTAAGATATTTGTGTCTAATCTTGCCACCAACATTAGCCTTAATGGGAACTTTTCCAAGGTAACCGTAGTTTTTACCATGTTCAGCCCATGACAAATAGGAAAGAAAACAGATACTAATGCAAATCACTATTCATTATCAAAATGTTTTCGTACATAGCAATGATATCCATACAATGACAATGACTCTAATCATGATGCCAAATACAAAAGTGTTTGCAACATTTATAATGTACGAAACGGTGCAATGAAACGAGACAACCGTCGCCGCATCGGTAACTGTCTAACTACCCTTCTTTCGGACAACATCATCCCCCTCAAAAAAGAAAAGTCGTCTCCTAGCAACTTCAAAAACTAACAAAAATAGGAGACAACAACATACAATACAGAAATAATAAAGACTAAGGAGGAGGTTGCGTCCTTGAAGAGTTCTGCTCTTGGCACAACTCGTACACTTGATCCGTCCAGATGCGTAAATCCTTCTGAGTCCGCATATTAACCTCTACGGCTTCCTTCAAAAGAAGTGTTGCGTTCATTGCCTGGGCCTTAGCGATTTGCAATTCCTACTCAGTGGTTTCCTTGTCCCGCAATAGTGTTGTATACTCAACTACCCACATTGCCTGCTGGCTGACCAAGTACGCAGCTAACTTCTCTCTAGTCTCCCTCTCTTCTGTTAGAGATCTCTCAACTGTGGTCTTTTCTGATGCCCTGTCCGCCTCTACACACTAGTGAGCATAACAGACGCCTTTATATAACCCCACTATCTCGTGTGCCAGCTTCTCCATCGGAGTGTTGCACGGTCCCAGCTCAGGCTCGGTGGCCCAATCAGCCAACATCTCTAGTGTCTCAACTGCTGGCCATCCTTGCCCTCAAAGTAAGATCGAAACTGCTCAGGACAAACCCCTCGAAGATAAGCTCGAATCAAATGCAACTCTCTCCGACAAGTCATAACCTGTAATGCAATGGTGTGTCCTTTCTTTAGCACAACCCGCATAGCTCTGAGGTAGTCCCTGCATCTATCCTCATCTGACCCATAATCCTCCACCACATCGTCCATTGTCCATTCCCCATCACTATCCATCTCTGCCTCACTTGCAGTAGCCACGTCCACATCCGGTGCGGCCTCCTCCTCTTTGGGCGCATCCTCAGTTTGTGGAACTCCCACCTCCTGTAGCTCCGATATGGCAGTTGGTCCTAACGATACCCCTCCATGCCTCAGCGACTAAATGGAAGGAACAACCTCTGCAAGAATGAGTTGGAACTATTGTCGCAGGAATGCACTCGCTCTGTCCATCACCTCCATCTTCTCGAGTTGTGCTGCCTGTGTCGGTTCAATGCTCTCAAATGGTTGTACCAGCGAAACTCGTTGTACTGTCTAGGCTGGCTAGGCTGGCTGAGCGTCTGCCAATAAGGAGGACGAGATGGTGACCACAGCATCAAAGTTAGTCACATCTAATCGAACCTGAGGTTTGGACTCTGGCGCTAGCGACACTACCATCTCTAAGGCTAGCTTTGCTGGTGCAATGGAGTCTGGGGAAAAACTTTGTGGAGGCATGCCCTCGGTCGTGGCCCTCGGTGGAGTCATAACGACCAGAGCATATCTCTAGCCAAACGGAGGAATGAGCTTAGTGGTGGCAGTCAAGTGTGCCGAAGTTAGCAACTAGGGAGGGGTGAAGAATGTGGACCCGCTAGCCACCGCGTCGCTGCAAACTTCTGCCGAAGTACTCTCTTCCTCGGAATCGGCCCCACTACTCTCTGTGGTGACCTCCCGTTCGCTGTCCTTATCTCCGTATGCCTCCAATCCCTAGAATACCTTCTTCTGCCCGACCGCGGTTCCAGCCGTGTCTAAATGTCTCCAATAGAATATTGGAGGTTCTCCTGGTGCCAACTTCCCCCTTGGTGGAACCTCAAAATCATCGACCGGTACTTGATTAAGGGCTACCTCCAAAAACAAACCAATGGCATGGTGCAGCATGAAGAACGTCTGGTATTGGAGTGTCATAAACTCCTCCATCCTGTTAGTGAGGACCGTGGCCCAATCGTACATTATGTCGTTCATGAATGTAATCTATAGCAAAGCTATATCCGATGCCCGACTTGCCCCTATCAACCTGCTTTTGATGGCATCAATGATACATCTCCAGTGGCCCTCCCGAATAAAATCTCTCCGTAGCCCTCTACTCTTGGCACCCTTTACCACCGACTCCATTTCCTCCGACGTGAGATCGCGGCCTACTAATTTCACCCAATATGCTTTTCGTTTTTGTGACAACTTGCGGTTCTTGACCTCCACTTTCCGACCTCCTTGGCCAGGAATGCCAAAAAACCTACTGAAATCTTTTGGTATGAAAGAGATGGTCATATGGTGCTTCTTGTACACAAATGTATTGGTTCTATTGTTCCTATTGTATGATTCTATCATGGTTTGTAAAACCAATTCAAAGAACCGAATGGGAAATACTGGAAGTTGTATGGCCCAATGTACTTTTGCTCATACTAGAATTTGTTTAAATACCTTTGTGTCTAGAGTTTCTTGCCACCATTTCCGACACTCACTACCATTCAGTCCTTCAAACTGAACCGTGAGGTGTGAGAGGTCAGCCTTCACCTTTTACTTCTTACTGTTGGATGCTGTTGGCCCTGCAACTCGAATTCTGAAAGCCAAGACTCGCATTCTTCTCCATATATAATAACTGTCTCTTGTTTTATCTTTTAATGTACCCAGAAAAAATAGTTAGGGTTTCTCTTACTCTTTTTCTCTTTTGTCTCCCACGGCAATGTTTCCCTCATCAATTGCCTTTGATGTTCTCCACTTGCCTTTCTTTCTTCCCGCGGTTGATGTGCTTGCACTATATTCTTCTCCTTAGCTTCTTTCTTTTCCTTAAACACTTATTCTTCTTTTGGTTTCCTTACCGACATTAATAGTGATTACCGCGGACTGCCCTTCTCCACAATAAATGCTCTATGGTTGCAACTCTACACATAGTGGCTATCTCTTTTCCCTATTCTCTTCTTTTTAACACGTGGATGTGATTTTCCTTTACAACCTTGGTACCCGGCAAAACTTCTTTTTAACATGCAGTGGAACTCTTATTTTTTCCGCGGCTTAGTATTTTGTTGTTGCGGCTGAGTTTTAGCCTACAGCAGAATATTCCCTGTTTCATCGCTATTGCGCGAGTTTTTAAAAAACGTTTACTGGTTTTAACAGTCATCCACGAGAGTTTATAAGTTACCTGTGGCCATGTGTCCGCAGAACACTCAACGTCCGTGGGACAGGTGTCCGTAGGACACCCCACATCCGTGGGACCCGTTTTACACTTTTCTTTTCTTTTTCATTTCTTTTTCAATTTTTTTTTTCTTTTTTTTAAAAAACTAATTTTTTTTTTCTTTTTTTTTTAAAACTAACTTGGTCTGATTGGGCGATTATTACTTACTTCACCTTTATCACTCCTAGTAAATTTTTAGCTTCGATCCATTGATGGCCTCGAGAATCTCGTGCTCGTCCAAGGTCCACAATTTGATGGATCCATCGTCACCGATTTCTCTCACTTTATATGGTCCCAACCACTTAACCTTGAATTTACCAGGTTTTATTTCGTTGCGGCCATTGTATTGAAGCACGAGTTGGCCTGGCCGGAGCCTCGTACTTTTCAAATGTTTGTCGTGCCATGCTTTCTAAGGGGCCTGCGCCACTTTTGTTGGCCATTGTGCTGCTAATTTGCGCTCATCCAATTTGTTCAATTGGTATAGGCATTCTTGTAAACTCTCCATATCTCCCAGTCTATTGTCAATTGCAATTCGCAAGCTTGGGACAATGAATTCGGCTGGTACAACAGCTTCTTGACCAAACATCAACTGAAACGGCATCTGTCATATTGTGACTTTAAAGGTGGTATGGTAGGCCCACAATGCCAAAGGTAGCTTCTCCTCCTAGTCGACCTATTCGACGCCACATGATTTATATATGACGCCCACCAAAATTTTATTTGTGGCCTCTGCCTGGCGATTAACCTATGGATAGGAGGGACTTGACAATGAGTGAAAAATTTTGAACTCTGTCGTTAATAATCTAATCACATGGTTAACAAAGTGACCTCTGTCACTTGTCTACTAGATAGGTATACCATACCATGTGATAATTTGTTCATACAAGAACTTAGTCGTATTGATTGCAGAATTATCAAGCAGTGCTCGTGCTTCTACCCATTTTGGTGAGAAACTCTATGGCTACCACTATGTATTGGCAGCGCCTAGCCCTACTCGCCTTTAGGGGACCGACAAAGTCTAGTCCCCAACATTCAAACAACTCCTGGGCATGAGACAGGTACAATGGCATGAAATCCATCTTTAGCGATTTGTTGGCTCTCTGGCATGTGTCGCAACTCAACACCCATTCTCGTGCGTCATTGTAAAGAGTAGACCACCATAACCCAACCAGCAGAACCTTCTATGCTGTTGTGTCAGGTCCCATGTGGCCACCTGCCGATCCTTCATGTGCTTCCCTTAGCACATTTTGCACTTCTTCCTCCAGTACACATCGCCGTAGCATTGGATCGAGACCCATCTTATAAAGGAGACCATTTATTAACTTAAAAGTCCGGCTTTTGAGAACTAGCCTCTGGTGTTCACCTAGCGGCATTTCTCTGGGAAATTGGGACGTGGACAAGTACTCTCGGATAGATTTGTACCATTCCAGAAGAATCGCAATTCTGAATAGATGTGCATCTGGAAAGTCGTCATTAACTCCTTCCAGCACCTCCCCTTACTTGATTCGAGAGAGGTGATCAGCAATGACATGACTCTTCCTGGGTCGCATGATGATGGTGAAGGTAAATTCCTATAGCAGCAACAACCATCTGCTAATTCTCCCTTGGATGATTGGTTTATTTACCAGGTACATCAACGCCTGGTGATCCACATAAAAGGTAAATGGTGTAGCCAACAGGTAATGTCTGAACTTTTGCACCGAGTACACCATCCCAAGAGCCTCCCTTTCAGTGGTACACTAATTTCTCTCGGCTTTTGACAATAGCCGACTTGCAAAATACACTGGGTGATCGAGACCATGATCCCCAATCTGCACCAACGTCGCACCGATAGCGAAATTTGATGCGTCCACATGGACATGGAACTCCTTGTCCCACTTTGGATATGCCAATATGGGCGCTCCTAGCAATCTATTCTTTAGTTCTGAGAAGGCAGTCTCCTGGTCAAACATCCACATGGGGCAAAGCAATTCTGGCATAGTTCTTTATAAACTGCCTATAATACCCAATGTGCCCGAGAAAGGACGTTACTCCAGACACGTCTGTCGAGGCTTCCATTTCTACTATGACCCTTACTTTATCCAGGTCGGTCTTTAATCGCGTCTTGCAAACAATATGCCCAAGTAGTTTCCCCTAGGGAATCATGAACCGACATTTCTTTGGATTTAATGCCAACCTCACCCGCCGAAACCTCTCCATACATTCCTGAAGTGCCTTTAAATGGGTATCTTGTCCACTGAAAATGGATCGATCATCCAAATATGCACGGAAGTTGCCGACCGACATTTTGTCAAATATATGCAAAATGATCCTCTAGAACGTGGCGGGTGTGTTACATAATCCGAAGGGCATTTGGTTGTACGCATACACCCCATCCTCGACCACAAAAGTAGTCTTTAATTTGTCTTCCTCCGCAATGGAAATCTCGTTATAGCCAGAAAATCCATCCATAAAAGAGTACATCTCATGTCCAGCCACTTCTTCCAGAATCGTGTCAATAAATGGAATTGGAAAAGGATCTTTTATTGTTACCGCGTTGAGGCACCAGAAGTCTGCACATATTCGGATTTGGATCCCGTCCTTCATCGATATCACTATTGGTGACACCTACTCTCTTGTTTGAACTTTGAATATTATGCCGGCCTCCAGCATGAGCTGTATGTCCTCCTCTACATGGGCGGAGTAGTTTTTGTAAGTCCATGCAAATACATCCTTTTTTCTGGACAACATACCAGGTCCAATCAGCATCCTTAAAGGGACACCATATGTTAAAGCAAGGAGGCCTGTATGGGAGTTAAATGCAGGTCTGATTCCTAAGAGGTAGATTGAGGACCAAAATTTATTGGTTGTAGGGGTACAGCTGCAAGGTAACCGCAGCCTTTATAAAAGATAGATTGAAGAAAAAATTAGTTTGTCTTCCTCCGCAATGGAAATTTGGTTATAGCCAGAAATTCCATCCATAAAAGAGTACATCTCATGTCCAGCCACTTCTTCTAGAATCGTGTCAGTAAATGGAATTGGAAAAGGATTTTTTATTGTTACCGCGTTGAGGCACTAGAAGTCCACACATTTCCGGATTTGGATCCCATCCTTCATCGATATCACTATTGGTGACACCCACTCGCTTGTTTGAACTTTGAATATTATGCCAGCCTCCAGCATGTGCTGTATCTCCTCTACACAGGCGGCGTAGTTTTTGTAAGTCCATGCGAATACATCCTTTTTTCCGGACAACATACCAGGTCCAATCAGCAGCCTTAAAGGGACACCATATGTTAAAGCAAGGAGGCCTGTATGGGAGTTAAATGCAGGTCTGATTCCTAAGAGGTAGATTGAGGACCAAAATTTATTGGTTGTGGGGGTACAGCTGCAAGGTAACCGCAGCCTTTATAAAAGATAGATTGAAGAAAAAAAATTATAGGTTGTGGGGGTACAGCTGCAAGGTAATCAGGTCTTTTTATTCTCTGAATTTTAGGATTCAGATTTTAGGATTTTTTTATATAGATGTAGATCTCACTTGAAATATAGGTGTTTATGGTTCAACATTGCATTATGAAATCAGAATTTTCCCAAAACAAAAAAAATAGCATTATTGCAAAAAAAATTGAAAAAGTAAGATAAGATAAGATAATGATATTAATGTCCAACAAAAGGTCTTTGGAACTGCAGGATTACAACAATGAGACTGCCAACAGCAGGAGCACACAAAAGTGTCCGAAAAATAAATACAAACAACAACAAGAGAAAGCAAACAGAGAACCACAGACAAGGCCAAGAAGGAGGCTAGGATAACTGAATGATAAGCATGTCGAAGAGTAAAGGCCCCACTCTGTCTGTGACCACTCATAGAGGAGTGTCGCTGGTGCAAATATCCAGTCCAGGGTCTGACACATCTGGAATGCTTGGTAGATCTAGTGGAGCTAGAAAGCCTTTTCACACCATGCAAAGGGGATAATGGTGTGAAGAAGGCAGTAATGTGCTGAGTAGACGAGTGCCAGAAGAAGAAAACTTGTAATGTCCACTCTCTCGAACAGAATTTTATAAATATATCATAATTATTACCAAGTAATAATAATTATAAATTATAACTAATAAAAAATAAGTAAAATAAGTAAATAAATTAAAAAACAAATAAATAATAATAACTTATATATAATTTGCCAATAGTGGCATGTTGTGATGGTTAAGTTGTTGTGTTGTTATCCTTGCCATCAAGGTTCAAATCTCATGGGGATGAGGTCCCTCGTTTGTGGCCTCACTGGTTCATAGCTCCAGGTCAAAGCGTTTACCCCTCTTTAAAAAAGAAAAAATAACTTATATATAATTTATTACTAAAGAAACTATATATAATAATATAATATTTTTTATAGTAGTACAAAAATATAATATCATTTGCTCCAAACTAATATTTTTGTTAAAGATATTTAATTAAATAATAATTAATTAGATATTTAATTAAATAATAATTAATTGAATATTTAACCAAAATACATAAATATAACAATAGAAACACAATACTCATTACAGTATCACTAATATATTTAAGCATATATTCTAATAGGACTTTGTACAATGACCTTGGAATAAAGAAAAATTATACGAACTCTGAGATTCTGCGATTTCCAATAAATTGGACGGGAAACCCATCACATCTGCTCTCTGGAATTGACACTTCAAAATACCTAATCTGCAATATGAATAAAGCGCATTCTGTAGAGTCTACTTCAAAATGTATTCATTTTTCCTGATCGTCATATCACAACAG
The DNA here is from genome assembly GCA_028749045.1 of Cupressus sempervirens. Classification (NCBI taxonomy): domain Eukaryota; kingdom Viridiplantae; phylum Streptophyta; class Pinopsida; order Cupressales; family Cupressaceae; genus Cupressus; species Cupressus sempervirens. The sequence goes on along the minus strand of CM053789.1, from coordinate 710,621,857 downwards.
ATAACAGAATTTCTCTTGTTTATTATAAACCAGCATTTGAGGTGTATATATGGTGTGATTGTGTACTGCAAAAAATACAGAGCACTATCAATATCAAATTATTGATATTAATAAGTTGTTCTGAAGTTACAATTCCATGAGTTATGGACTGACTTGACAATTCTAAATTAATGACTAATTAAGTCAATCACTACTCATCCACAATTACCAGAACAGCGATCATGTTATGAAAAAGCATTGTTTACAATTAAAAAAGACAGTGGCTAAGGACACAATTCATTATGAATGGGCTCATGGCATGTCTAGTGGTTCAATGGCTTATCATTGGAAACATGTGATATAAGAAGGCAGTCCCCCATCACTGATTTGGGGGAGGGAATCAGCAGTAATAATATTCATTCAGCAATTTTACTCCTCACCCAGTGTTTGACATCATCCAATCAGCAAGTTTAAGATCCAGTCAGCATGTTGAACACTCAATCAGCAAATAAGAGATCAGGAATATAAAATAACAATATACAGCATCAATCAATTCATCCATCGATCAGAATTTTCCAACAATACTCTATTTTCCTTGTGCATGGTTTAGGCATGAATACATGTAATGTGGAGCCTAAACAGACTCAGAGATTAATCTTTTCCCACTTTCTTCGATGTGGTTTCCTCGCAGATTTCTTCTACGGGGATTTTGGGGAAGGGACCCCATGATAGGAGTCAAGGGACAACATCCCTTGTGGGGTCTGGGGTTATTTTTCTATTGGACGACATATTCTAGCCCTAATTTTGTAACTGCCATAAGTCTTGTATAAAATGGCTTAGGGTTAGGGATTTTAAAATGTATGATGATTTAGTAGCTTCTTGCGGTGGTATTTAGTTGCAAGGGATTGCAGATTGTAATCAGGTTAAAATCACAAGATAGTAATATTGGACTTGTTTGGTAGACCCCAGCAATTGCGTGAACCATGTTAAATCTTTGTGTCTTCTCTTCGTTATGTGTGCTTTATTCCTTTGTGATATTGGTTATATTTGCATGTAATTGTTATTTTTGTCTCTCTAATCCTAACATACAAATTAGTATCATTCCTTACAGCAGGGTACTGATTATCATATTCACTTATATACATAGCATCACTCTATTCTAATGTAAAGGGAATCAGTTGATGGATTCACCTCTTAAGACAATTTGTATCAGCAACCAACCATTATTCAATAAATTCTCAAAATTCACAAGAAGCTTATAAAAACTCAGACCACATAATTATAGACAAGCAATAAACTCTAACTAATGAAATAGCAAATAAGTGTAGATCAACAACTATTGAAAGACATTGTTGTTTAGAATGACATAAATTTGATAGAGGGGTGAACTAATCGACAGTAGATCATTTACATATACATCAAGGAGATATTAGAGACAGACACTTAATCAAGACACTGATTCACCAATATAACCCAGTCATTGGTTCCTATACAAGTTCCATAAAGTCAAACTATCATTACTATATGGAGGTCAATCTTGTTAAATCGATAATCAATTGCAATAAAATTATATTCAATTTATAGAGAGTCTGCAATACATTTCAGATCTAACACTTCGATATCCAATAGAGATTCCTACACATTGATCAAAAGTTTATATAATAGACATTGGTTGATCAGGGGAAATCACTAACATTTTAGACCATTCTAGTTGGCAAATCTAAATCTTGCATAATACCAAGTTACTTACATTGCATAGTCAATCTCTACATTAAAGATATTGAATATTCATGACCTAGCTCAAATGCAAAGACTAAATATTATGTGTAAGAAATTGATGTACTTGTCTTTGTTATGTCACCTTCCTAGTTGTCTACACTGTATTTATTAAATAATTAGGAAAGAATTAGTATTTCTTGATGAGGTTCTAAATAAACTATAACAAGTGAAATTATATTCACTATATTAAATAAACCTCAATAAGTGAATAATTAAATTCACTTAATAAATAAAGGCTTTCCATTTTAATACAGAATAAATAAAGTCTTTCCATTTTAATACAGTCAAATTCCAATTCTTGGAGGGGCCTGACGGTGTTAACAAAGGCTTAAGTTTGAACTACGGGGAAAATTTTAAAAGAGGCAAAGATTTTTAATAAAGCCATAATGGCCATGAATGCATCACGTGAGGACTGGAGCTCATCATTGAACTTTATTAAACTATACAGAAGGGCTCAAAATATATTAAAATTTGTTGTGCATGCACGAAGAAGAGGAAGTTGTGGATGACAAAGACCAGCTCGGAAGAGGAATTTTCTGATCTTAGGTTTCAAATAGAGATAGGAAATGCCTTGGTGTGAGTTCTGGGTATGCTAGGTTTTGGGATAATTAAAAACTCCTTGCAGCTTGGCAGCAATCAGAATATGCTCGCAGCTTGTGCAGGCTCAAGGATAATACCCCTTGATGCCACTAATTGAGACAAAACCCTCAGGTTGAGCTGATTAATGCAATGGTAGAAAATCATTGTTTTGCAAGTATTAAGAGAGAGTTTAGGCTAGGACATATTGAAAGTGTAAGGAGGCAAGAAGTCAATTATTCTTTGTATGTGGGAGCAAATCATTCCAACACCACCAGTAATAGTGCCAAGAATGCAAACCTTGGTGTGATGTCCCAATTTTTGCGAGTTCCTATATTTGGCCTAGTCAATTCACCATCGCGACCCTTGAGAGCTGACAGTGGGATTTGAGAGTCTCAGTTGTGGGGTTATAGGCTTTCTAGCAGCCTCTAGTGTGTTTTGGCTCTATTTGAGGAACTTACTATTTACAGTAAGTCAAACTGTCGGTTCTGATGAGCTCAGTTGAGTTAGAGGAGTTGAGAGATGCTCTCAATTTTTATTTCAGGCTTCTAGTTTGAGGTCCAAGAATCTTGGAGGGGGCGTCTATTTATATTAAGTCACCCCGTTAGGTTCATTCATCGTCTTTCTTCATCAATATCACTCCGATGTTGTCAGATTCCAATTATGATGCTTCTTCAATTGTTTCTGCAAGATGGGTGAATTATTATTATTATTCATCTAAATACACTAGGGTTGTTATTTTTCTTAGTGTTTAATATTGGTCACCTCAGTATCATAGCTCATTGGAATCGGGATGAAAGGTTTTTAATTGTGGGCACAAGAAACCATAGTTGGAAAACTCGCCAAATCCAAAAACTCGCCGAGCCTCCCAAAAGTTTAATCGGGAAAAACTCGGCCATTTAAAAAAAAAACTCGGGAAAACTCGGGAACCTAAAAAAACCGCTAAAATTTAATTCAAAATACATTTTTTTGCAAATTTCAATGAGAAGATGCATCTAATGAGTTCATTATAGAGAACACAAAAGAAAGAAGCAGGAGTTTAGATATATATAAATGCATAGTGGGTACAAAATCACATTCTCATGCTGAATGCTGATGGCGGGAAGCATAATAGTAAATAATTTGTGTCAAACTAGAAGTAAAAACATCATTACAATCACATTTTCTTCTTCCTAGCTCTACTAGCATATTGTAACTCTCTATCTTACATAATATATATAGGCTTTTTGCCTTTTTTTTTTAACAAAAAAAAAAAAAAAAAAAAAAATTTAAAAAGAGTTTTTCTGAAAAACTCGCCGATTTTTTGCAAAAACTCGGCAATTAGTCGGCGATTTTTTCTGGCGATTAAATTTGAGAAAAACTCGCCAGTCCCAAAAACTCGGCGATTAGTAAAAACTCGCCGATTATTCGGCGATTATGCCAACTATGCAAGAAACAATTGCCTTGTGTGTCTAAATATTATGTTATGGTGGAAAAGGTCATTTTTTGAGCCAAAAGCAATTAATAAATTATATTATAATGACACGTTATTATATTTTAATGTTGCGTGGAGGAATCTTCTTATGTGAAGTTCATTTGGGAAACTTGTACCATTTGGAGATTATAAATATGAGGCCATTTGATGGAAAAGTATCTGATTGATTATTTTCTTTCGTTGCCTGTGAGGAGTTTCTGAGTTTGTTGATTTTGTGCCCTTGCTGAAGTATAAGGGTTTGGAGACGAGTAGTGCTTTGTAATTCACAGCTGAGATATTGTGAATTAGTTTCTGAGAATTGTATTAAATCACTGCTGAAGTATAGTGATTTGTTTATTTTGGTTGAATCTCCTTTTGTATTTATCTGTGGCTGGGAGACATCATTACTGGTGGAAGACTTGAATTCAATCGAATTATCTATTATCTTGTATTTGTTGAGGGTTTGATGCTGATGGAAAGTAACTAATGAAAGAGAAAGTGTTGCTGCAATTTATCATTTATACTCGCAGTTGTTCTGAGGAATTATTGTGCATGTTGGAGGAGCTGCAAAGAACACATATAGAAGCATTTTTGGTCATTTATCATACCTTCAATCACAACAGGAGGATCTGAATTGCATTTTGAGGGCTGTTTTGCATTTCTGTAAGTCTGCAATTGAATCACATGTCCTACATTTGGAATGCTGATGGTTGCGATCCATTTGAGGGGAAAATTTTACACCAAATTGAGTTTATCGTGATTGCTACAGCTGGTTATCAGTAAGGCTGAAGGGAAGTGTGGTGAGGAAGGGTTGCTAGAGTAATTTGTTTTATATATATGCAATTTCAATTTCTCAGGTTGTCTTTGCTGTGTAAAAATCATAATTGCATCAATAGAAGCTGTTGTTTGTTTGAGTTATTTCATTAGCATTGCACTTTATTTGTATTTAAAATTTTAAAAAGGGAAACAAAGTAAAAAGCAAATAATCTCCATTCATCATATATACAGTACTAATGGAATTGCACGCCAAGTATTTGACAAAATGTCAAACTATTGTATAATGAAGGAAATTGATGTTTGATTAAGCCATAACCGGTTAAGGGTCTTTACAGTTTGGTCATATTACACCAATAGCGCATGTATTTAGAGCTAGGATATTGATATGAGCTTCCTGGACGTGGATGCTGATCTGGATGCAACTGGGAGCTGATCCAGAGGCGGATGTCTAGGAAGCACATCCGAAGGCATCCCTGTGAATCCGTATGGCACCCACAAGGCACCCATGCGCTTCCAGATGCATCCGTGAACCTAGGCCAAGAAAAGCATTTTTTTAACGACATTTTGCAACTTAAAACTCATTTGAACATGTGCGAATGTTTTTTATTCAATTTTTCGGTCCTAAGCCTAAAATGACCTTGAAAGCAATATTAAACTAGTATGGGGGTACTTCGGGACGACGGGATGCTCGGGCGAGTTTCCAAGACACGAGGAAAATGGACCTCATTTTTGGGATGGTGGGGGGACGGCGAGGGGATGGCAGCAAAGGGAGCACGGGCTAGAGAGTGGTGTTGTATAGTATACATATAGAACTTGAAATACTAGTTATTAAATGATGTTTCAGTAGTTCACTAGAACATACCAAATTAAAATACTTGAACATAGCAAAATTGCAACATAAATTAGAACCATTGACATTCAACATAGTAACGTATTACATACCCAATAGTAACATTCAAAAATCAAAACTCAAATAGAAATTCAAGTACACATCCCAACGACAGCATGGTTGCAAAATGGCAAAGGTGGGGGTACTTGGTTACTCAAGTACCCGATGCGGGGACGTCTCGAGGACGAGTGCTTCAAGGTTTGGGAGGGGGTGCGAGTCTCTAGGTTACACTACTTAAAAGAGGTCATTCAACCATTCTTCATCTCATTTTGTTTGCAGCTAGACTTTCTTCTCATTTGGTCTCCATTTTGGCATTTTGAAGGCAAGGTGACAATTTTCCACAAGGATCGTTTGTAGGGAAAGAGATAGATTCCACAAAGGAGTTTTAAGCATCTAAGGTAAGCATTTGATCCCATTCTTGAGTTTTTAATGAATTTCTTTGAAATTTTGATGAATTTTATCAAATTTGTGAAAAAAAAATCAATTTTTTTCTTTTTTTAATAACAAATAAAGAAACAAATTTAGCAATCTATTTTAGTAGTTTTGTATATTTTTTTACAATTGTATCTTGATGTTCATAGTTTTATTCTAATTTAACTTTATTTAATTTCTTATTCATAGTGTCGAGTTCGTGTCTGTCACTATTGTCATGTCTGTCACCATTGTGTCCGTCTCCGTTGTCGAGTTCATGTTCGTTGCCATCGTGGCCATCATCGACGTCAAGTTCGTGTCCCTCATCAAGTTCATATCCGTCACCGCCATGTCCATCACCGACACCAAGTCCATGTCCGTCGTCAAGTTCATGTCTATCACCATCATTGTGCCCGTTGTTGTCACCATCGTCGTATCTATTATCATCATTATGTCTATTGCCATGTCCAACACCATCGTCGTCGTCATGAGTGTTATCTTCATTGTCTCCATTGTCATCATTGCAACCGTATCTATTGCCAAGTCCATCATCATGTTTGCCACCATCGTTCCATCTGTCAACGTCGTTGTGTCTGTCACCAATGTCAAGTTTATATCTGTCGTCAAGGGTGTATCTGTCACTGTAGTTGTATCCATCGACAGCATCATGGTTGTGTCCATCATCATTGTGTCCGTCATTGTGGCTACATCGGTCGCCATTGAGACATTGCTCGCTGTCGAGGTTCTATCCATCATCGAGGCTTCAACCGAGGTTCTGTGTGCCATTGAGGTTTTATCTACAACTAAAATTTCGTTTTACACTGAGGTACTCTCCGTTGAAGTTTTTTCTACCAAGGTTCCCTTTACTGAGGTACTCTTTGTTGAGGCTCCCATCATCGCAGCACCCTTCACCAAAGCTCATATTGCCGAGGTTCTCACAGTCGAGCCCCCCTTTGTCGACATTCTCACTACTGAAGCTCTCTTTGACAAGGTTTTATCCGTCAAGAATATAATAGTGATCGTTGTGGTGGTGTCAGTGGGTAAATTTTTGCTAGCATCAGCGTCTATGTACATGACCATACCCAAAGAGATTTTTAAACATAATGACATGAAAGATTTCATCAATTTGTGTCATTGGGATCCTTGTGAAAGCTACGACAATGTTTATATAAGAGTGGCACAACAGATGTTTAATGACAGTGGGGTGCAAAGGAGGTTTGATGACAATTCACTCATTTTGCCTGCGTGTTTGGTTTGGGATCCCGATGACTCGGGATACGATAATGTTTATATCAAAGTGGCGCAGCGAAAGTTTGATAGCAATGTGGTGCTACAGAGAATTGATGTCATTTCACTTGTCTTGTTTGTGCATTTGATTTGGGACCCTGGAGCTATTGGTTTTTCGTCAATTTACGGATTGCTTGAGGGCAAGAAATCTTTGGGCAGCAAGGATTTGTCATGTCCCCAATTTCTTTAATGTAATAATTTAATTTAATTAATTAATTAACTGGTCCCAAAATTTAAACAATATAAAAAGACCTTTAATTAGTTACTTTAATTAATTAATATGGACTCAAGTTAATATTTGTATTTGTGATTCCGATTGATTTAATGTATCTTGGACCTATTTTAATTTTTAGTTTTCATTAGTAAGTGTTGTCGTCGGCTATCTTTGTACACCCTCGGAAAGGTTCCCCCGACGGGTATTTAAGCACGGCTTGTAGGCAGTAGTTGGTAGGCTATTTGGATTATTTTCTTTGTACTGCGAATTCCTATTGGAGTTCTCTATTGTTCACCATTTCGGAAGTGAAAGATCTTACCTACTTGGCTTTCCGGTTTCGATGGGATTCAACCCTCACCCTATTCCGTCACCTATAATACCTTGCTCGGATCTGGCAAGTCGAAGCACCATCTTCAGCTATGAGTATTAATTGGAGAATATCGGTATTCAATATCTATTCATGCTTGGCATTTACTTGATGGTGTTGTATTCTAATATTACTTGTATATGAGTTTGTATTCTCTTTCCAATACAAAATACAATACCTTGCATACTCCTCCCTCCATCCACCTCTCTATGCACTCCCTCCACCCCTCCGTACTTCTTCCTCCATCCCTCCGTACTCCTTGTACTCCCGCCATCTTCCATCATCTTCCATCCGCCATCTTCCATCTACCAACTTCCATCCACCAACCTCATCGGTACTCCTCCCTCCATCTGACGTACTCCCTCTGTACTTCTTCCTCCATCCCTCCGTACTCCTTGCACTCCTTCTACCATCTTCCATCTTGCAACTTCCATCTCCATCTCCCATCCTCCATCTTCCATCCATCATCTTCCATCTGCCAACTTCCATCCACCAACCTTCATCCATACTCCTCCCTCCATCTAACGTACTCCTCCCTCCATCTGCCTCTCTCTAGACTCCTCTCTCCACCCCTCCGTACTTCTTCCTCCATCCCTTCGTACTTCTTGTACTTCTTCCGTCATCTTCCATCTTGCAACTTCCATCTCCATCTTCCATCCGCCATCTTCCATCTCCCAAACTTCCATCTTCCATCTACAAACTTCCATTTGCCATCTTACAACACCATCTTCCATCCTAACAAATTCCCGTGTTATATTTCATTCCTCTGTATGGGCATATCCATTCCACCCTACGACATCTTGCTCCACTGTATGGATTAAACATTTCCCCCTTTAGACGTGGACAAATGGTAAGGTTCGAAAAAGGAACATTACACATAGCAAGAAATTAGATTGCACTGTTCAAGAATAGCCACCACTAGCAGTCAAAGTTCAATGAGAAGGCAAGGAGTCAATAGTTTCAAAATAGTAGGATCTCCTTTACGAAGACATGCCACAAGAATCTCACAGGTTTCTAGACGTGGCTCATATCTTTCAAAATGTAATTATTGTCAAAAAGTAACAAAAGCAACCCATTCAGTGGCCTATATTCTCAGATCAAACTTCATTTTATGGGCCCTAATGGTAAAGGATTTGCAATATGCAAAGTCACAGATGGGATGTCCAATGCACAAATAGCTTCATTTATAAAAGAACAAGAAGTTGCTAATAAATTGGTTAAAAGATTAAAACAAAGTTTTTATCAACCTCCATCCAAAACAAAACAATGCAATTACCAGCAAACCAATTGTATCCTCCAAACATGCATTGTTGCAAGTACCTATACAAGTACTAGAAGAGGAAGAGGTAAAAACTACTACCTGCAAAAGAGGTCCATTGGACACAATACTTACAATGGAGGCAAGAGAGTGTGTTAATCAAGCCATTGCACGTTGCCTCTACGCCCATGATCTTCCTTTCAACTTGGTGAGATCACCATATTCGAAAGAAATGGCAGTGGCCATAAATAAAGCACCAACTGATTACACAAGTCCCGGGTATGAAAAGTTGTGTACTCTTTAAAAAAAAAGGCTTGTGTAGAGAAAGCTATTCAACGAATTAGAAGTTCATGAAAATCTTTGGGTGTTTCTATTGTTTCCGATGGATGGAAAGATACAAAAAAATGGCTATCGATTAATATGATTGTAGTTTTACCTAAGCAGACAATGTTTTTTAAGGTAGTTGATTATGAAGGGGAAGTGAAAGATTCACAGTTCATTTCCAAAGTTCTCAGTGAAGCCACAGAGATGGTGGGTAGTCAGAATGTGGTCCAAGTGATTACAGACAACATCAAAAATTGTAGGGCTGCAAGAGCTTCAATTGAGGGCTGATATGACCATATTTTTTTGACACCATGCACCATACACTCCCCAAACTTGCTCATGCAATAAATTGGCACTCACATAGATGGGGTGAAGCGAATTTACCAAGAGTAGGAGGAAATACAAATGTTTGTGACAAATCATCACATGTCACAATCTATATTCTCCAAATTGGAGATGTTGAAAGTAAATTATAATTCCTAAATTTAATTTAGTTATCTAATTTGAATAAATTTTATGTCATGTTCAATTATCAAATTGTATATAACTTTGGTTAATATTTATTGACATATTGTTATGATTAACTTACTTAGGTGGTTGAAACCACAATTGCATCTCATACTATTATTATGAGACGACTTGTCAAGGTGCAATGGGGCACTAAGCAAAATGTTTATTTCTAGCTAGTGGGGTATATGGAAGGTTTCGAATTCAGAGAGGACAAAAAAGATCTGGGATGACAGTAGGCTCATGCGCAATTTGAATTAGATTCACTAACCCTATCATGACTTTGCTTCACTTTGTTGATACAGATCAGACTTGTTTTGGGGGATGTCTATGATGGCATGGATACAATGGTAGAGAAGGTAAAACTTTCTATACAAACACATGAGAATGACCCCACACAATGTCAAGCCTTATGCAATTAGCTAGAAACAATAATTCGTCGTCGTTGGGAAAACATGACTACCCCCCATATGCCTTATCTCTAACGTACTATAGCAAGGAAGTACTTTCTATGCCAAATAGATTAACACCATATGTGAATGAAGAAGTTGCTATTGGGTGCTACAAAGCTTTTGCAAGACTCTTCCTAGATGATGGCATTCACATAAAAGTTAGGACAAAATTTCACTTATTTTCTTCAAGAGCAATGTTAGTCCACTTGCAATAAGGACCAGTGTGACATGGAGCTATCACATGGTGGTACCTCTATGGTCAGCCATTTAAGCATTACAGCCTCTCACAATCAAAATCCTCTCACAAGTAAGTTTTTTGAATTTCTTTTCATTTTTACGTTTTACTTTAATTTTGTAACTATGAACATTGTCCAAGATACACTCAATGAAGTGTAACCAGTTAGGCTCAAAAAAGCTGAAGACTTGGTTTACATTTATACCAACTTACATCAGTTGTCATGTAAGGAGGATCACTAGAGGGAAGGGGCAGCCAAGCTTTGGGATGCAAAACCTAAGCGTGTGAATTTGAATGCAGTTGTCATGTAAGGACGATCACTAGAGGGAAGGGACAGCCAAGCTTTGGGATTCAAGATCTAACTACAATCACAAATAATGATGTTGATAACATCATGACACATGATACATCTAGCACAAGTGGAACCATTTTTTGTTCAAATGATCTTGACCTTAATACAGTTGAAGATGATGGGAATTTTTTTTGCAAATCCATATGATTCTGATTCGGATTGATGAACATTGAATCATGAACTATATTTGGATCTTGTAATTGTGATGATTTTTTGTTTTGCGTTGGAATCATGAACATTGATGTATATAATATGGTTTATAATCTTATTGAATATTCAGTTATAAGTATGGGTGAAGTATCATACTATCAAATGTTTTAACATGTGTATTTCTTTCATATATATATATATATATATATATATATCTGCATCCACCAAAAAACATTTAGCGCTTTCAGGGACCCGATTCTCACATCTGCATCTGAATTTACACCCGATTCGGCAACTTAGATTTAGAGCCCAGAAATAGTCGCACAAACTGACATCAGGTTGAACGCTGCAAATTGTAATTCTCAAATTTCGATAGCATATTTTTATGTTGCTCAATAAATCCATGCTTCGGATTCATGAATTAGCTTGTAATTGAATGTTTCAGAATTTTAGTTATTTTGTAGTTGTCAATTCCTAATTTGCAAATCATTCAATATACCAAACAAAAAATTATAAAACCTCAAAAATACAAAAACAAAATCAGAATATGCAAGGGAGTCCAAAACAAACATTACGCTGGTCAAAGATAAAATTTGAAAACAAATTATCCATTTTGAGACACATATCCAACTGGGATATTTCAGTCTTGAATTTCCCAGATAACCTAATAGGGGACATTACAAAACTTTTATAAGAATCATTGGGCATTTGAATTGTTAGTTCTCAAAACCACAGATTGGAAATCCAAGAGCTTTGCCACTTCTCCAATAGAATTACTCAATCAGTTTTGGCCAACGAACAAGAATGATCTCCTGATTCAATTCTCCTACACTTTAGGCTTCACTAAACCTTGGCAGGTATACCTTAACCTTAAACCCTGATCACTTGGTTCAATTTTTTTCTATAGCAAATTTAATTTTCTGAATTCTTAAGTTGGCAAAATTCTTAAACTCAATCAAAATAAAGTTATATGAATGCTTTGATATATTTACTTGTGAAATGTATATTATTTAAGTGAAGCAATAGTGTTTATGATTAATGGATATGGAAAAATATTGAACTTCAAGACCTTAGACATCAGCCCGCTTTTACCAAATAAATTGGACACCAGTCTCTTATCCAACCTTGGGCAAATAGAGTCAAACTTTCTCCAGACCCTTATATACAACCTTGAGAAATAGTGTTATATGATCCACTACTTTATAGACTGAAGTTTAATTCGCAAAACAAACCCTAGTCTAATTAAATTTAATTTCTTTGAGAAAACCAATTAGACAAAATTCACATGGACAACATTTCATATGCAAACTTTGACAATCAAAAGCTTATATTGAATTAACTTCTTCATCATTAGAAGCAATTGATTTTGAAATCAATAATCACAGGGGATAAATCTGAACAAAATATTTGAACTTTAATTTTCAAGGTGAATAAGGAAAACAGGGCTCTTGCATTAAATTAGAAAAATGGGTACAGATAGTTTGTGCTTCATTTACAATATACAATATAACAAAACTTTAAAAAACATCTATTCCATCTTCTTCTTATTTTCTCTTTCTGTACTTCTCTTACTTCTACTCATTGCTTGTTGACCCTTCACCTTTTTTGTGCAAATGATACACTTTCTTATTTATATCTTAACACTAACAGAATGTGACTTTTTAAATCCAAAAGTCATTTCTCTTCAAAAATAAAACACCTCTCCCTTGATTTTAACCGCCATCAGTATTAAATGCATTTCTCAACAAATCACTGTCTTTATCAATTGCACATCTTTCTTTTTCATGTTCTTTCAGACTAGCACCATTTCATAATTAAAACATCGTGATTAGTAATTGCAGTTGTCTTGGTTTGTATTTTGTTCTTAATACTAGTGTTGCCTTATAATTTCTTTGACATCGCAAATATATCGATGGTTATTTATTTTTGTCTTTACATGAATCATTCTAAACTCCCATCACCTCATTCAGTTTGTTCACATTTGACGGTACACATTCCACTCCATAGGCAAGTTTGATGTGGAATCCTTTCTATTATATACCAAACATCAGTGTTCGATTAACTTGTTTCCATCACTCAACCCCTTGAATTCCTTTATATAACATAAAATTTGATTTCTTCATCGCTGTTTATACCTTGAACTCCATCGTTGCTTTTAACAAAACCATTGTTCACTTTGTTTTAAGTCATTGCGATATTTAAATATCTCGGTGCGTTTTCATTGTATATGCCCACAACACAGTTTGTCCTTCCATGGCAGGTTCTGGTTTGATAGCAATTACTTTTGCTCTGTCTCAAATATCCATGCTGTCAGATATGATGTATATCACAGTGTATCTCATAAAGTCTAGTCATTGATATTTTAACCCATGTATCTCATAAAGTCTACTCATTGATATTTTGACAACCATAACTACATGGGTTTTTGTCTTCATCTGATTTACTGCATCTCACAAATCTTACTTGGCAGGGCTTTGTATTGCGTGGCTTCCTTATAAATTATTTTGCAGTTGATTCATGTCTACTATTTAGCATGATGGTCATAATCGATTCTGGTCATATATTACTTATTTGTTGGTATATTCTATTCCAATGTCGCTGTCATCATTCTGATATCTTAATGCTATCGTGCCTTGCTGATGTGGATTTATATTTTTCACGAAGTCTTATTATATTCAATAGATTTCAACAACTTTAATATATTGGCTGACCGCTTGAATTAACTTTTGATTTTATCTCATTTGTTGGATGCTATATAAACTCTTTTTGATATCTGCCACTGTTATATAAACTAGTTAGTATTTGTCTTGTTTCCAATCTTTCACTGCTCATTCATTCTAAACCTTATTCCTTTGCCCCATACGATCGATGATAATATTAGTTCTCTGCCACATCAATCATTGTAGTATCCTCTGAATGCCACTGTGTATTGCTTGCTACATATTTATCACTCAACATAATTCAATGCATCTCCTTTATGCTTTTGACATTTGACATCAATGACAATATTTCTAAATTTGCCAAAATTTAGAGCTCCGACATGTATAAAGATGCATTTTAACATAGACTGCGACTAACTAATATTGCATTGATCAATTGTCTAAGCACCTTTTAATTATAAAAGTAATCAATCAATTGATTATATAAAAGCAGTCAAGCATAGAAGTAACCTATAAAGCTAAGGAGGATTCGTTCAGTTGTCATATTTCATAATTAGCAGCAACTACTAATACCCCAAACTAATCATATCTCTGTCTTTTGTTTTGGTTGAAGTTTTTCATTTTCAATAAGATCAGTAAACTCATTATTTACTTCCATCCTCATAAATAATTTTAGTAGAAAATCATCTATTATAAGAAAACTTAATAAGAAAACTTACTGGTCCATTTTTTATCACAGTAAATATCAACCTCTCATAAAATGTTTGCATTGTGTAAAGAAACCAATTTTGGTCATAACCTCTGTACTGTGCATTTGTAAATTAAGGTCCAAAAATATATTGCATTGAAAGAATTTGCATCATCCTACAGATGGATGAAGAACAAAGATCCTGCAATGCTCAAGCTAGAATATGATATTTATAAAAAACAATGTCAAATATTGGCAGTTTTACAAGACACTGTCAATTATTTGAAGTTTTATAAGTCAGTGTCAATTAAATGAAGCTTAGACAAGCTATTGTAGTTATCAACTTAAGTGGACTTGAGAAAAAATAAATAAAACTAGAAGCAGTTCTTACTTTTTGAAGCATGGTTCCATAGGGTATCCAACTGCCAAGAAAGGGATCAAACATCTCCACATCAGAAAAATATTCTGCCCCATTTCCACCACCTAGTGCAAATAATTTTCTATCCAGAGAAGCCCCTGCTAAGCTGCCTCTACACAGATTCATTGATGGGCACGTAGTCCATGAATTACTCTCCTGATCATACCGTTCAACTATACAGAAACATTCAGAAGATTCTCAGACCTTTTCTATAATGCAGCATAACAAAGGAATAGTGACTACCACATTTATTGTGGAGACAATTCATCAGTTTCAAAATGGGAGATGAAGTTATATCTGATTAAATACAAAATAAGTTTATTTTTATTTTTCAAGAGGGAGAAGGATGTATAACAGAGAACATATGCATACCACTATTATACCAAAGACTTCCATTCCCACCACCAAATACATAAATGCATTTGTCCAGAATAGTTGCTGCAGCGTATGAGCGAACACTAGGCATTTGTGCAAGAGATTTAATTGTGTCTGGTTGTGGTGAATATGCATCAAGTGTATTCAACCATAAATCTTGGTCTCCATTATATCCTCCCAGGAGGAAAATTGAAGGGACAGAATTTTGTGGCTCTTGATCATCATGACCAGATATGCCTACTTCCCTTCCTTCCAATAAACGTTCAAGTCGTGCAACTTGCTCCTTCAGAGTCTGAATTTCTGTATCCATTCTTATCTGAGTAACCAGATTATATGTGTAACATGTGAGAAATAAAATCATTGAGAACGAGACTTTTGGGACTACAATATTTCAATATAATATTGCATGGTATACACTTGTCCTACAATGTTTTCATAAACATCAAATAACTATAATAGAAAATCCAAAGACAGTTTGAAAAGTAGACTCATTGAAATATTGTAAAATTATCTTGCCCTGTTGCTAAAGAATTTTAAATCCCAGGTCAAAACACTAAGTTACTCAGAAAGACAAGAAATGTTTCATGCTGTAGTAACAATTTGAGATTTGATCAATGCATCTTGACCTCATATCAACCTGTTTGGCCTAAGCAACATAATATAGCTTTAGAAAATAAATGAGTTGAGCTTTGATAAATCACGGAGCAAAACTTTAGCATAAAATACAGTTTTCACACTAAATTGTATATACATGAAAGGTGAGCATTTGACATTTCAAATTCAAAGAACCTTGAAGAAAAAAAGTGAAAAATACAAGACAGAAAGTAAGAAGATATTTCAGTTAAAAAATGGGAAATATGAGAAGTCAAGAGCAATCCTCAACTCAACATGTTCACTGCACCTTAAGAATGTGAATGAAGTGTCTTGCTCAATACTAGAAGTTCTCAACATATGCTTCTAAGATAAGTCAGACACCACATGATGGATGTCTGGATATTTCTCTTACTGGGAGAGAAATTAAGTTTAACTAAAACGGACTTTTTTAACAGCCTTTGCAATATTAATAATTTAGTCACAATTCCCTAGGTCTGCTATAAGAAGTTGAATCTAGATCTGAAATGATGATTGATTGAAAGAAGTAATTTTAAAGGAGACAAGGCTCCTTAAATAATGAAATATAAAAATTATGTTTCTAAAAGAAAAATTTGTTAACTACGAACTGAAATAGAAATATACTAAACTATCTAATTGACTAGATACATTAAGTGACTATATACATCTAAAGATACATTAAGTGACAATGACCATTATGAAGTAAATAAATATTATATCATTCTAAAATCTAATAATCTCCCTTAACAGTCCACTTATTAAATTAGATCTGCAAGTCATTTGGTCATAAAAGCATAGAAGGCAGCCCCCTTCTTATCAGTACACTCTGCAACATGAGCCTGTTGTTCAGCCCCTCCCTAGTGCTCTTAATCTTGTCGACATGACCAAATTTACCACAATCCTTCCAACATGATGTTGGGTAACAAAGCTAACCCTCCATTTGTCCAGAGACACTGGGATCAGCTTCAAAAAACTTCAAAACTCTTAAAAACAACAGTTTCGCCCAGAGTTGACAAAAGCAGCAATGTTTGCTACTATATCTGATAAATTACATACATGAACAATAATAAAGATGGCAGTACATACCAGATATAGGAGTGAAATATATCCTTATTCGTTCATGAATTCATTACAAAGAAGAAGACCAGAGATGGTTGACCAAAGATTACAATTCATCCAATTACACCATCGTACCTTCACTGGCAGTACACAACATATTTATAGAGCCTGATGGTGGCTAAGAGGAAAATTAAACATAACAACAGGCATTGTACACTGACTACATCACCCCCCTCAAAAGAAAGACATCTTCAAGACAAAAAGGATGTATCAAATGATATCAAAGAAGACTAATGGCAAGAGTGTAGACAATGACTTGTTAAGTTCAAACTCAAGCTTATACTGTACTTCAAAAAACAAATGAGGGTCTGGAGGCAACACCCCTAGCAGTATCAAAGGGCGATGCCCCCAACAAGATCAAGGGGCAGCGCCCCTCACGGGGTGCAAACCATACAGAATTCCATTGCGTACATCTTTTTTGCGACATTTTAAGATGTCAAGAATAATGTTGAAGAAGCTCAAAAATACACATTTCATGTCAAAATTATGATCAAATCATACTCTCCAATGAGATTGCAAGACATGTCATGACACTATATGCTTATGTCGTACAGAAGAATGGCACTGAGATGATCATACGACATATGGATGTGGGGGCAATACCCTTAGTATGATCAAGGCATAGTGCCCCTAATGGGATTTGCCAGGTGCAAACCACACAAGATTCCAAGTGTACATCATTTTCATGACTTTTTAAGATGCCAAGAATAAGATGTCTGGTGAGGATCATCTGAAGGCATTTATAAATGTGATTGATGATTTTGGGATAGAAGTTGAAGATGTTATAATGAAGTTCTTCTCGCAATCCCTGACAGAAGATGCTAGGGATTGGTACACAAACTTGGAAGATGCAAATATCAATGGCTGGTCTGAATTCAGAAGAATGTTTAGAGAAGAATATGGAGATAGCATTGATTGAAGGTTTGTTGCAAATGAATTCACCAATACTCAGAAGGGATACAACAAAGCAGTTTTTTATTTCAATGAAAGGTTTATGAAGGTCTATAATAAGGTTCCGTCTTATATGAGGCCCAATGAACCTACATGTCTTGTGTTATAGTGTAATGCATATGACCCTAAAATGAGGTTTAAATTAAGAAACCAGGAACCTCGGACTCTTAGAGGTGCCTGCAAAGCAGCGTTGCACATTGGAAACAATACAAAAGCATCTAGTAAAATAGATAAGAGAGATAATGTCAAAATTTTATAGAATACAGAAAGGCATCATTCCAGACAACCTAAGGAAGAAGATGAGCTTGATAAGGTCACGAGTGCATTGAAAGACCTTACTAATAGGAATGGAAAAATCAGAAGGGTCTATCTCATGACAGACCTAATTATTAAACACAAAAAAAGAGCTCCTTGGTTACATTATCAACCTTATAACACCACTGGGGATGATGGAAAACCAATGCACAACAATCAAAGGGGTGCTTCAAGTAACGAGATCTCTGACTTGTTAAAAAGACCACATGCATATACAGTTGAGGATAGTTCATGGTGTATCATACATCAACTGCCCCACTCACCTGTGCAATGTATGGTGGCAAAATAAATTGGACCACCTGTGGTGTCATGCAACGAATGCAATAATACCCATTGCATTCAACATTATTAAATCAACATTATGTCCACTATATCTAGTGGGGGGAGAATACTCATCTTATGATGAAAATAACACAGAGATAGATTACTGATGATCAGAGACAAATAGAAGAAAATTAACATCAGCAAGTCTTTTCTGATGATGAGAATCAAATGTGAAGTGCCTTAATGAATATTGTTGTTTCAGAACCAAAGGAAATCAGCCTCAGAAGACTATTAGATGAAGAGATCAGATCTCTTACTGCTGCTGCCATTGTCCAAGCAAGAAGCAATTACAATTTGAGATATCAAGTTGTCAATACTGATCAAGGGAAACTAAGTAGCATATTTATTATGGAAACATAAAAAGTCATAAAGGGCCTAAAGATGCAAAGAAACTAGATGAGAAGAATAAGACAACTAAAAACTAAAAACAACCAATTAAAAAGTGTGAAAAATATTAGAAACAAGACTAGGACTCGGCGCTGACTCAGCAAGGCTGAAAACTAAGCAGAAGGCTGCCCATGTGGATAGGGAGAAGCTTACCAATGAGTACCAAAGCAACTTCTTTAACTGAGAATGAAAAGATTCCAAAATCTAAGGTGGGTAAGACTCATACCACCAATTCTCAAAATGTTCCTACGTCTGCATGATTCAACTTGTCTCAGATAAGGTATCAGTTCCTTTATTAGAAATGAAAAAGACAGAAAAATGTAGAAAAACTGCATTGTCCTTAATTTAATACTTCTATAACACCTAATGGGGATCAAATCAGAATTTTGGAAAGGGAGTTGCATGTGTAAATGAAATTGATGATGAGAACTCTAAAGCTCCTTAAGCATATATAGGGAATGTGTTGTATTTACTGCTATACCTTGTACATTACATGCACAGAATAATAATATAGATCACAGCATATAAAAAATACAGGAGTAAAATATATCTTTATTCACACATGAATTAATTACATAGAAGAAGACAAAAGATGGTCGGCCAAGAAATACAAGTCATTCAACTACACCATACTACCTTCCTTAGCAATACACAACATGTTTAAAGGAGCTGATGATTGTCATCAGGAACACCAACATTAACCAACACACTTATAACTACCCAAGAGTGATGACAAACTTGATATATATAATTAATACATTGCAAGATAACCAATATTATCAAACAAAACAATAGGCATTGTACGCCGACAACACATGTATTTTATGTCACTTTATTGAATAATAGAAAACATGAAAAAGTGCATGATTAACTTTGGATCATCTACAACTGTAATGTCAGTATGGATAATGAAAGGATTACGTTCCTAAGTGGGTGTCTTATTGCACTAAATAGTACAACTTTTATGTTTTGTTTTCCATTCAATTTTGAATGTACTAATAATACAACAGAGCATGAGGCACTTCTGCTAGGTCTTAAATATGGCAGTGAAACATTGTATCAAAATATTAAGGTATTTTAGCGATTTTGAGTTGGTAGATTCACAGATCAAAGAAAAATAAAAGTTCAAAAGATTGAAGCAATATAAATCTGCAATATGGATACAGTGGAATTTTTTTCATGCTTATTCCATTGAATGGATTGAAAGATTAAAAAACGTCACAGCAGATTTTTTAGCTAACATTTCTTTGAGAGCTGATGATATAACCCTTGAAGGAATTTCAAGAACTGGGGCTGAAAAAAAGACATCACTACCTAACAACATTTGTAATTGACAAGCTTCTAATGATGATGCAAATTTGTTGAAATCTCTACTGTGTACAGATGATTATGATTCACAGGAGATTGACTTGCAAGCTTTTGCTGTAATTGTGGATGGTAAGGAAACTGTAATTGTGGATGGTAAGGAAACTTACTTTTAGGAATGAAATTATCTATTTGCTGCAATACCATTGTAAATTACATACATGAAATAATAATGCAGATGGCATTACAAAGTGGAAGACTAGAGATGGGCAACCAAGAATTAGAATTCAACACACTTCCCATTACTACATTCCTTGGCAGTACACAACATATTCAAATGACACAGTGGTTGCCAAGAGAGACACAACCATTAACCTGCTGACACTTACAACTACCTAAGAGTGACAACCAATGGATAATTAATACATTCTCAGATAACCAATATTATCAACATAACAATAGGCATTGTATCCCAACTACATCATCCCATCCCCCAAAAGAAAAATTGTCTTCAAGACAAAATGTATACATCAAGTAATATTCAAGAAGACTAATGGCCAAGGTTGCATGGGTACGTGGGTACGGGAACGGGAACGGGTACGGGTACGGGTACGGGTACGGATATTTTTCAAAACAGGGGACGGGGGTACGTTGTGTATGTCTAATTTTAATATTTTATATATATATAATTATCTTATAGAAAATCTGAAAATGAAAATATCAGTCATGAGTCATGACATTGAGCATCCAAAACAAGAAATCCAAAAATGTTTAAACTTATAAATTTTAATATATGAAACTGTGATAGTATGCTGAAGATTGTGATTGAAGGGTCTGGGAATTGCTCTGCTGTTTGAAGAAGTACTCACTCAACATTGATATTAAGAACAAGCTGCCATACTGGCTGAGAAAATCAGAGAGGCCATACATGCTGAGGTGAGTCTCATGAGTCTATAAGCTGGCTGTACATGTCCAGGAGGGTTTAAAAAATATCAGTTTTAAACTTTAGAGTCTAGATACTTGACAGAGAAGACAAACTTTAAATACACACAATAACAGTAATAACTTCATAATGATAAAGATACTTAAGTTTTAACAGAGAAGACAAACTTTAAATACGAACAATAACTTCATAATGATATATCAATATCATATAGATAGGACACATTGATATTAGAAATGATAAACTTCTAGTTTAAACTTAAAAGTTTAAAGTTTAAACAGTGAAAATCAGAAAAAGTTTATGACTTTATAGATTATAATCTATTGTTAATCAGCATTGTACCAAAGTCTCAAACTGATTACATATCGAAATAAGCTTGATAAACAGCAAGCTGATATGCAAACAAAAAACTAAAACAAAAATCAGACATCTTAATCTATTTTCTAGTCTTCTATGTCTTCATCATCCATATCAAGGTCCTCAGTTATGATGCTGTCCAAATAGTCATCACTCTCGAGCTCAGGTTCCTCTGCTGGTAGAATAATAATAGGCAAGTCAATAAGGCCATCTACTTCAACCTCTCCATCCACAAGGGCAGCAAGTTCTCCATCAGGTGAGATTTGATCCCATTTTGATGAAGGGCCATCATTGTATCCAGGATCTAGACGAGAGAGGAGACGAAGTGAGCTGTGAATGTACACCAATTTCTCTGCTTTCTTTGACCCCAAACGGTTTCTCAATAGTGAATGGATGAACCCATAAGTACTCCAATTTCTCTCACAAGATGAAGAGCTAGCTACTTGTGAGAGCAATCTTATGGCAAATGATTGCAATTCAGGAGCTTCACCTCCATGGTTCCACCACCACTCTATAGGGTCTATCTTTAATTTCATATCATATAAAGCTTCCACAGAACCAAACTTACCTTTCCCACGTGAAAACTTATTCCATTGACTCCTTATAACTGCAGCATCCTCACCTCGGCCATAGATCTTTTTTATTGCAGCCCAAAATCCTTTCATTACCTCTCTATCCTGATGTGGAGCCCTCTTCCCAGTCACTTGTATATCATGCCATTTAGGATTAAGAGCATACGCAGCACAATGAAGAGGTGTGTTAAGCTTATTCCATCTTCCATGTAACTTCTCCTCTATCAAAGGATATAGAGAAGGGTCTTTTATATCAGTTATTGTCTTCACTTTTTCACACATGGAATCTATTGCTTCATAAATTTCTCCCAAACATGCCTTATCTGAATCTGCATATCTGATCAGCTCACATATGGGCTTAATAAACTCCACAACAAATTTCACATCAGCCCAAAAATGCTCATCAAGAATCATACCTCGCACCTCAACAGCAGTATCTGAAGTAGATTGTCTCCAAGTTGTCCATGCGTCACTAACAACTGTGGAACACAAAGCTCCCTTGACTTCACAAAGGCGGTCAAGAAGAATGAAGTAAGAAGCAAAACGTGTATCAGCAGGTTTGAGTAGCTCCACCTTGGCAAATTTACGATAGATGGCTTGTGTGTGGTGGTGATTGCATATAAACATTTGTATTTTTCTCCCCTTCTCTATGAGATCTGTAATCCATTGAAACTTGCCAATGTCTTTGAGTGCATTATTCAACGAATGCACACAACAAGGTGTCCAAAATATATGCTTGTACTTTTTTTGCACCAACATACCTGCTGCTTTACAAACAGGGGCAGCATCAGTAACAACTTGGACCACATGTGTAGCCCCCACATCCTCAATGCCCTCACATAGCTGGGCGTGTAGAAATTCTGCATTTTTTTCTTGCCCTGAACAGTCTATTGCCTTCAAAAAATAAGGCCCTTTGCTGCATGTTACCATGATATTAAGTAATGGACGATTTCTAGCATCTGTCCACCCATCCATCACAATACTGCATCCCTCTGTAACCCACACTCTTTTCAGTGGTGTAGTTTGTTCATCTAATCGACTTTTCTCTTTATCAAGTAAAGTAGTGCGAAGCTTTTCATATCCAGGTGGTTTATACCCTGTTGGTGCATGAAGGATAGCTTGGACCATCTCAGTGTAGAAAGGGGAGCGAGAAACATTAAATGCAATTCCATTTGCATAAAAGAATCTTGCAATTGCTGCATCAACAGCATCTCGACCGATCACATCAAACAATTCTTCAATGGGATTTGAGCTGCCAATGTGTTGTCTCTTGCGAGCTACATCTGTAGTTGAGACATCTACTTCTGAATCTCCATGTTGACTCTGTACATGCCCTGTTGTTGAAGCATGAGAGCTCTTCTTAGCAACTTTCCCTTCAGCCCTTTCTTGCTCCCTTATAAGATCATATCGTTCCACCTCATTTGTACAAGGATCAACACCTACCCCAGATATGTGAAGGAAGTGAGCCTTCACTCTCGTGTAAGAACCTTTCCATTTCAAAGGGCAAAGCTTGCATGTGACCTCGGCTGATCCACCTGAACCCTTCGGCCCTCGAACACGATCAACATACTTCCACAAAGGATACAGCGCTTGCTTTCCTCCGCCTGACATTCTACCTGGAAATTTTTTTAAAAAAATTCAATAATTAGTGTCGAACTGTTGAGAAGATATTGTATAGCAAATAAAAAAGAATTAAAGACTTAAAGTTGCTTTATATTGCTTTATATTTTAAATTTAATATCTAAAATAAATTTCACTTTAAAATTTAAATGATTATTTAAATTGTAAACATCTATTTAAAATTTTAAAAATCTATATTGATATTATAATTTAATTTTTTTTAAATTTAAGATGATCGTGTATTGTTACAAGTCAAAATACTAAATAGTAAACTACTAAACTATAAATTAATTTAATTAAATCAATAAAATAATACTTTAATTAAATTTTATCAATTTTAAATTATATAAAAAATTAAAAATTAAATAAATACTAAAGTTAAACAATAACATTTAAAATTAAAAATGAATTTCAATAAAGTTATAAAATGTATAAATATTGAAATTTAAAAATATTTATTAATTTATTAATTTTATTTATTTTAAGACTTTAAAGTTACGTAGTTCCATCATATATAAAAATATTAAAATATTAAACTTTGTTAAAAGTTAAAACTAAAAACTTTAAAAATTAAAAGTTTAAAAATTAAAACTCAAACAAAATTAAAAAACGTTGAAAAATAATGTAAATGCGAGCAGAAAAGATGGTAAGGAAATGCGAGTAGAAAGAAGTTGATTAATGGATACCTGTCTGTGCGAGCGCCGAGTCTGTGGTTGCAGAAAAATGGGTGGAGTTTCTGAACGTTGTGTGGCGTCTGAACTTCGCGTGGCGTCTGAAAAATGCGTGGCGTCTGAGAAAAATGCGTGGCGTTTGAGAAAAATGCGCGAAACCGTCTCTGCCCTTCCGTTTTCCGACTTTCTTTGCCCTGCGTTTAACCTTGTCTTCGACGTGCGTTCAACCTTTAACCTCGTCTTTGACCTGCTCGCGGATGGAGAGTTTTTAATGCCGCGTTTTGCTAATATAACGCCGCGTTTTAGGTTACATTTTATTTCAACTTTCCAGCACGACAAATTGTGCCGCCTCTACCTTTTCAAAAGCTGACGTGGCGTTTTACGATTTAGGAAACGTGCCCTAGTCCGTACCCGGTACGAGATACGCGTACCAGTACCCGATACGTGTACCAGGGGTCTAGGTACGCGTACCCGTGCAACCTTGCTAATGGCCAAAGTGTAGACGATCGCTTGTACTGTGCAAACTCAACATTGTAGTGTACTTTGAAAATCAAATGGGGGTCTGGGTGCAGCGCCCCTTGCGGGACTCTACGATTAATTCCCCCAGAAGGGTCAAGAAACAGCACCCTTGTGGGGTTTTGGGGCAATGCCCAAGGCACACTCCCTATCACAATAAAGCGAGGGATCGAGTGGCAGTGCCCCCACCGCCAAGACCAAATTAACACCTTCACAACACAAAACTCCATAGCACACAAAAAGTTATTGGTTTTTTTAAATGCCAAAAATTACATTTACAAGGCTCAAAAATAGAAAATTCACAATGTTTAGCCAATTTATAATGTCAAAGTTTTGATTAGATTATATTCACCACATTGGAATTAGCTGCACTCCTAGAAGTTGTCTACCAAGTCATGCTCCATCCACATCAATCTAATAAACTATGCAACATCAATAGTTTGTGTTGCCTGTACGAACAAATGACCAGAGAGTTGTGCAATATTAAAAATAAAATTGCTGTCCATACAAACATATGGTACTTGGATGATCCTAAAATGTACTAAATAATTGAATGCCACCTTTCTTCTACCAGACGACATATGATACAATACAAAAACCCCACGCTGATCATTGTTGATGTCATACAACTAATTGAAGGTCACATATGAAGTACGGTGTGAAGCCACATACGATAGGTTTTTGTTGATAGCACACAATTGATTGGCGGGCACAAACAGCTTATGGTGTGAAGGCATGTACAATTTCTTTCCATTTGATGCATGTTCATGATTTGTTTTGTCTCTACATGATGACATTGTGGTATGATAGTGACTGCCTAGAGCTTCAGATTTTGTACTAGCCATAAAAGGGGTCACACAAGATTTCGTACAAAAGGATGCAAGTGTTGTATGCTTGTGACAAGACACTTTGACTGTACAAGATGGACTTGTCGTACAAGATGAACTTGTCATACATGGACAGAACATAGAATGAATTTGTTGTAATGGACTTATCATATGAGATGAGCTTTTCGTACGAGATGATTTTTTTGTACATGGATTGGTCATACGAATGAATTTGTCGATCAAGATTGAGTTATTGTATGACGTTATTGCATGGTTGTCCTATGGGATGACGTTTTGCTAAAGGTCAGGTCCAAATTGTCATCTAGGTTATTCCCACACAATCCTCGTACGAGATGTTTTGCCTAAATATGTTGTACAAAATGTGCCTTGAACTAAGTAGAATGATTTCGTACTAATAGCAAAAGGGTTCATTCTTTTGGCTTCTTACTACCCCATGCCTAACAAGACAAGGTCTTGCCAATTTTATCTTCCACTACTTATGCCAAAGACAAGCATGCCCTTATGGAGAGTGTGTCAATCAAATAATAGCCTTTGCAAAGTCTTCATTGTTTTTTTTTTTCCATTTTCCATCTTCGTAGTGTCAGATGTATTGTCCAATACTTTACATGCTTTCATTAGTTTCTCTTCCACAAGAGTTGTAACTTCAAAAAAATTACACATTAAGGGGAATACCTCATAGTCCTCCATTTGCCAGTGAAATAGCCCATTATGGAACTTGTCCCATCTTTAGAATAATCTTCTAACTTGAATGCCTATTCATCATTTGGTTCCATGCCTTTACTTCTTTCATCTATTTCTAGCTCTTTACCTTCTGAGTTATTCAAAGGAGCCAACCTCCTCACTCACCGACTGTTTCCTCAAATCAATGATGCACTTCCTCCCTTTACTCTCATTTGAGTGTATTATGCTTTTGATTTTAGTTTGGCTTTCACCATGACTAGCCAACCCCTTCAAAGGAGGGTGTCATACACCACTTCTAACAAGCTGACATTAAGGTCTAGAAAGAATTGTTGAGTGCCAATGATGACCTTCTATTCTATGGGACCATGTAGAACTAGGTTAATGCACACACACTTCGTCGACTGCTAAAGTGGGGACATTACAATCCGCTCCCCTTGAAATTGCTTGTCCTCAAGCAATCTTAGTATAGCCTATTGAATAACCTGCTCACTCTCTCATGTAGCATCCTCCTCCCACAGATCTTTCCATCTAACCAAATACTCCTTCACTATCTTGGTTCTGAGTTTCCTCTCTCGAGTGTCCAAAATCGCCTCAGGTACTAACATGAGCTTCCCCTCCTCATCCAAAGGGGGTAAATCTATAGAAGAAACTACACCCTGACCAATGGCTTTCTTAAGCCTCGACACATGAAATACATTGTGCACTTGACTGCCCTCTTGAAGCTCAAGCTCATAGGCGACTTCGCCCACTCTGCGAATCACCTTGTAGGGAGCATAAAATCTAGGCTTCAGCTTCTCTGCTCCGCTCCTCTTGAGCAATGACTACCTATATGGCTGTAGCCTCAAATACACCATATCCCCTACCTCGAAACTGCGCTCTACCCTATGCTGATCAGAAAATAAGCCTAAAAGTTGGAAAAGATTTATGGAAACAGCCATTTGTTATAAAAATAATGCCTTGTGTTGCTAGAATTCTTTTGAGATTGGATGCATAACTAGCAATGTTTGAAACCCAAAAAGCCCTCAGGACACTCCACTCGGTTCTACTTTTGGTTCAGCTCTAAGCAGTCTAGACAAGTAAACTTAGGTAGAACCTCATCCTATAGAGGCTTGGATTACTAGTTGTGTTAAGGGGCTTCCATATAGAAGGCAAACGCAAGAGATGCATGAGATGACTCAGGTAGATATGAGAAGGATGAATCAAAATTTAGTAGAGAAGAGATTCTTAATCAATTAGCAATCCCATCTGGCTAATGATGATATTCAAATTTATGGGGATGTTATAGATGGATCCTTTTTCTTCAAAAGAAGCACTCTTTTCAAATGAAGCAAACGATAGAGAGATAAAGACGAGGCATTGCTAGACCTTGCTTCTCTGCACAAAATTGAATGGACTAATATATCCAATCATAAAGCCAAATCTAAAAGCAAAGCATCAATTTGCATGCTCCAAAGGTGATGATCTTAGAGGAAACAAATCAATTATATGCTTAGGTAAGCCCATGTGGACCTAGGTTCTCTTTTTGAGCTTTATCTTTATTCCATGTTGGTTATTTCAATCTAATTAATTATTTTGGGGTTGTTTGGGTATCTCTGAGATGAATTTAAATTTTCAAGAGCGGAGGCCCCAATAGAACCCTCTCTAATTTACCCAGAAAAAAATTAAAAACTATGTTGCAACTCATTAAAAGTAGGTTCAATTCCATCATTTTAATTCTTCCGTGAGTCCATTTATAAAAGCTTCACAGCCAAAATTGGTTATTTGTCAATTTGACATACCTGTTTGTGCTCCAAATTTTGAAAATCTGCTGAATGCTGAGAATAATCATTAGTGTTCTTCCCACGGCTTCTTAACTCCGTTATTTCTTGTTGCATCTATAAAATGTAAACCATAAGTTCTTATTTGAAAACATATGCGAAACGTAAACAATTACCCTGGAAAAGCAGTATACTATTAAGATTCAAAACAATATATATGTCCATACCTGAGCTAAAGCACCATAGGTTTTCTTCCCAGAGCTTCTTAACTCAGTTATTTCTTGCTGCATCTGTGAATTGTAAACCAAACATTTTTCTTAGACATAGTCTGGGAATTCGGTATATAGGAAAAAATACATCCTGAAACAATGTATAAGTCCATACCTGAACTAAAGATAAGTCTTGGTGCTCAAAATAGTTTTGCAAGTTATCAGCCATGATTGTATTTAGAGACCTCAAGCCAGTTACAAAAACCTCTCTTTCTGCTTTCCCTGATGCATGGTCTGCAAGAAATTTATCATCCATTGATGTTTCTTCATCGTTCTCAAACTGAGAGTTCCTGTTGTCACTAAGGGCTTTTGTAGAAAGGTCTGACATCAGATTTTTTGAGCTATTCTGACGATTTATAGACAAATGCTTGAGTTTTTCAAGCACACGGTCTTCATTTGACATGTTAGTAATAGGTTGAGTAAATATTGATACTTGTCCAATTGATTCAGGTCCATTGTCAAGTAATGTGGCTAAAGCTTTGCCTTTCATTAGGTCACCAGCAGTTGTCTTTTCGTCATCTGAGTCTATTGTGATTGTATCCTCTGAGGTTTGGCCAAGTGATGAATGACTAGAGGCTCGACTTTTCTTTCCCCTATTCTTTCTAGATAATTCACCAACCTGTTCCCACAAATTCCCTTTTCTATTTGAAGTTTCCTTACCTTTGTGAGACACCACCATCCATTCCCCTGAATTGATTCCCTCTAAACCAGCTCCTGGATAATCCAATGATGTTCTAACAGGGGCAATCTGCCGCCCATCTGAAGAACTCTGAGGTCTTTGAGATGAGCACACAACAGAATGAAAAATTGACATTAATGCGTAAGTTTGAGCATGGTTCAACTCAAACCAAAAATGCTTATCAGAGTAATAGTTTTCACTGATAGCATTTTTGAAAGCAGCCTCCGGAAGCGCCTCACAACTTTGCTTGATGCAAACACGCACCTTGCACATGCATAAAGAACTACTTAGTGTAAAAGCAATTACCAACAGTATGAAACTTAATACAAAGTAGTAAAATACAGTGACTACCCCACTAGACCTGGTGCTCATTTGGCATTTGCTAGTGCAAATAACAACATAACATTTAAAAACCTATAGACATCTCTAACTGGCATGCATACCTGTGCTGGAAACTGCGTTTTATCAGCTCCGCCAGCTGTCCATGCATATGGATTGATGTTCAATTGTCCCCGACTTGCTGCCTCAAAGGTACCATGCATTTTTCTATCACTATAATTATAAAGGAACAACGGCAAACCAGGTTCAATGTTCTGTACATACACAAAATGTGGAGCTGGCAAACCTGACAAACTGGCTGTGTTAAATACTTATTATATGAAACTGTCATCTAGTTGATGCCATTTAATATGATTAAAGCAATAGCGTTAATAATAAACTATTATTTTTGTAGTGTATTTAAAATCAATAGAACTGGGTAAGTCTGATATGCTATCAAGGTTTGGTGAAAAAAAAAATCAGACTGGAATCAGGGTATTGTGATGCCAAAAGAGCACTCAATTTCGATGAGTCAAGTCCACTATACTTTTCTAGAGTTTTTTTTTCCCATTGAAGCCATGTTTTTAAGTCTAGAAGGTAATTTTTACAGTCATATACATTTTTCACTCATGTTTCTTCAGTTCAGTTTACTATCTTAATTCGCATTAAGCCTCAAGAAAAGCATACAAGAACTAGTGCAAAAACTATCGTAGATACTCCAAAAAGGTCTACTAGAGTAATAGTATTGGAAACTAGACTTTATGCACAGGTCTAATGGATGACCCTTTATGGCTTGAGTCAACATCCATATCTTCTTACAAAAGCAATCACCTATCTTATGCTCTATAATATCAAACTTTCCAACAATTTCAGTAAAAAGGCAAAAAGGGTATGCCTCCCCGCACCTGCATACCCGCACCAGGTTCACCTAGGTAAAGATACACCTGGATGTGTGCAAGGTACACCCAAGGCACCCCGCTTGAGCTGCAAGTAGGCAGACACAACCACAGAATACCCAACGCAAACCAAAAGGGTACCCATACGACCCAAGGGAAAAGAACACCCAGGAAACAAAAAAAGAAGACATTTTTTAACTTTTTTAAATCTAAAATCCTAAAAAGGCCCGCATACCATTATTTCACCCTAAAACAAACCACATTTACTCTCTTCTACTCTCCTTACTCTCTTTTCTCATTTAGGCATTTTGAAGGGTAGCTAGCTGGTTTTTCGGAAGGGGGATCAATCAAGGAGTGCCAAAAGAAGGAAGAGAGCTTGCACAAAAAAGACTTAATCAGCTAACATAAGCATTTAAACTTATTCTCTAGTCTTTTAACAAAAAAATTCAAGTTGTTTTTAAAGAGAAAAAGGAACAAGTTTGCTATTTGTTATAATCTTCTTCGATCTTCGTTTTGAAATTTTAGTAGTTTGTACATATTGTAGGCTTGAATTTTGTCTTGTTTTTCTAATTTAAAATCATGTAACTTAAGATAAAAGTGAAATCAGATTGCAAGACTGGCTAATAGTTCAAGTTCAGTGGGTGTGGAAACCAAGAAAAAAAAAATTGATAAAGGATATCCTTTATGGAGAAATACTACAATGCTTGACCAACTTCCAAGAGGTGGGAGATACCTCTAGAAGTGTAGAGTGTAGAACCAATTTTAAGAGCTCATATTACTGAATGAAACTTCACTTTCCTGGCCCTCTCAGGAATTAGAATGTGTGAATAGCCAAATAAGAAGAGGTTGTCTACTGAAAATAGTGGCACTAACTAGAGAACAAGAAGCTGATGCTAGCCAGCTTTGGCATGTTGTGATGCTTAAGTTGTGGTGGTGGTGTTTTTGCCATCCAGATTCAAACTACACTAAGTTATTATTATTGAGTGTTCAAATGGGAACGACATTCCTTGTTTGTGACCTCACCAATTCAAAACTTGTGGTTTCCTGGCCCTCTCAGGAATTAGAATGTGTGAATAGTCAAATAAGAAGAGGTTGTCTACTGAGAATAGTGGCACTAACTAGAGAACAAGAAGCTGATGCTAGCCAGCTTTGGCATGTTGTGATGCTTAAGTTGTGGTGGTGTTGTTTTTCCCATCCAGATTCAAACTCCACTAGGTTATTATTATTGAGTGTTCAAATGGGAACAACATTCCTTGTTTGTGACCTCACCAATTCAAAACTTGTGGTTTCCTGGCCCTCTCAGGAATTAGAATGTGTGAATAGTCAAATAAGAAGAGGTTGTCTACTGAGAATAGTGGCACTAACTAGAGAACAAGAAGCTGATGCTAACCAACTTTGGCATGTTGTGATGCTTAAGTTGTGGTGGTGTTATTTTTGCCATCCAGATTCAAACTCCACTAGGTTGTTATTATTGAGTATTCAAACGGGAACGACATTCCTTGTTTGTGACCTCACCAATTCAAAACTTGTGGTCAAAAGCAATTACCCCTTTTAGAAAAAAACAAGAAGCAACAACTAATGCTATGATTAAAATAACAACACTAAGATCTCATCCTTCTACAAAGAAAAAACAATGACTTCACCTACAGATTCTCAACCAGCAATGACCTCCCAACATCCTTTCTCAGAGACACCCTCTATACAAGTAGAAGAGCCCAATCTTTCCCACAAAAGAGGCCCATTGGACAAGACATTAGAAGAGGAAGCAAGAGACATTGTTCAGAGAAAATTTGCACGTTGCATCTATACCAATGGTCTTCCCTTCAACTTGATGATATCACCGTATTGGCAGGAAATGGCAATGCCAATCAATAGTGCACCTGTTGGTTTTACAATTCTTAAGTATGAAAGGTGTATATGACCCTGTTGGGAAGAGACAAGAAATTGGCGAAGACATCATCAAACCAACTAGATATTCTTGTGTTGAATCAAGAGTTTCTATGGATTGAAAGATTACAAAATACCTACTAATAAGAGTTATCGCATTGTCCCCTATAGGGACAATGTTTTTTAGGGTGATTGATTGAGGGGTAAATCCAAAATGCATATTTGATTTCCAAACCCTTATTGAATCCATTGACATGGTGGGTCATGAAACTATTGACCAAATCACTACAAACAACGTGAAAAATTACAAGATTGCACGTACATTGTGTTGTCCTGCAATTTGTCACCACAAAATGTAGGTAACAATACAAAACTTTTTCAAACTAGTTTCGCATTTCTTTGAGTTGAATTTGTTATTCAATTGGTTAATGTTGATCAATCAATTAACTCCAATTCACGTAACGAAATCTTTTACCAAAAGGGTTTCGTCAAGTCTTCTTCGTTTTTCTGTTTGTCGAGCATATGTTTGATTTTTTAGGCCTTCAACGTCCTTTTCTTCATTTTTGAGTGTGTGCTTGTTGGTTTTTAGTCCTTTGATTTTGCTCAAGTCATTCCTTTTTTGGTTTTCCCTTCGATTTGATCTATCTTAGGGCTTAATCGGAGTTGGCAATCAATAGATATGACCAATTTAGTGCCCAAAAAGTGGACCTTTTTTACACAACTACACGAATTAAAAATATCATGTTATATTTTTAATTTTACTCTCGCTTTTTGAAAAATATAACTTAAATTCACTTTTATGTAATATTTTTAAGTTACTTTATCATTTAAAATTTTCACTTAAACTATAGTGCACTTTATGTTATATTTTTAAGTTCAGTTTGTTTTTTGATTTTTCACTCAAGTGACTATATTAACTATATAGTTCAATTTTATTTTATTTTTTTAAATCAAATGTTCTAGCAAATATTACTTTTAAAATGATATTTGCAAATAATATTTTTAATATGATAGTGTCAATATTATTTATGTCCCATTTAAGTGATATTTCATTAAAAATTAAATTGGCATGTGCTTAATTCATCACTTAACTTGTTTCCAACATATCTACAAGCATATCTCATAAAAAATATGCAAAGCATATCTCATAAAAATTATGCAATTACACATAAAAGGTGTAATTGATTTTGAAACAGAATGCATGTAAATGCATAAAAAACATGCAAAGGCATCAAAAAGTTGAGATATGCAAAAGCACCTAAAAGGTGCATTTTGCCAATAAGACATGTATATGCATCTCTTAAACCTGCTTTTGGGCAAAAAGCACATTTCTAAAACATGCATTTGCAACCAAAAGCTGCATTTTGACTAAAGAGAGCTATTTGCATGTTTTTAAAACATGTAATCACCTCCAAAAGGTTCGTTTGGACCTTGGATGCATGTTTTAAACATGCAATCACCTCTAAAAGGTGTGTTTTGCATTCAAATGTATGCATTTGCCTTTCTAAAACCCGTTTTTGAGGATTGAGGACAAAACTTCAGGCAAATTCTTCCGAAGAACATGTTTTTGCATAGAAATCTCAGATTTCTTCATGAAATGACTTCCAATCTTCTCCTTTAAGGACGTTTTTGCATATCTAATCCTTCTCATACAAAAAAATGTTGAATTTCTTGCCCAAGAAGGTGCCATTACAGCTCCATTTGAAGCCACGTTTTGAGGAAAAACGCCCAGATTTCGACCTTCAAAATGCACGTTTTTGCCCAATAGGGAGTCGTTTTGGAATCTAAAATCATTCTTGATGGTATTGGAAGGTACGTTTTTACATTCCAAGGTAAAAATCTACTCATGTTATGACCTTTTGGAATCACATTTTCTCTTTTCATTCTTTGCCAAAAATGTTTTGTGTTTTGGTATGTATTGAGCATGTTTTTGGGATTGGGCATGAAAAACGCCTCATTGGATGCTCATTTCAAATTCCTCTTTGCAAGGTTGAAGAATTCCAAGTTTGTTTGAGAATTTTTCAACATTGGAGTTTCTTTCTCCTTCATTTTTGGCATACAATCATCAAGTGGACATTTTCTTTCTTGCTAATTAATTTCATGCTTATCTTGCTCATTTTATGCATGTTTTAGCTTGATGTTTTACATTTGTTGATTTGGATAACATGGAAAGTGCATTTTCCCTTTTAAAATGATGAAATGGTTCATTTTCATGTTTTTGGTTTTTTTCCAAACTCCAAATTCAAATTTGCATATTGAAGTAGCTTGCTTGTTGACATGTTTGATTCTTTTGCCAAAGGTGTGTTTCTCTTTTGTGATTGTTTTTATGTTTTGCTTGTTTGCATTACGGTTTTTCTTCATTTTGAAAAAGTTGCAAGTTTCCAAGAACTTGAGCATGTTTCATTTCACTCCACTCCCCATTTCATGCAAGAGCATCATTTCATTATATTTCCATCTTTCCATGTCACAACACTTCACATCTCATTCTTCCCATGCGATTACATGTATTTCCATCCATCATCTGCACGTAAATGTAATCTCATTCTCCATTTCCATTTTCACTCATCTCACTTTCCGCACCCAAACGCATGTCATGATTACATGAAAATTTCTTTACGTGTAATTGCATCTTGAAAACCTGTTTTTGACTAAAAAACGCTTTTAAAAGGTCAAAAAACGTCATGTGCATGTTTTCCCATGTATTTGTTCTTCACCTTTCCTAAAAAAACGTCTATAAAAGCTCACTTCGCCTCAAGGCACATTGCATTCATTCCTTCCATACGCACTTACACTTCAAGAGCAAAATACATGTCATTCCACTTCCCTTGTCTTAACATATTTCATACACACTTACATGTAAGCTCATTCTCCATCCGCATTTGCATGTCATCTCACTTTCCATTCTTCATTACATGTTGCATATACATGTAATCCATTTTTTGTGCAATGACATCTTGAAAGCCCAAGTCACTTCTTAAAGTCATGAGTTTTCATTCAAACGCATTCCTATGCATTCCACTTTAATGTTTCAAAGCATATCCTTCCTATTTCATGAGCCATTTTCAATCTTCTGCATATGCATGATATCTCTTTTTGATATCATCTCATTGGATCCTTTAAGTGTCTAAATCATACTTCAAATCAACCTTTATGGCAATATCCTCTGATGATGTGATTCACATTTTGGAATTTTTGTGTTGCAGCACAGGCACAAGAGATGCCCCCTCATCGTCAAAATCTAAAGGCAAAATGAAATCTCAGTTTGATAAAGAGTTGGCTCATGCAACTTAATACAAGTCACGTCCATTCTTGACAATGTGTTAGATACAAAGATCGGACATGTAGGCATGACTAGTTTCCTGCAAAGAGTAGAAGCTCCTATTAGTCATGAAATAAAACGCATCAAAAGGAGTCATATTCACTTGGTGTCTACGTTTCCAATTGCTACCCTGGAACCAAAGTTTGTTCTTGGATGTGCGAAACATTTCAGTCCAAAGTCAAAGACGATCAAGGATGTTGATGGCAATGTTATTATAAGCCTTGATCCAGAGGTTATTGAGCAGATTTTCAAAGTGCCGCTGAATGCAGAATGCGTAGATCTGACTAAAGAATCATCACTAGAGATATGGAATGACAATAAGGGAGATTATCAGAAGTATGTGAATCTATATTGGTTGGATTACAAGAGAAACAACTTATTGAGATGGCCAAAGGCCATTCACAGATCTAATTTGAAACGAGTGTATAAAGACTTTATTATCCTTCTCAGCAAGATTTGTGGTCTCAATGATTCCACTGATTTTGAACCACTAATGTATAAGTTCATTTTTTAGATCATGGTTAATAAAGAACATATCTTTTGGGGGGAACTAAAAGAACTGCACTTTGTCAACAATTGCTCAATGTAGGGACTTTAGTACCTTTCTACATGAATTCCTACCTTGTTTATATTGTTGCTGCCATGGGATCTTTTTTTGGACTCTCAACCAAAGGAGATTGCCTTCAAATTCCAATTTGGGATTACTGTGATCAAATTACTCTAGCTAATAGTAAGTATCATTACAGAAGAGTTTAGGATGTTTTCTTTGGGCATTTTCGATGTTTGTTTGATAAACAATTGTCCGTTAAAAAGGTATTTGATAAAGCTTAGAAGAAGGTAAATCAGTATGGTTGTATCTTTATCCAGTTTCCCACCTTTACTTATTTGAGGGTTGGGTACTTTAAAGGAGAGCCATATAGCTTACCTAGGTATGCTACTGACAGAATCATTTTAATGGAATTGGCTAGACAACTCATGGAAGTTCAATCTGATCAACATCCTTTGTATAGGCCAGGTTTTGGTATTTCTTCTACCAAACCCTTGGTAATTGGTAATTATATAATTAATTTTGTGCATAAGGCAAAAACTATGGAAGCAGAACTTCAATTGATCACATTGAAGAGATTCGAAGCCATATTTGACTTTGATTACAAAGAAATGAATTCTCAAATCAAGAGGGTCTTTACGCATGTTCATCGTATCGAAGATGTTTGGATCAATATGCGGTTAGAAATGGATATGATGAAAATGAAATACTGCAATTTGACTTAACATATCATTGATCTTAACATGCTTAACATACTTGAGATCTTATCAGATTTTCAAATCGAAGATGATGGCAATATTCTTTATCCAGAATATCATCAAAACGGTTTTGATAAAAGATGCCCTTTTCCTATTCAATGGCAGCAAAAGGAAGGTACATCTATCATTGGTAGATTTTAACCCAATTTTAGCAAACACCAACAAGTGTTTAAGAATTAAAGGCCTAAAAAGGGTTAATCCAAAATTGGGTTTGAATTGTGGAAGTTTTGGTCCACTTGGAAGGAAGTTGCAGTTGGAAATCACAGATAAAGATGGTGCTTCTTCTTCTACTGTGAATAAATCTCTCAAATTCAAGTTAAAGAGTTGAAAGGGACTTAAGTCATCTCAGATCCCTAAACCAACTCAAGAGTCAAAGGAAGAGTCACAAGAAGAATCAGAGGAAGAATCAGACGAAGATGAGAAAGAAGAAGGGGAAGTTATGATCATATCTCCCCCAAGACCTGCACAAATTCATGAACCATCCATGCAAGAAGCACCTTTTTTCGATGAGATAGATGATGATGTGGATCCATTTTCCACTGTTTTCACACCTTTTATCCCGACTTCAGACATCAATAAATTGGCTCGTCCTATTGTTAAATCCTGATAACTTGATCATATTAATGATCTGATTTTTCAAGTTAGACAGATGTAAAATGCATGTAATTTCTTTTATATAGGGCCTCACGATAAATACATCTCTCTAGAACAAATCGCCGCCTTGTATTTGACTATTGTAGTTAATTAACATTTAACTATTAGTTCATGGTTAAGACCGCCGATTTGTAGAGGAGAAGGTGTTTTATGGAGGGCCAACCTAGAAAGGGTCATGTCCTTTCTAAGGACATGCCCCTTGGGTTTACTATAAAGAGAGGCAAGTATGTGGATAGAAGACACACATTGAAAACAAGTCTGCTCTTCTAGCATTACTACCTTAAGCGATTTTATATCAGGAATAAAACGATTTCCAGAATTTTCACCATTCTCCAAGAACAATTAATATTCTGTCCAGAATATCTAAGGACCATTCCCGACAAGGTTGAAGGTAAATATCAGTATTCTTACATCAAAATTTGCAGAAAATTTACACATATATCTTCAATAGCTACTCCCATTTTAACAAATGAACAATATGAACATTTGGGAAGTGTGTTCAAGGATTTTCCAACTCTCACAAAGGATCAAGTTTCTCAACTTGATACATCCTTAACAAGTTTTGAATTATTCATGATAGAATCCTCTTGTCATGTACCTATGAGTTCAGCTATGCAAATTGAATCTTGCTCAATTACAATGGAGATACAATCAAGGTCAATGCTAATGGTCTCCACTATACCTGCTTCTACAAATGAAAGTTTCAGCTTGCCTGAATGGCTAAGCAGGATCACAAAGAAGAGAAGGAAAGTGGTTGTACCCCATATAACCTTCTTGTAAAAAAAACTAAGTAGAAATATTTGAAAGATAAGATTGTTTCAAGGATTTCAATTTATTCAGAACAAACTAAGTTTGTAGAAGTTGTTGAGCTATTGGTGGACAAACCTATTGAAGAACTTACGTGTTCTGATACATTAAAAGTTCACCAAGGTAACGATCGGAAAGCAATCGCAACTTAGTTGCTTACAAGATGCTCAAGATGCACATGCCAATGTATTAAAGAGCAACCATGAAATATGGGAAAAGAAAAATCAGTTCAAACATGAGGTTGCTCACTTAAATGAAGTTATTCAGCAACAATCTTCTCAAAATGTTGTTGTGTCTATGACCTCTAGGGAGAAAAGGATAGTTAAAGTTGCCAAGTCTTGGGTGGGAGAAGTTATTTTTGAAGGAGTTCAAGCTATTACAGATACAGTTAAAGTCCTTAAGCATATCAAAAACATGGATGAGATGGAACAAGATTTGATTTCCTCCTTGACTCAAGATTTGGTTTCCTCCTTAACTCAAGAAGCTGATGATTTGAAAGGGATTCTTAATGACTGGGATGAGATTGCTAAGTTTGATCTAGATGCTATGGTTTCATGTGACATTCTCCCATCTTGTCAAATATTTTTCAGCTATCAAGGACCTATGGGCTACAAAGAAGAAACAATGAGAAAATTGATAACAAAGTTGTAGGCAGCCCTTGGAGATTGTCAAGCAATAGAAACAAAGATCACATGTGTCTTAAGAGAAAATGGGATGTTAGATTCTTGATGACACGGTAATCTGATTGCAGTTGAAAGAATGACGTCAAAATATACAATCAAGGTCAATGCTGATTTGGATTCTGAAGATTTTAGTTCTCACACAATGAACAAATTTGCTTCACATAAATCGTTGGCAAAACACTTGCAAGATTCTCCGACGGCAAATTTCAAGGTTGTGTAATCAACATATGCAAATGCAGTAAGAGTAGAGGCAATATCAAAAACAATAAAGATTTGTGATCTTCCTACAGTGTGTGAACTTATCATCAAATTCAAGGCACTGAAAAACAATCTTTAAGATTGTTATTTTATTTTATTTCTATTTGTAGATCCAAAAGGATGCATTGCATGGAAAGATGTAGTTACATGTAATGCAAGTTGCATATAACCCAATAATTTCTCTTTTAGTTACACTAGGTCAAAGTTGGTTGAGTTGCTCTCACTTTTTCCTCCATCTTTTTCTCAACTCCTTTGGCTATATAAAGGAGTGCCCTCTTATTGTAAACATCATCTTTTATTGTGTGCAAGAGAGCTCTGGAGAAATTGTGCCAACAGAACTTTGATTGTGTAGCACTATTTTGATAGAAAAGTGAATACAAAGGAGCAATTGAAATTGAAATTTGACTGAGTGTGATTGTTACTTGTGCAAATTGGAAGCTTTGTCTGTGATTTGCATATGTTATCGTTGGTTCATATTATCTTGTGTTCTTTATAATTGAGTGTAAAACAAGCTAAGAAGTAATTAGAGCTAGAGCTTTGACTAGGAGCAATTGTAGAGATATGTAGACTAGAAGGTTTGTCTGTAGCTTATATCTCCTCTTTCTTGATTCACAAAATAATGAGGATATCCTTACTTTTGGAAGCCTTTGTGCCTTATTAGTAAAGCTTATTCATATAGAATTACGACTGGACTTAGAACCAAATCAGTACACCTTCAGCTAGCTTTTAAGTTGGTGTCGGTTTATCGATATACCGTTTTCAGCTTTTAAATCAAAGTGTAGTTAGAGATTTCACCCAGCCCATTACTCCCTCCACAGGTAAGTGGGTTCTTTCCTGAAAGTTAAGAGGAAAGAATATTGGTAACCCCCTTACAAAATCTCTCTACTTTTTGCTTACCTTGAATTGATCCAAGGAACAGTGAAAAGGGGGAGCCTTCCCTTTAAGGTAAGAAAAACTTTGTCTCACACATTGTGGCTGATCATCCTATTTTGTGACTGAATTTTATCCAAAACTGTTGGTTGCAAAATATCCACCTAACACATTGGTCAAGCAAAGATGTAAGCACAACTTTTGGACCATCATGCACTATACACTCCCTTAACTTGGTGATGTGAGTAATTGGCAATCAAATAGAGTGCATGAAAGAAATATACCAAGAGAGTAAGGAGATCCAAATGTTTGTGACAAACAATTACATGTCACAAGGCATTTTCGGGACTTTCTCGAGATTGAAATTGTTGAAGGTAAACTTTTTTTAATTTATAACATGTTTAGTCTATATATAACAATTTTTAATGTGAATTGTTTTTAGATCTTTTGAAGGTGTAGAAGCATTGGTTCATGTACCCTATGGCATAGCTAGTAATGCATACGAGAATAATAGAGCAAAGTATATCAAATAACTCACAGTTGCTTCTTCGTTGCTTCCAACAAATGCTTTACAATGTATGACACCAAAGTAACAACTTGACAATGCAAACCATGATAATCCTTTCTCTCGAATGTAAGTACATGACATATATAAAGGTCGAAGGAACACGAGCACCATCCATCGCAACCAATCCTAACTACCTACCTTCGACCAAACTAACAAGCACTAACAACATTGAATTACCCAACAACATCATCAACCCCAAAAAGAAAATCGTCTCCTAACAATGAACAACACAATAAGAATGAAATAATTATATAACTATACACAAGAAGAAAATCAAGATAGAAGAGGAGGCCGCGAGAGTATCCTAAAGAGAAGGGTGTTGACGATGGTGTAGACTTCTAGTCGAGCTCTCAACAAGCACACTTGTTCCATCCTAAGTTTCAAGTCACAGTCAACCAACATCTGTCGCTCCATAGCAATTTTCACCATATAAGCTACCTTGAGGACCTCCTCGTCGCTCTTGTCAATTGCCTCCATATCATTAGCCACGCGAATTTCTATCATGGCTCTCTTTGCTTGTTCCTTCTCCAACTAAGCTATCATAGCTGCCTTCTTTATCTGTTCCACCTCCAACTAAGCTACCAAAGGTGCCCTCTAAGCTACCCATGCAGTCCTCACTTGAGAAATCCTGTATGGTGCTCCTCAGCCTCCAGAGTCGGGTGTCCATCTCCTCTCAAGTTGTCACCGCTGCCAATCGATGGGCCTTAGCCACAAATGCCACATATTGAGTCCTCAACTAGTAGCCCCCTCAAAAGACAAGCTCCACCTTCTACAATAAGGATTGAGCCCAACTCTCCCCTAACTCTGTGAAAGGCCCCAACTCTCCAACATTGCTAAGGTTTCTATGGCTGGCCATCCTTAAGTCTTAAAGCATAGATGGAAATCTTGAGCAGAACCCATTTGACAAACTCTAACAAATCCTCCATTTGTTGCTCAACTATCGCATGTCCTATGACCGAGCCAAGCCCTATTCACCTAGTTCCTACGACCATGTTTGCAATTTACAGATCCAGGTCATTCAACTTCCTTTGAGGTTCTGGTATGCCTATATCGTGCCAAGGAGTCATTGCCAAATGTCTAACCGAGAAACTCTTCCTCTCAACTCCCTAATGACGTGTGAACTATCTCCCTTCAAGTCTACTACCTTAGATAGCATCTACCACCTCAGGCAAAGGATTACAGTCCCAACAGGGACCATACGTGCAAGTTGGAAGTGAATGAGCCTTGCACTCACCTATGATAGAGTACTAGTCACCATCAAGTACTACTTGCCAATGTCTATAGACTGTAACTCAATCCCTATAGGTTGCTCAACCAACTTCGTTCCTACCACCTCAGTCTCGACCACCTCCATCTCGATCACCTCAAATGGTGCACTCAACATCTCCAATTGTACCAACTCCCTCATAGCCTCAACTATTGTTGTTGCTATCAGCTGGTCAAATGTATCTATGGAAAACTTCGTCACAACTGGCTCTAGCTCTATTGTTGGTGGTCTACTGAGAGGAGTCGTGATTATTAGGAACCTCATTTTTCCAATGCCTAGTATGGGAACTATTACACACACTATCACCCCAAATGAAGCAAGTGGGGCTAACTCAACTCTAGAAATAAGTGACAAAGCAAAATGGACCGTCATCACACCACCACCCAAATGAGTGGGGTGTGTCCACTCCGACTCCTACCTCTGTTTCTATTATCTCTCCCTTGGCCATATGACTGTCTCAGCCTATCATTTGAAAGCAACCTCCACTCACTCCTAAAGTGTCTATTGATTTCCCTTGTCCACTATCATCGTCATCCTCATTGGTATTAGACTCCAATACCACAACTTGGCACTTTCTCTCTTGCTCTGACTGTGCACTGCCCATGTCCAAGTCTCTTCAGTACACAATAGGCAAGTGAGAAGGGTCCACCGAGTCTTGTGGCTTCACCTCCAGCCTGTCCTCAGGTATTTGTGCGAGGCCTCACCCCGACCCATTATAGCATAGACATGTTACTAGCATTTTGATAATTGAGACTTTGATATTTTGACAGTTATTCGAGACTTAGATGGACAATGGATTGCTTTATCCATTGATTTTGATATTTCGGTAGTGTTTTACATTTATGATATGTACTATGAACCTGATATTGTGAATGGAATGATCGAACACATATGGATGCAACTTATGACAAGATAGTATTAGATTATAATGCGATGCAAAATGTTAATTTGATTATGATGATTTATGATATGCAGACAAATGTCTAATTGATTTTGATAATTTATGATATGCAGATGGATGTTAAATTGATTATGATGGTTTATGATATGCAGATTCGATATTCTAACATCCTGAATGATTTATTTGAAAGGAAATTTAATTTGAATTATGCAAATAAGAATTTTGTAAAATTTGAAATTCTATGCATATATGACATTTTATATGACCTCCTTGGACT
Organism: Cupressus sempervirens; assembly: GCA_028749045.1. Taxonomy (NCBI): domain Eukaryota; kingdom Viridiplantae; phylum Streptophyta; class Pinopsida; order Cupressales; family Cupressaceae; genus Cupressus; species Cupressus sempervirens. Next base: position 710,578,770 of record CM053789.1, on the reverse strand, counting down.
ACTAATGCTCGAGTTTAATGTGCAAGAAATGGAACCGTGGAAATTCTTGGGGGAACCAAGTTCCAAACCTATGTGAACACAATTTAACCAATGCGAATCTTTGGAAGATTCAAAAGCCTCGTTGTGAAAGTATTTTGCTTCATAAATGCAAGTGTGCTTGTATGTGGAAATGTTAATCATAAGGATGCATTAGGGACATGTCATGGTGATGTGGAATGTGTTTTTATGTGTCACTTGACACTTGTGAATTTTGTGTGCAATGACATGTCATCTAGGGTTTTGGTTATGGTGGTATTTTACCCTAAAACTAATTACCTTGTTAATGAGTTAGTAAACCCACTTGATAGGGGGTAGGATGGGTCACCATCAAAGGAAATTCGAATTTGGATTTGCCTAGGGTTTTGAGGGGTCATTAGGTGGTCCCAAAGTGTCTTTTAGGTTAAAGTGAGCTACCCATCTGATAGTATAACATGTTAGGGACCTAATTTTGACCATGATAGTGACTAGACAGCCTAGGAGCCCCCTTTACCCATGCATTCTTCCATCAATTCGAAATTGGAGTTGTCACATATGTTTTCTCCCATGTTCCCACTAAGTCAAATATAGCAAATTTAGGGAAGACAAGTTTGTAAGAGGAAGTGGCTAGGTGTCTTTGCTAAAATAGTTAGTGAGAATGCCTTATTAGAGAGCCATGGTCAAATTAGTGGGTTGTTCACCCACTCTCTAAGTTTAGAGACAGTTAGGGTTTTGGAGGGAAATTAAGGGAAATCTACTACAACTATCATTGCCTTTAGCTTGGACCAAGGTTCGTGATTCAAACCATGTTCATTTTCTTCCCTTTTAGTATTGCAAAACAAACCTACAAGCATGGAGTATGTGTCATGGAATCATGCATTGTGTGGTGAATCTTTGTATTGTAGATTTGGGTATTGTGTTGTGAAAAAGTGAATGTGTATTGTGTTCATAAAAATTTCTTCGCTTTCCTTCCTGATTTTCTTGTTTTGGATTTGAATGTTGAATTTGATCATGGGTGTGAAGGCTTCACTCACCCTTGGGAGGGAAGAGATGCCTTGGGTGAAGGGGCTCAACAATGTAGTAGAGAGTCTTTTCTCCTAGAGATAAGGGGGGAAATTTCAAGGAGTATGAGCTCCATTGAAACCATTGTCCTGCTATTATGATTAGGGGTGATAAGTGGAAATATGAATTTGGGGGTGATAAGTAGAAATTGTGAAGAGAAGAATGTATGATGCAAGCCTTGTAGAGGCTGTTACAAAATTCAAGAATTGGCAGATTAACGGATTTTCGGATGATTGATCGATTAACAGAAGAACAAATGTGTTCCTTATAAAGAATTACAAGGACATTGTTTCTAAAAGAAACAATGTAGACTGAAGACAAAATTAAAAACAAAACTGAAGACAGGATAGGAAACATTCCTATCTGGACTGAAGACAAAAGAGACAAGATAGGAAACATTCCTATTTACACTGAAAGACGAACTACAGACAAGTAGTTGACCATTATAGAAAGTATTTAACTAAGCAAATATTATCTTAATACCCTCCCTTAATGGTCAACGTACGAATGTCAGAACATTTTGGGATAACTGAGACCCTCCCTGGAACTCCAGAATGCTGAAACCAAGAAGCTTTGCCAAAAAAGTGCTATGACTCAAAACAAATTGCAATTACAAAACTTCGTTTTTGTGGAAAAAACGGTAAAACCCAAAATCTCACGCAACCTTGCGTATTACAGACAACATGAAATGATTTTTAAGGAGAAAATCAACAAACCCAAAAAAACAGAAATAGATTCAGAAGGCGAAAAATGCAACTTCGCCTTGTTAGGAAGCTCAACAACTTTTGTTGTTGGCTAGGAAGCATTTTGCCTTGCTTGGGCAGCCAAATGTTTCTGGCACTCAAACTTCATATGACCAAACTTGTGACAGTAATTACACTGTACATTTTGCTTCATAGAGCCATCCAGGGATTGAGCAGAAGGTTGATGCTGGAAAGGCTAAGAAGACTAATGGTTGTTGATGTTCTGTTGAAAGGATTTTGCAGCAAATGCCTACTCTGAGGAGGTTGGAGAAGCATTGCTGCCAAACTATTGTTTCCAATGATCCTGCTGCAGAAGTTTGGTGCATAATTCTGGGAACTTCAGATCAACACTAGTTGACGTAATGTTGAGTGTTTCTATGAAGTGCTCATAGGACGATGGTCGATTTTTCAGAGTGATGACTACCATATACTCTTCCTCCATTTTCCGAACAATAGCTTTGAGTTGATCGCGGATGTTCTTAATCTTTGTCAAATGTTCTTGCAAAGACATACGTTCATCCATAATAATGGAGAATAGTTGATTCTTCAGAAAGAATGCCTGACTCTTGTCAGATGTTTCATGCAACTCCTTTAGATATTTCCAGATTTTTGCAACTGACTTGCCAGAAGGAATCTGCGGTAGCTGATCATCGATAACAGAGAGCTTAAGAAGCATAACAGCATCTCAATTGCAATCATCAAACTTGTCCTGTTCTGCTTGGTCAGAGGTCAGACGAGTCTTTGTGCCTAGAACATGTTCATCCAAACGACGATACTCGAAGATGGTTAACATGCGTTGCTTCTACTGGTTATAATTGTGGCCATTGAATCGTAGACTGCCCTCCAACATCATATTAGTCAAAGATGCCATTTCGAAGAATTCAGGTACAAACTTCAAGACTGAAATTCAACAGGCACAAATTTCAAGGCAAATTCCTAGCTGACCCAAAAAAAATTGACAGGTACCCAAAGGAACTAATACAAAACCCAGAAAGAATCTGAAGTCGGATTTCAAATCCGTAGGCTCGAAAATCGAGGCACGGAAAACAGGGCACCCGCAAAAAATCTGATGAAGACTCATTTGAGGTCTCGAAAAACCCACCACAAATATGAAATCAAAAAAAATTGGACCCTGAAAATTAGGGTTTCGAAGCCAAAACTCAATCAGCAGCTTGGAAGGTCAAAGACAATAGAAAATGTTGATTGAAAAAAAAAACAGATTTGTTTCCTAGATCACAACTTCAAGCTAAGACGGCACAAAAATACTGAGTTTGACCTCCAAACGGTGGCAAGAGCAAGCATTTTGTAACACAGAGCCGTGAGTCGGAAGGAAGCCATGAGTTTTAAAAACCAAAGCCGTCTGTAACTGAGCCACGAATCTCCCAAAAACGGCGCCAAACACAAAAACCATCGCAGAGCAGAGGTAAACACCAGTCACGAGCCCAGAACCAGAAATAAGCCATGATTTTTCGCCAAAGAAAAACCCGGGATTTTCAATGCCAAAAAAACGTGAGTTCCTCAGCCACAAACACGAGTTTCAGAATACGGGAGCAAGAAAAAAAACCCGCAGGTTGCAAATGAAATCATCCGCAATTTCCCTAGATTTCCTGCAATTTTCAGAAAAGAAACCTAGCCATATTTCGAAAAATTGAGCAAATAATTTCGAAAAAAATTCAAGTACTAGCTCTGATACCATGTTACAAGATTTAAGAATTGGTAGATTAACGGATTTTTAGATGATTGATTGATTAACAGAGGAACAATGTGTTCCTTATAAAGAATTACAAGGACGTTTCTAAATGAAACAATGTAGACTGAAGACAAAATTAGAAACAAAACTGAAGACGAGATAGACAAATTTCCTATCTGGACTGAAGACAAAAGAGACAGGATAGGAAATATTCCTATCTAGACTGAAAGACGGAGTACAGACAAGTAGTTGACCAATATAGAAAGTATTTAACTAGGAGATAATATCTTAATAAAGATATTAAAGATATTATCTTAATAGAGGCATGGTGAAATTCAATGTGTGAGTTGTATTGACATGGCAAATCTCCTCTTAAAGAGCCCATCTTCACCCAATGTTCTTATGATTCCAATGGTGAATCAATGTGTAAACCTTGGAAGGGAGTATTATGTGGTGTCTTGTAAGTTTTCTCATACATTATCATATGTTGTATGTGTGTATCCCATTTGAATCTTGTTTCCCTTGCTCGGTGGGTGGCTTCATAGAAGCCTAGGATGGGAGGTGAGCCTCCATGGTTCCAAGTTTTGTGTTGTGTTGCAAGTTTCATGAAGATGGATCCCTTGGAGATAATCAGGGTTTATTCTTGGCAATGTTGGAAACCAAGTGTGTGTGAAGATACAAATCCTCCCTATCATTGTAAATGTGTCAGCATGTTAAGTTTCCATGTTCATTTCATTGTGATGTAAAGAGGGATATTCTTATTATTGTATCTTGTTGAAAATGTGTAAGGAAAGATTGAAAAATATTTATATAGTTTACTTGTAAGGAAACATCCATTGTGAGTTTTCACATTATGCAAAATGGAGGATCACGTAAATGAAACACTTCTTCCTACAATTCAACTAGTGTAAATACTTCATAGTGGTTACATCCTTTAATATCTGTGTTACACTAGTACGAGGGTACTTCGGGACACTCGAACACTGGGGCGAGTTTCCGAGACGTGGAGAAAATGGGCCTCATTTTCGAGATGGTGGGAGGATGGCCAGGGGACAGCGACAAAGGGAGGACGGGCCAGAGAGGGGTGTTGTATAGTATACATATAGAACTTGAAATGCTAGTTATGAAATGATGTTTCAGAAGTTCACTAGAACATACCAAATTAAAAAACTTGAACATAGCAAAATTGCAACATGAATTAGAACCATTGACATTCAAATAGTAACGTATTAAATATCCAATAGTAACATTCAAAAATCAAAATTCAAGTACACATCCCAGCAGCGGCATGGTTGCAGAATGGCAGAGGTGAGGGTGCTTGGGTACTCAAGTAATCGGTGCGGGGATGTCTTGGGGACGGGTACTTCAAGGTTTGGGAGGGGGGTGCAAGTCTCCGGGTTACACTGTTTAATATAGTTGATTTAATACAATGCATAAATGGTTGTATTGTAAATATATATATATGTTTTGCATACAATAAGATGGAAGAAAGTTAACATATTTTGATAGTTCATTCATGTGCATGAAGAATTAGGTCACTTGGACTTCAAGTTCTAATAAAAAATTTAGGTGACAACATCACATCATTGAACTTATTCACCAAAAATTCCATGGTAGAATGAAATAGAATCTGCTTGAGAAGAGAAAATGCATATTCCAAACCTATGAAAAGTCTTGTTTTAGGTACACATTTCCTCTTCGGAAAATGTATGGGGAAACAAAATAAGTCCTCCCCCAAAATACAGAGCATTAAAATAATATAAAGAATATACCCTAGGATCTAGTACATTAAAAATTATAAGCATAACATTCATCCTAAAGGGAAAGAACTTTACAACATCAAATCAGCATTGTATAAGCATTACAAATGGAGACACAAGTGAGTCAGGTGACTTTCATGTCCCCATCATGCTAATCAAAAAAAAAAACCAATATATAAAATTTAAACATAATAGAATATGTCAAATCCTAGAAACATTTACCTACCTAAAATTTAATACAAAAGAAACAATATAATAAAAGAATAAACAAAACCTAAAATTTATTAAAAAGGAGGGCCATATGTTGGGATGAAGTTAAATCCTATATGCAAGTCTTATCACTAATATACCTAGGCGTCACCTTTTAAGAAGGAAGGACACCATATTCAAACATTCAAAAAAAAAACCTTACTAAGAAAGAAGAGAATAGTGGACCCCACTAGGCAAGTTGTCCTTGTCTCCCCTTGAGCCTATGGAATGGGTTAATGATGGAGACCCTTAGACATGATTTGACATTTGCATTCCCCTTCCTAGGCGCCTAGCACATTTGGAATTGTGCAAAAAGGAAATTTTGATTTCTCCCACCACATCACGCCTAGGAGAAAGGGAGTTAGGCGTTGGGAAAAGTGGGGAAGGAAATAAAGGTTAGGAAACTTAACCATGTCAGTTTATGACATCTTGGGATCTATGTGGTTTGCCCTTGCAGATAGGTGTTTTGTGGGGAAGGTAGCAACATTATTGTTAATTCTTTGTTGGGAGAGACAAGGGCACATGAGTCTAGAAATTTGAATGTTAGAATTTCGCTTGGGGAGAGAAAATGCATATTTAAGATGGTTTTAGGTGTTAGGGGGTTGATGGGTAGTGAAATATTAAAGTAAGTTACTTTATTCTAGGTGTAGTTGGTAGGTAGGAAAACCATACTTGTGGGTTAATGTTTTAGAAATAGATTATTATACAAGTCAGGGAAAAGTGGGATATTTAAGTAAGTTGTCTTATTTTAATTGTTTGATTATCTCATGTTATGTGTAGGAAAGGGTATGCAGTTGTTTCATTAGGTGGGTTTCCAATATTAAGAGGTTTACGGGTGAATGATTATTGAGTCATGAGTTGTTTAGATTAGAGGTAAAGGTTAGGATATAGAGATTGGTTGATAATGAGCTTGAGAAATTGAAGTTAAGATTAAAGGTTAATTAAATTAGTAATGTATGTTATTAATTAGTATTTTTAGAATATCTAGGGAAAATTCTTATTAAAGGAATAGACATGGAATTGTGGGGTGTAATTAGTAAATTGAAGGAGAAATCATAATAATAATAATAAATAAATAACTAATTAATTAAAATAAAATCAAGTAAATTGATGAAAGTAAAATAAAATGATAAATATAATAGTAGTAAAATAAAATAGAAATATTAATTTTGGATAAACAAGTTGCTAAAGGGCATCATTATATAGAAATGAGGAGGAATAACAATTAAAGATCAACTTAAAATACCTAGGTGGTAGACAGTAAGTTAATCGAAAATTCATAAAGGATAGAATGCGGTATCCCAAAAATGTAGCAGGTAAGGTTACATGACATAAAATCGGAACATCTAGGACAATTGAAAAAAAAACAGTCATTTCGAAAATGATGGGATTATTGCAACCACATGAATATCCAACTTGTGCTTCACATTTATACACAAAGTGTCTTTTTGTAGGAATTGGATGTGAAATCAAATGATAATCTAGCCACCTCTTGTGTCAAAACCTTGATCTTAAATAAATGTTAGGAGATAGTTTGGCACCGCTGTGGCAAACTGAAGTGCATGAAAGCGAATTCCATTACATCAACTAACTATTTCATCTCCAACTCAATAATTGCATTTGTAAATTTCCAACACCCTCGAGGGGACAGAAAATTGTCCATTCAACAGAACGTTCATAACAAGCATAGATTTAAACATATTATCTCTAGTTCACCCTTCAAAAAATAAATTTTTGGTTGTGTTTTGCCTCGTAAATTTAGGGCATGACAATTTGCATACGAGTAGCCTCCAAAAAAAAACTGATGAATGTCTTATGTTGCAGAGCCATGAGCTCATCCAACCTATCACAAGTATTAACGCCAAAATGTACACAATGTTGTTCATGATGTCATTCGTCAGGACAATTTGCGATAATTCCATGTCAGACACATAGCTAGAGCCTATGAGTTGACTCTTGACTACATCCATGAGACCTCCACTTGTCGGGTCCACAAAGGACCTCTTCAACACACTGCTCTTCGTAGCACTAGCTATCAAGTCCAATTTTACCTACATCAAGTTCCTAAAACCATCTTTATTAATTTTTATTTTTCTTCCTTCAACATCTTTTTCATTTTTTTGTCAATCTTCTTCCCTATAATCCCAAAAACCCAAGTAAACTCCATGGTTGTGCAAGTAATGTTGATATACTATCAAAGAAATGTGAAAGTGGACATGTAGCGGTATTTGTCGTAGGTCTCAATCATCATCCATAAGACTCCTTCGAAATCTTGTATACAAAATATTGGCATCTGTGTTGCCCACAGTACCTATGCACATCGTAGGCTCTCCTTAATAGGATAGTCGTCTAGAGTCCCCAGCCACCAAGTCTTGTACTCAATGCTATTGAGTCCTTCGAACGCAATAAACTAGACTGTAACTTCATCTTTTGGGGGTTGGTGTTGCGCTTTTGGTTTTACCTTCTTCTTGATTGTATCTGTATTCATCTTTCATTCAACGTTTACCCCTAATGGCAATACTCTTTTGTCTGTATACATGGCAAAACTGCTACTTGATGGTGATGTTGATGTTTGTAGTTACTTTCTCCAATTCGGCCTCTTTCCTCCCGAATCCATCAACTGTCTATTCTACAACTGATAGCAAAGGGATTTAGTTATAGTAACTGTATGGTTGCTTCTTATTCCTAGCTATATACAATTTTATTCCATCTTTGTCATGTACTTTCTTGTGTCGTATTTCTCCTATACTAACCTCTTCAAGCAAAGCCAAATAAGTTTAAAGATGCAGGACTATATAGGAATATCTTCAACGCTACTTCCTTGTGGGATAACGAAGCACTCTATAAAAGTAGACTTCGCAAGAAGCCTCTTTTTGTACGTTGTTTCAGCTTTGTTTTTCTTCATTTGTGTCATCTTTATTAGTATTTTTCGTTGTGCAGGTGTATTACCACAATCACATAACGAGGGCTACAACAAAAATAATTCAATGACAAGCTTTATTCTCAAGAAACCTGATAGTCCTCCAATGCATCTATTGCATTAAGTTGATATTGTTGGACCTCTTCCTTTCTCATACGTGTTCTAGTGCGAACGTGAGCTTTCATTATTTCCAATGAGTTTGCTTTTTTTAACCATCAGTAGACTTTTGCTTGTGTGAGGTCCTACGATCTATTTTTTTGCATCTTCTATTTTTCTTATGTCATACAACCTCTATGAATAGGTTTTCTATCACCATAGGCATGTAGTTTGGCTGTCAATGTCATTGTACAACCTTCTTTCAACACTGTAGGTCCTTTTATTTGAGTCATCGATAATTTGGTCTCTCCCATAGGCCCTTCTAATTTTCACTATAGACTTTGTTTATGTCTTCTTAGTCTCTTTAGACTTCACCATAGACATTCTTGGCACTCCTCTGTAAGCATTTTACATGGCATACCATGTCATTGCCCTTATTATCAATTCATTGAGGATGCAGGTACCTCCAACCAATGCAAGAAGTTTGTGCCAGCCTACAAGGTGGATCCGTACAGACTTGCTATGTACTATTGGATGCACTTGGACACTCTTGCAAATGACGATAGTACGAAACTCTTCGAAAGAAGACAAGGCAAGAAATGATGTCTAGTTTCACCAAAAGGAAGGGGATGAAGAAAGTGAGGAAGAGGAGGAAGATACAACAGCAAACGATGCAATGATAGTATCCTCTTCAAGGAGTGAGAGTATTGCAGAGGATACCACGACCAAGATGTCCCTTTTGGACTCTTTGGTCAAGACGATTGTCCTCTATGGCTCTATTATGTGGGGTCCCTCCCTCTTGGAGTCTGACAGGGCTTCAATTGAGAGAGTCCAGACTCTTTTTCTTCGGTGCAATATTAGATGTCACCCGTCCACACCTCACAACATCGTTTTGGCTGCGTTTGGGCCTCATCCTTTTAGATTGGGGACCATTTTTTATTCGGTTTGGTTTCTTCACCGGCTTTAGATCTTTGCTGACTCTTCTGAAGGTCGTCACAAATATTCCTACCTAGCCTATTGTTCTTTCAAGGTGATCGCAGGCTCAAACCTTAGTAGCAGGTCTCATTGTTGGTTCACCAAGGCTTCTGCCCTTCATGGCTCAATTGGTATTACTATCGATCGTCTTCCCCCTTTCAATTTTCTCTAGACGCTCCCGCTCACCTCCTTCCACCTCAACAGGAGCTGACTAAGCATGTCAAACTTGAAATCTACAGACAATATAGTATCACAACTTGGAGTAACCCTTTGGGTGGGCTTTGTTCGTAGGTGGCCTTCCACGCTGAGCACTTCCTTGATATCTGAAACAAGGTCATTTTGCGCCCTTGGTACCTCACTCGTCGCTGGGTTCATGCTCTTCACATCTCCTTAGGATCTTTTAGAGTGGGCTCTCACTAGCTACGTATACAGACTGACCACTAGATTGACAAAGAGGACAAGATCTACCACCTTTGTCCCCTCAAGGAGGAGGAGAACGAGTCTCACTTTATTTTCCGTTGCCCCAACTATTATGAGATCTAGGGGAGGTTCTACTGCTTGTTCAGAGAGTGCAGGTCACTTTCTTCATTCTTTAGATATACCGACCAACGATATCTTGCACTTTGCGACTTCGTGATCACACTCTACAACTCCAGTTCCCATTGAGACTGACTCTTGCGCAGCTCATCACCTCCTTCACTCTTGTGGTTCCTACTCGAGGGACGAAGTAGTCTCTCTACCCTATCTCGAATCACACCAAATTTGTGAGACCCCACAGAGATCACACTCAACGCTACCACCCTACTACACTAGTAGGCCCCAGAGGCGGCATTCCAGAGCGTCTTCTCATCCTAGAGTGCACCCTTCCATTCTAGACTACTCGTCTGTGAGGAGTATTTAGTTCTTTCTTTCTTTGTTATGTTGTTTTGCTTTCATGCTCTTTCCGCAAACACTGTTTGGTGCTCCCATTGCTAGCATTTGCCCTTTGTACTATTTCCAGTCCCTTAGACCATTGTTGGTCTCTTGTTGGACAATTAACTTATCTTATCTTATCTTACCTTATCTTACTTACTGAAGCTCGAAGAGCCAAATGTGGAGGAAAGGGAAGTTGAAATGAAAGAGTCTTCTCCAGGATTGAACTCTCCAAGTGTATTTGCATGCAACAACTCAATAGCTTTTGACAATTTCAAAGTTGCAAATGTAAATCTATATGCTCAAATACTTGGTCATTTTTAAATATAATGGTGAAATGTAAGTCGCAAAACATTTAAAATACAAAATATTTTTGCATGCAACATGTTCTTGAGACGTTTTTAATTAAAAAAAGTGCCCTCTTAGTGCAAAAATCTAGGTCTTTTTTATGCCCTTAGCAAAAAACATGAATATCAAATGCCAAAACATGCATTAAAATGCAGAAATGCCTCCTTGTGCAAATTTATGAGCTGCAAATGTAGATTCTTGGGTGTTTTTGCCAAAAACGTGTCCTTGGAATGCATTAACATTGGTTGTTTTTGACTTGAGAATGCAAAAACGTGAGCCCTAAATGTATCAACATGGCTTCCAAATGTCAAAACATGACTTCCAAATGCCAAAACATGGATGGAAAAGCAAATTTCTGGGCATTTTTGGTCAAAACATGCCCTTGGAATGCATGTGTTTGAGATGTTTTCGAAGGAAATGGTCCAAAACGTGTTCTTCAAAAGCATTTACATGAGTTTGTATGCATGGTTGGACTCTAAACATGCATTTGCATATTTTATTTTCCCTCAGAAAGCCAACATTTTGGCTGGGAATGCATAATCGAACTCTCAATATGCATTTGCATAAGTTATTTTCCTTTGTACTTACAAGTTAAAGTCAAACATATTCCTCCCAATGCAAAATCGAACTCTCAAGGTGCTATTGCATATGTTATCTTCCTTTATAAGTGCAAATTGCATTCTACAGGAGGCATTGCATATTACATGTTGGCTTGGGAAAGCCATTTTCATGCAAATCATGGTCTTGAAGGTCCATCGTATATTTAAAAATATGCTTTTTTATTTGTCTAAGTCCACAAATTGCTTTCTTAGTGCAAATTGGACTCTCAAAATGCTATTACATGTAATGCCCTTTGAATGTAGAGGGAAGTTTTCATGTAAATGGACTCTTAGAAGTCCATTACATATTTAAAATATGCATTTTCAAGCCAAAATCAGATTCTACATATAGATTTGCATGTAAAAAGACATGTTATTGAGTTTGCAACTTAAGTGACCAATTAAGCACATGTTTAATTGATTTTTGAGTTCATATCACTTAAAGGGGTCAAAAAATAAAATTTACACTATATAGTTTATTTATCATCAGCAAATTTTATTCAAAAAGTAATATTTAACTCAAATGTTGTAAAATAAAACTTAAATAAATTAGAACTATATAGTGATAAAGTCACTTAAGTGAAAAATTAAAAAGCAACTCAACATGAAGATATAACATAAAGTGCACCATAGTCACTTAGGTGATAAAGTAACTTAAAAACATTACATAAAGTTAATTTATGTTATATTTTTCATAAAGAGAATCCCAACTATGAAATATAACATTCATATTTTAAATATGCAATTGCATCTGGAGAGTCCAATTTTTGGGCACTTAAATGATCATATCTTTTGACTACCAAGTCTGATTAGGCCCTAAGATATACCAAATCGAAGGGAAAATCAAACGCAAAAGATTGGACAAAACCAAAAGATTAAAAGCAACCAAACACACTCGAAAGAGCAAATAAAGACGTTGAAGGCTTCAAAAATCAAGCATAGGCTTCATAAATGAAAAATGAAAAGGACTTTGACGAAAGCTTTCAATAAAATGATTCATTACGCAAGTTGGGGTCGATTGGTTGATCAATGTTGGCCAATTAAATAATGAATTATCTTAAAGAAATGTGAAACTAAGTTGAAAAAGTTTCAAACTATTACCTACATTTTGTGGTGACAAAATGCAAGACAATAATACGAAATGTCCCATTTTGCAACACTAGGAATTCTGAATTCATTCCATAAAATATTAATTTTGGCTTAAGGGAACTTAATGCAAATTTATAAAATGGGTAAAATTGATATTATAAAGTGGGTTAAAGGTGACAAGAACGGAAAAGGACAAGAGAAGGAAACTGAAGGGTCACCGTTTTGAGCATAAAAGAAGAATGAGTTCATTTTCAGCATGCTTGGATATTGAACAGGTTTGAGATTTCTCTTGGAGAAAATTAGGAAGCTTCAGCTTCTATTCAAGATCCGAGGACACAAACCCTCAGGTTCTTCTTCGGTGGATTTGACATAGCCCCAATTCATCAATTGTGGTGAATTCGCAACGAAGTTCACAATTGCATTTCAGGTTTTCTGATTATCCAACCTTACTATTATCACTGTTTTTATGATTGGATTGTTATTTAATTGTTGGTTTATAATACAATAAGGAATTCTTTGTTGGTTATTTCTATGAGCATTTACTGGTTAATGTTGTTGGTCTTCATTGCTTAACTTATTTGTTATATTCTGTAAATTATTGTGATAAAATTTGGGGAGAATATCCAATTGCGATATTATATTATAATGTTGTTCCATTCATGGTTTTGAATCTTTTGGATTTTAGAGTACCAAAAGCAGAAGATTTGATTCAGCAAAGCTTAAACATTTGAAGGCATTTAAAGAGAACCTACAGCAATCTCGAAACCAACAAGACATGCATGATGATTGCCAGAAACTTGTGAGGAATTTTGAAACATGGTATTTTTTGAGGCTACACCCTTACAAACACTATGCCCTCGACGAGTGGTGTTGAGAAGTTGAGATCATGATTTTATGGAACCTATAAGATCATACGAAGAATTGGATGAGTTGCGTATAAGTTAAAACTTTGAAAGTCCCAAAGAAAATGGAATTCACAACATTTTTTATGTGACATGCCATAAGGCACCTAGATAACAAGTTATTCTATCATAAGGTCTGCCACAACATTATAAAGGGAAGTTGATTTTGGTACCCACAGCCATCATTAAGATGAGAGAAGAAGCTGAGGAACACAGTTATTCTAGAATATTTAGCGAAATGGAGCAATCTTCTGCTTGAGGATACATAATGGTGAAAAGTTAAAAAAAAATGTGTATCCAAGCATAAAATTGATTCGGTACAAGTGATCTTGGAAGGGAGGATTGGCATGTCCCTAAGGCCAACTTGCAGCCTTTAAAGTGTTTTTAAACACAGCACATAATGACAAATATATAGTAATAATAATATTATTAATTAAAATAACTCCCAACCAACCTAGGAACTTGTTTTTTATGCCAAGTTTATTTCTAATTTGAAAACAATTCTTAGCCGACTTAAAACACTAGTTTGGGCACCAACTTTAATTTCTAACAGGTGTACATGCAACTTTGGCTGGTTGAGCAAATGTAGCTAGAGATTTTTTAATTTTGATGTTTGCAAACCAGCTTTACAGGGACGAAACCCTTTGTACACGCTAAATGAGGTTAAGATGGAAACCATACCTCATTTGATCAGATCTTCAAAGCATTTTTTGACTGTGAACTTGCATAATTAACAACTACCAATTGCTAATTTCAATTACCATTCATTTTCAGGCTTGACAGCCCCAGATAATTCCAACAGAGCAATATGAGGTCATCATTAAAAGCACTGACTACTGGAGAGCTGGGAGCTATAGCTTAAATACAGGGAGCCACAAATTTGAGCTGTTGCACTGTTATCAACAGGAAGGTGATAAGGACCAGCAGACCCAGCGAACAAGAGGTTAAACCTTGATGGTAGATTGTGTCGACCAGAATCTGGGAGCTACAAATCTGAGCTGCTGCACTGTTATCAACAGGAAGGTGATCAGGGCCAGCAGACCAAGCAAACAAGAGTTTAAACTTTAAACCTTGGTGGTAGATTGTGTCAACCAGAATTGAAACATTCATCAATTATAACTTCCAGATTATTGATAGAAGATTCAACAATCACATTTCCAAATATCAAAAATCTTATTATGCGTCCATTCCACAACAATTTCATCCCCAAGGTGATTACGTTTGAGGATTGTGATAATTTCAACCCTTCCTCAAATTGGCAAACTTCCAATTCTTTGACATAAGGAAGGCCAGAAATGCTCCACAAAATTCAATGAATAGTATCATTTTGATAATAAATTAGGCTGTTGTTATATTGTTTATTTAGATGCTCATTTCATGACTAAGCCCGGGAAGTTTACACAAGTTAATATGTACCTTAGTATGTATATATAAAAGCAAGAAAAAATTGCACTTGCTTGACTGTAGCTAGCCGATCAGGAAACTTACATTATCAAAGAGTCATCAAGATGTTGTCCTGCCAATAATCAAATGGAAGGCTTTTGTGAGGCTGATCAAATCAAAATTCTATCCAACTTGACCGAAACAAGGGCAAAAAATGAGGTTACCTAGTGACAAGAAAAAAAATGAGAGTTCAAGTACACACCACAATGTTTCAAAATACAGCTATTTTTCCATAGGATGAAGATGCAGTTCTCAACAACATTGACAGCATTCAAAGACACCCTGGGAAAATAAGTTCTATTTTTCAAACCAACAAGGAAAGATGTGGTATATGTGCAGGCTTGATTATTAAAAGTAGAAAATGAAGAAAAATAAACAAAAGACTTCTAATGAATCCAACGAGCATGATGTTGAAGCAAAGAAAAGAAAAAGCAAAAGGAGGTACAGAGGTAAGAGGAATTCTACCACAGTAGATAAGTGCAAGGACCCCAAGAATAATTGTAATTTGCAAGCACTGCAATGCATATGGATATAATGAATATAGATGTTAAAACATACATTATGAACTACATCCAATAATGACAAAAAAGAGCATCACAAGAAGACAATGAGAGCCATGGCTGACAAGATAGCAGACATATTCAACTCTATGCAGATGGGAAAGTGACATGCAATGCCATGCCAAAAGTGTCAAGCATGGCCAATTGAGAAGCTATGAAATAATAAATAGAGGAATCTTTTACGTATTAAGATTCTAGTCAAAAGACCAAGTTTGATGTTATATATGATTATTATTTCTAAACCAATTGATTTTGACAATATTGGTTATAGTGACCATTTAGATTTCATTCCCTTTAGGATGGGCTTGTGGTGGTGTAAAGATGCAAGTAAAAAAGCAATAACATTAGGTTTGTCATTGATTCAAACTTCATTTTAGAATATGTACATCCCATCGAGTTACCAATCCTAGGAGCACAACTTCAGGCTGTTAATGTTATTTTGGTCCCTCGTACCTACTGAATTGAACATGCATGTGTTAATAAGCCTACTTGTTATAAGTGGCCTACACCGTAAGGGATATTTTATTATTATTTTGGGATTAGTGTCATTACTATATAAGCTTTCTTTGAGACAACATATCTCAAGGAAGAGTAACCATGGCAGTGAAAAAATATGGCACTCTTAGTAATAGAAGTCTGAGGAACTTTTATGTGTTAAGCTAGTGGACCAATTACATAAGTATCTATAAATATTTGACGGTCATTTATAGTTTATGTGTATAGTTTGTAGTGTAACTATAGTTTCTAGTTATCCACCATAAAAAAGCAAAAGGAGATAAAGCGGATAAATTGGAACAAACAGACTATAAAGTGGTAGAGTCTAATTACATTTTGGGGGGAAAATAGTTGTGCAGAGTATAAGAGCATGTTTTAGAATGACCATAGCATTCATGAGTGACCCTTTTGTCTTACATCATCATCCACACCTTCTCAAGAAGCCTCTCTCATTTCTATGCTATGTGAGTTCATTTGTAAGTCCAAAGCAGCATGAGGTGGAGGCCTGCAAGTGGAACCTTTTGAACGAGGCTCTGGGGGCAGATGTATAGGAATGCTGATCAGAAATGGGCCAAATTAGCCATAAATATTTAGATAATCAATATCAAACAAGAATTCTTACCATGAAAGACACCCCCACCCCCACCACCAAGGGGTTTCACCATCTGGAATTTTATGATAGGATGTAGACAAGTTGTCGCAGACCACCTCACATGGAAACTAGGTGGTGGACTGAAAGCCAACTTTTGGGATGATGCGTGGGAAGGACTCCCACTCATTGCAGAGAATGCAAGATTTAAGGAAATCAAAAGAATTGCTGAAGCTACTTGTTGTAAGAAAGTTGTCGACTATGTGATTATTGAGGGGGATGGTTTGTCTTCCAATTAGCAATGGAAAAGTTCTAATGAACTGAATTTGAGCCTTGAGAACATAAATATTTTTAAGAAATTGTTGGCAAATAGAAGTTTCCTTCTTGCAGGGGGAAGGATGAGCTCATTTGAGGTGGCTCTAACAGAAGTGACTATTCTGTTGAAATTAGTTACATATTACTGAAAGATGCACGGGATGATGAAAATTGGCTGCATCACTTACTTTGGAATAAGTTTTGCCTGCCCAAAGCAGGATCCTTTTTGTGGCCAGACTTGAAAAATAGAATTCTACCAAGAGAAAGGTTTGTGACGTGGGCTTCAATGATCCATTTCAGTGCCCCCTCTGTAGAGAAGCAGAGAAGAGTGTAGATCATTTGTTGTTGCATTGCAAATTTTCCTCTCAATGCTGGTACTTCATCCTACAAAAGCTGAACTGGGAATTCCATTTCCTCAAATATTTTAACAAATGTTTGAACTGTTTACTTACAAGTCTTTATTTTCACATATGTGGCAATTATGTTCATCTTCCATTACCTAGGAATTATGGAAGGAGCACAATAGATGAATATTTCAAGGGAAGGCTATAAAGTGGAAAGAGTTTGTGTGCACATTAAAAAATTCTGAGCTCGTGAATACTGCAATTTTCAAACCAGACCTCTGCCAAATACCCTTGTTAATATTGTAGCTTCAGTCGGATTGAATTGACCTAGAGATAATCCTTCTATGGTTATTGGTTAATCATCAACTAGACAAACCCTTGTATATCTACTTTTATATATATATATTACTGTTAATGTTAACATTATCTAACTGATGATTATATATATATATGCAATATAACATATACATATACATATATGCAATATAACATATATATATATATATATATATATTACTGTTAATGTTAATGTTATCTAACTGATGATTAATTTATAAATTACCATAGAGACATGTCTTTTGTATGCATATTTATGTAACATTCAATCTGCATTTGGAACACACAGAACTATTGTAGCATTATTACATTTGCAGTGATCTTGTCCCTCAACTTGGTATCAAAGCGAGGCTGCAAATGTTGAAAAATAGATGAAAATGACTGAACGGTTGATGTTGAAATAATGGAGGAATTCCAATCCATAAGACCTCAGAAATGTCAGCATAATATCAAATACGTAACACTGATAAACAAGAAATCAAGTCATCGAAGATTTGAGGAGTTAAAAATAAGTCTCAAGAGCATCGTAGACACTACAGTTACAAGGGGACATTGCCACCACATGGTTAGTCCTAGACATCGTCAGAGTTTTAAATCTATATGCATAGAGATTGGAGAAGAATACTCTGAAAGACACACCGTCCACTATATCAACTTGGAAAAGGGAAGACTGAAGCACATATGTGGATTGAAATCAAGATTGAGAACTCTGGCCTCATACCTATATTAATGTAGATATTGTCAGGGATACCATGGCTACAACAATACATTGCTTCAGTACCAACAAACGAAGACCACCTAAAAGTTATTACAGAGCCGCTAGAACTCAATCAGTGGAAGGCTTCACACGGACTTAGGAAGAGACATATTATATTCATTGCATGGAAGTCAACTGCAGTTCATAGGGAATCTAAAAGAAGGAACGGGTGTTATGCAGACTAAGGTTTCGGAAATGGGTCACCAATAAAATATACAGTCCAATGAAAATCACAATCAACACTCTCTGTAGATTACAAGTAATCAACCCCATTGAGAATAGTAAAAGGAACAAGTTTATATATTATATCAAGGTCACCGGGAGACGGGGAGACTTTGAGGTCTCCGGTACTGGTACTGGTACCGGTACGGCAATTTTTCAAATAGGAGACGGGGGTACTTGGAGACGGCAATTTTTTTTTTTAAAAAAAAATAAATTTTTAATAGTTTAAACGTAAAGAGTCTAATACTAAAAGTAAATACAAAATTTCAAAATTTCAAAATAGTAATACCGTAAGACTAAAAGACTAAAGTAAATAATAAATTAATAATACTAGTGTTGTCACATTAAAAATTAAAATAGATTCATAGAGTCAAACTGTCAAAGATTATAATAATAATAAGCACTCAGATACAGAAGTACATTACTGAAATAGATTTTAAAACCTGACAAATTGGCATTGCTACAAAAAATTTGTGAAAATTATTGAATTATTCAACATCAATGCATGCATAGAGACACACTTAGGACTTCTATTTTCTAACTAAGAGTTAGGATTGCTTAGTTTAAAAGGGAGTAAATCATTTTGTAATAGTGTTTTTTTTCCAGTTACACAGATTCCTATATTGGTACTAGGATATTGCCAACAGCAGATAAACAGGTACGAATAACAAATACGACTTATACATCAAACTGAAACATGATATCCTCTTGAAAAAACAGAAATATGGGACCAAATACATTCATGTTAACATACATAAAACCTCTAGTCTATCACTGTTATCGCTGAGTCTTTATCAGCAAATAGATGCTTGGTTTTCATGAGGAATAATACTATTATCAAGCATTTGCATATCAGATTTCTGTAACATACGTAATACTATCTTCTAATGCACTAACAACAGTTTTTGCACCCTAATTCCTCAGCCGCATAAATTTATGTGATTTGGGATCTTTACTGCAATCCTGTACAGCTTCCAATATGTTGTCTTAGACTTGTATTGTGTTCCTGTAGGTCACGTACATCACCAAGCAGTTGTTACGGAATTCATATAGTACCTTAGATTTTTGCATTAAAAACATTTAAATGAGGGCTAAAATATATAAAATTATTTAATATTATATTTTACATTTATATTTTATCAGGAGACTTCGGGGAGACTTCACTTTTTGGATTAGGAGACGGGGAGACTTCAGGAGACTTCGTCATGAAGTCTCCAACCTTTTTTGAGGTCTCCGGAGACGCGAAAAGTCTCCGAGACGCGTCTCGGAGACAGGGGGGAGACGGGTCTCCTGGTAACCATGTATTATATACGCTGGCATACATAATAGATTTAAAGAAACAAGCAAGAGCCAGTATTTATGAGTAATACGTATGATATGTGATACAAAGTAAAGACTCTAGCAATACCCCATGTTCACATCAAGCGCAAAGTAATACCTATCACGGAATGTGTAATCAAATGCAGCTGACATGTGCTAAGTAAACCCCGATGGTAGAGGTTGACTCTTGGATATTACAGTACGAGAAGCACATTCTCCACTGAGTCACGGAATGTTCCCAAAACAAACAATGCCTCCACGGTACCCGAAATGCACTCTAAGGCAACTCTAGACAAGTGCAAGATGAAATAATTCACTGTAATGGCCAAACCTATTACAATGTAGCAGTCAATTTGAATGAATCCAAAGACTTGAAACGCTTGTCCATTTGGAAATGATGCACTGAAGTTTGGCTAAGTAATATGATGAATTGAACGTGCCATAGTCAATATTTTGAGTGCACATGGAGAATGTATATTAAAAGATTGATTGATATTATTCCTTCACAGGAAAATAGATATAGATTGGCAACTATCATTTTATGTTGATTTGAGAATATACAAAATCACCAACAGATGTAAGCTTCAAGGGTCCTCTCTATAATCATTAAAATTATTTGCTGTCACACAGGAATTATTATTCACAGTTTGAAAAGAAAGCTCGGTTGCCAAGATAAAAGCCATGAGAGACGGGATTTGTTAACAAACAGATCATGCATTAAGACAAAGTCCTTTGATACTTTATTATTGCCATCTTATGAAGAAAGTATCATTGAGAAATGAATCAATCATTTCATAAGGGTCTTAACTTCCATAAAAGTAAAATGCACGAAGTTTGATCTCATTAGGACCTCCATTTAGCTTCCTGCCATCTCCAAGGACCAAGAAAGCTCAACAAAAGGATGATGGATGACTTCCCAGCTCTTGCATCCCTAATTTCCGATGGGATAAATTTCTTAGAGACACCCTTTTGTAGTCCTTGGGAGATAGTAAAAGAGGTGACAAAAGACACCAATAATGGTTCTAAGAAGTACATTGAGATTTTATGACAAGAATGATAACAGAAAATCGCCTCTAGAATTTCCTATTCACTTTATGCAGATGAAATGTAAGAACAATATCAGGAGATAAGATGAAGTTCCAAGCCAGCGAATAATATCGAAAAGATTTTATTTGTAGTTGACTATAAACTAAGGTTCTCAGAAGAGCCACAACACACTACCGTAAACAGAAACTAGAGTTCAACTAGAGTTCCCACCCAACCCACATAGTCGGGGGGTGGGGGGCTCTATTGGCCTTCCGGTGCAGAGGTAGATTATTGTAGGGCTGGTGAGAACCCTTACCCCTTAAACCTTACCTTAAAATAGTAGGGTAGGGTAGGGCTATAGTAGGACTAAGAAAGTGTCGGGATGGAACAAATATTATGGTTCACTTAAGGAAGAAAGCACATAAGATAAATGTGGCAGCGAAAGACAAAAACTAAAATGATAAACCTTTGATATATTTGTGTAAAGATTGAAGAAATTCAAATAGTCAGGAAAATTACTTCATCCATATAATATCATGAAGAGGATATGTACTGGAAATCCAATCATGAGAGTGATATATGTTCTCTGATAACTATGCAAATCATATAATCAACTTTCAATGGGTATGCCAGTGAGCATATATGGTTGCAACTAATTATGTATGCGTGCATTATTAATAGATAAGAAGATAATATTATTATTCCAAATTAACTATAATGCACCGAAGGTACATCAACTCTTCCATGATGGAGTGTTACATAGAGACCGGGAAATACATGAGCTCGTACATTCAAACATATTGCACAATGGGTGACATATTGGATTCACCTTATTTGAGAAATGCGTGCAGTAAATTAGAAATGACTCATGTGATTAGCATTATCTTGAATATACACAAGTCAACTCAACTCATCACCTTACTCTTTGTCAAGTAGACATCAGCAATAGAGTTGGACAGTCAACAATGATGTTAAGTAAAAATAATATTAGATGAATCTACAAGTCCATATGGAATACCATCGAGTAGAAGTAAAGGAGAAGATTACTGAGTGACAAGAAATTCTAAACAATCAAATAAGTGGGAATTTACATTATGGGTGGAATAGTAACAAATGTTTCATTCCCACTTGAACCATCTTTAAAAAGGAGATGTTCCATTCTCAAATGTCTATGGACCCTCATGTGCAGATTAGTATTCTTATCTTTTACATTTATCTACTCATTGTAATCTAACTCCTATTTGTAATTCTATACATACTATAAGAGTTATTTGCCTTGATTTTTTCCTTTACATCTAAGGATGTTCTTGCAAGAAAAGAAGGTTGGTACTTTTTACATGCTACCAAATATTGTGCATACTCAATCTTATGACAGTAGCTCCAAAGAAGCTATGATCTAGAATTCATTAGGCATCTGATAATCATGCTAGATAGAGTGAGACTCTTGAAGCCAATATCCTTGATGATGGAGAGGGAATAGATGGAAGATATGCTTCAGTCAAAATTTCGATGATCTTGATTGTATTGATTTAGAGGGAGTAGACCATGTTGAGATGGATTATTGGGTGATCAAATTACTTGTTGAACTAGGGAAGCATATCACAACTTGGTACCAAGAGATTAGAAGGTTGATATCAAATTCAGAGGGAGTCGAAAAAAAGTCAACAGATTGACAAGGAGAAGTTCGAGGTGAAATTCCCTATAATACATTATTTGTGAGAGAGAAGCTTGAGGTGAAAGTCCTTGTTCCACCCTCTAACTTGGTTCATGGTGGATATCGTGAGAGATACTATTTTGCATATGTGGATTATGTCATGAAAGGTGACGATCTTTCATCAATGTATTTTTGAGGTCGCTATTGTAAGGTGAAGATCTTAACAATGGCTTGTCCAGTTATCATAATGGACTACATTAAATTGTTATCCTGGAAGGTGTCGAAGATCATGATAACGAACGTATCATGATAGACTACATTAAGTTGATGTCCCAAAATGTGTCGAAGATCATGATACTACAATTGTTGTTCTTGTGTTCTTGCTTTATTATCATGATACACTACATTAAATTGTTGGCCCAGAATGTGTCGGAGATCCTGATAACGAACGTATTATCAAGACAGACTACAATACTTGTCATAATGGAGACTACATTAAAATGATGTCCCTGAGATCATGATTATCTGATTAACTACATTCAGTTGTCGTCTCAAAGTGTGTTGAAGATCAGATAACTCATATCCTTCTAAGATATATAATAAGATATTTGTTGGTAGGTATCATGATGTTGATACTAGTGTTCATATCACTGAATATGAGATTAATAAGATTGCTCAAAATCAGATCACCCTTTTATGAGATGATTATAAGAGTATATTGATCAAATCCTCCCTCGAGATCAAGATACTTGTCATGATGGACTACTTAACCTTGAGATCGTGATTGTTATCTGATAGAATACATTCAGTTGTTGTCCCAGAGTGTGTTGGAGATCAAATAACCCATTTCCTTCTAGGATATAATATATTCTTTTGGTAGGCATCATGAACACGATGCCAGTACTCATACCAAGAGTATGATATTTCTTGTTGAATCATACTTCGAATGGTATCAAATGATAACATCTAAGTTGATGGTTATATGTTGATATCCTTAAATATGTCATTCCAAGAATATCATACTTAGATGATCTCTCTATATGTTCAAGAGCATAATGTGTTCTATAACAATCCTCCCAAGCTAAGAGGAAGTATTAATGTTGAAGCTTCAAACGGATTGAATTGACCTAGAGATAATCCTTCTATGGTTATTAGTTAACCACCAATTAAACAAACCCTCGCATATCTACTTTTATATATATATATATATATATATATATATATATATATATATATATATATATGTATGTTATCTAATTGATGATTAATCTATAAATTACCATAAGGGCATGTCTCTTCACAAGACATGTCTCTTCTATGCATATTTATATAACATTCAATCTGCATTTGGAACACACAGAAATATGGTAGCGTTATTATATTTGCAATGATCTTGTCCCTCAACAACCCTATGGTATTTATGACTCCTTTTTGTAAAGACAATTGACCTTCTCTTTAGATTTCGTCCATTTATGGGCTATCAAGGGTTAATCCAAATCAAGCTGCAAGGTTGGATGTTGAGTGCAAGAAACTGGACAGAGGATGGTGTGTCGAAAGGGAATATTGGTCCCTCAGGAACTGGATATGTGGCTCGTGACATGGAAGGCATTATTTTGGCATTGGCAACAAGCAGGCTTGATGATGGGGCTAATGATGATGCAGAGGCAAAGGCAGTTCTATTGGTGGTTGAACTTGCAAAGAAATCTGAGCTAGAGCAGCTACATTTGGAAGGTGACTCTCAGATCATTGTCAATGCCATTGTTGAGGGCAAGGTGCATGCCTAGAAGATAAAAAATGATAATGAACATTATTTGGCATAAGCTAACACATTCTTTGGAAAGGAAATTACGTAGCTGATACTCTTTCTAAATGGGTGTTATCATTTCAGCAGGTAGATGGATGTTGAATATTTAAGGGGACCTAATCCGTTGGTATAGAATTTTGGTCTCGCCTTGTTATTTAAATTTAAATTTTAAGCTGTTCGAACCACCATCATAAATGCAAATGGAAACTTCTGCACATTACATTCATTCAATGGAAATGCTGACTTGAGACAATGGTGATCATTCTCCACGACAGATGTGAATGGGAGCTGTCACTTCCTGATACACAATTTTTCCAGGGTTTTTGTTTGACAAGATGGTTAAGCACGTGGGGGACATGCAAGGTGGATTTGAAATCGTCGTTGGTGTGCATTTCTGTTTTATTTTTCAGTTTGTTTCGCTGGTGAGAGAAGTTGGTCATGAAGGCCAAGAAGTGATTATGAGTATGGAGCCAATTTCAGCCTCCTTGCAGTAAGGGAGCAACAGTTTTTGGGGGAAGATCTCTAACAAGAGATTGAGAAGTGTGTTTACCTAGATAAACTAAAATTCTAGCAACTCATTGACTTCCTACTAGGGGGGGAGTTCATGAAGTCAGAAGATAGGTGTACAACCAATGTGGAAATGGCATTCTACATTCATGGTGTAGGCACTCGAGCTCAACCCAAAGGAGGAGGTGTTTTCGATTATGAAGTTGTGCATGTGGTGTTGTGGACTAGTTCCTTTGTTGGCCATGGCGAAACCTAGCATTGGTTTAAGAGCGCATCAAGGCACTTGTGGAAGATAAGTGACCAGAGGCCACCATTTCAACCTTTCCTAATTTGGAATGCAACAACCAACAGGGAGGAGAGAAGAGAGGAGACTGCCATTGGTTGGGAATTCCTGAAGGATCACTTGTGGGTGAAGGAGATGGAGTGAAAGAAATTAAAACTTGAGAACAAGAACGACAGACCAGGCAAAGAAAACAAGGTGGTCTTTGGACCTAATAACCATTGGTTCAATGGACCAATGGTGAAGCTGAGTAAGGGGTAGGCCTGGTGTTTTCACAGTATGTCAAATTTTGATGACTGGTCATTATATTTCTCAGGTTATTTTAATGTAAATTTTAACGGCTTCGGGTAGCAGGGATAATGCTCTGTCAAGCTTTTTGCAGTGGACATAAATATAGTTCAGTGGGCGTTAATGTTTTTTGTTACTGTAAATGCTGTAAAATGATGTATGTTAATATGTAGTGACCTCGGGTAGGAACAATATAGGGTGGTGGTCAAATAGAATGTTCATACTTTCAGGGTAGAGCCCACTTTTGTATATCTGTTTATATCAATATTAATAAAATAACAATATTTTAGTTTTTAACTGATCAAAAAAAGCAATTAACGGTGTGAGCATATTGTTATAAATGCTGCGATAGGATTCTTATAAAGCTGCAACTTCCTTATCCTGGCAAAACAAAAAGGGCTGCCACAGAATTTTTATGAAGATGCGAGCTCCTTAGTCTCGTGGAAGAAAAAGGGCTGTGATCTTGTCTTCAACAAAGGCCTCTTATCCTCAATTTGGCGTGGGCATGATGGAAGATTAGTAAAAAATTTAGCATTGAGAAAAGGTTATTCTTAAGGTTTTTTTAAAAAGGAAATTTCATTTGAAAAATATTTTGATCTTAATTTCCATACTTGGATAGTAAAAGCATAGGTGCAACTAAAGAACAAGAACTTGTGGGGAATATAAATGGAAATGAGAGACCACTTACAAATGCAAATGTGAGCAGGTCATTATGCTGCTATTTAGCTTATTTTTGCTAGCAACAGCTGTTCAACTTTTTGTGGAACAAACTAGGGAGTTAGTGGCCCCATGACTGGTGACATTTGCTGCTTGTTTCTAAGCAGCCTCTTAAATACTATTTTTAAACTATTTATTTAATAATATTTCTTACAAATGAATTTGAAAACAAAATTGGAGACAAATAAAAAGGAGATGGGATAAAATAGTGAAGACACGTCTTTTTTCAATAAACAATTGCTGCTTATTACATTTATCTCTCCATTTTTATTTTTCTATCTCTACTGCTCACTACTTGTTTGTCCTTGTCTCCCTCAATCCCTCTCTATGTCTCTTCGTATCTTAATCTCTCTATTACTCTATCTCGCCATATATACTTATCTCTCTCTCTCTCCCCCCCTCTCCCTCTCCCTCACCCTCGCCCTCTCCCTCATCCTCTATATATCTCAGTCTCTAACTCCCTATCTCTCCCTCTACCTCTCTTTATCTATTTCTCGCTATCTTCCTCTCTCATTCTATCTTCATCTGTACCTTTATCTCTAGACATACATACTCTTTTTGTCCATCCATCTCTCTTTCCCCCTCTACCTCTTCCTATATCTCTATATCTATATCTCTTTTCCTCTCTATCTATATCTCCATAATAATTCTTCCATTTTTAACTCATTAAATTTTCACCTCGCTACCCACATATATCCATCTCTCTTTCCCCCTCTCCCTCTCCCTCTCCCTCTCCCTATATCTCTATATCTATATTTCCTTTCCTCCCTATTTATATCTCCATAATAATTCTTCCATTTTTAACTCGCTAAATTTCCATCTCACTGCCCACATATATCTCCCTCTCTCTACCCATATATATTAATTCTAATCTCTATCCCTCTTTTTTTCCCCCCCCCACCAACCACAAAGGAAATAATGATAAATTTATTTTGTTATTTTTATTTGTCTCTCGTAAGAAACCTTTCGCGATTCTCAATATGTAAAAAACAATGTCGCATGCAGCGCTACAAGATACAATAAAATAATTAAAACACATAATCGTCCAAAATTGTGTTCTCTGCAGTATGGTCTCAATTTCTGAAAACGCCATAGACTAACTACCACCATTCAACATGCATAAAAATCAAAACCCTAAAACAAATGATGTTCAGTTAATCGCAAAAATGATTACCGAATATGAGCTGACTAACGCATTCTTTAAAAGTCTTGTGAGTGCAACCAAATATAACACCAGCAAGATCAGACTTATTCAGTCCTTTAAATTGTGCTCCTACTTCCCCTGCGTACTGGTGCCCTCTCTTGTTCTTTGATTCATCTAACGTATACGTATAAGTTTTCCTTCCCGCTCCCATTCCTATTTCTCACAGACTCAGTTATGAAAAAGCTATGTAAATGCAATGTATACTCAACCAAGCAAATCAACCAAATGTCAGGTAACAGTCCACCATAACTAAGAAATACCCGTGGCTATACAGCCACGAAAATGCACTTCCTTCACATTGCTTTTTCTAACTTTTTAAAAAATTAACCGAGTCCTCTCCTTCGTAGGGAAGTGCATTTTCGTGGTTGTATGGACGTTGCCCTAAGAAATAATTCTTCATCCCTTCGTACTATCCAACGCATTTAAATCGACTGTTCTTAAATTTTTATCAATATAAATATGGGACCTACATAAATGGCAATCGACGAAAGCAGCGTTTCCATAAAGATGTGCGAAATGAGAATGAATTGTTTCCCAGAGAGTTTGAATTGTTGGGACATCGTCTTAATTAGTTACTTGTTGAGGTTGGCGGTGGGACCCACCGTAATGTACATTGGCAAATGTGAACAATTTAGTTTAAACATATTTTTAGGTTATCTTATCTCTAGTATATGCAAGAATATGGGTAGTTTCTTATAAGTTCCTATCATTAAGGCACTAAACTATAGTTTTCGTATTTATTCTTTAAATTATTTTTCTTTGAAAACAAGGTTAGAGATTTTTAATCTATGGTTTTGATTTTTTTTAATTTTTCAATGTGGTATTTATATTTTGTGATTGAATGGATCTAATTTTCAATCTATTGTTTTGATTATTTCTTAATTGCATGTCATGTGGAAGTGATATTTATAATATAGATTGTGCACATCCTTTATAGACATTCACATTTCATTTATGTGCAAAGATTGGTGGGATATAATGGCTTCATTTCATTTTACTTGACAAAATGAGTGAAGACTATAATTTCTTAGATTCTTGTGTTTGATGATGAGACAACTAATGGTAGGATAGAAGCTTTGATGGGGATTTTTACGAGAGATTTGTAAGAAAATCCAAAGGGCTTCTCTTGTTGAGTCCTTGATTATAGTTGAAATATAGGGGTGGCTCCCTGGTAAATTCAAGTTTTTTTGTGCTAGATATCACTCAAGGAAGAGCATTTTAGCATAATACAGGTGAGAAGGATGCATTTATTTTCTCTATAAAATTGACTTATTATATTTGAGGCATTTCTTCTTCTTAGAATGGATGATTAGGCTTTATGCTTCATATAAGACTCGGTGTTTGATCATATTGACTAGGGACAAAAGTACGCAACTTCTAACAAAATATCAATAGGAAATGTTGTGCGATGGAACTCTATGTTAATAGGATATACGTGATTTGGGAGAACTAATGATGCAGAAAAATTGTTTGACAAATGTCTAAACAAAATGGAGTATCATTAAAGCATTTCTACCCTACAGCTTCCACTGTTGGTGAAATCATTAGGTAATTATTTTTAACTAGTGCTAAAGAACAATGGTTTCCAAGTGTTTTTGTTACTTTATTCCCGAGAGAAAATGAAATATTTTCATTTTGCTATTTATATCGAGCTTGGATCATTTTGAGAAATGCTATAATGTGTTTTACAAAGTTGGGTGGAAACCTCTTTTTTATATCCAATTAGGAATGAACAGAACTCGTAAATGTAAGTACTAATAAAAAATTATTGAAGAGTCAAATCACAAATATGGATTGATTGTTCATTTGTTATAATTATTTGTATTGTTATCAATAGTTTTGGGATTCTATTTTTCTTAAGTTCTTGTATCCAAATTCTTTAGATTCATTTAACTAGGCATAACTTTTAGCTTTATTATGATGTTGCATTGCACTAGGGTGTGAAATCTACCCTAATAAAACATTTTCAATTGTTACTTTCATTATTGTACACAATTATTGGTTGGCTATACACCTATCCTGGTTTGTTAATCCATATAGCTACCAAGTGTAGTGATGGTCTCAGATCTCTTATCACACTATTCTTATAGGTGTTAAATCCAAGTGGAAACTTAGTCTAATATATGTCTTTATTTATTTTGTTTCCATATCAAGGAAAGGATGTATTTGCTCTGCAAATTGATCATTATCTTGATATCGACAGGGATTATTGATACAAATAAAATGGGGGATGGTATGCCATTTAATTTGTATCAATATTGTAGGTGGGGTCTCTCATCAAAGGTATTGAGATGTGGAGCCTAATCAAAATTGAAGGTTTATTGGGCGTGATTTCCCCCAAAATTATTTCTATGGGGGTTTGGGGGAAATGCCCCCAAGATGAAATTAAGGGGTAGCGCTCCATGTCACAATACAAGGTGGGGTTGAGGGGCAACGCCCTTGCAGGGGATTTCGAGGGCAATGCCCCCAAAGCCAAAAATGACTCTAGTGTTGTAAATATGTCGGTCGTTATTTTTCTATTGGACGACTTATTGTAACCCTAATTTTGTAAGTGGCAAAAAGCTTGTATACAATGGCTTAGGGTTAGAGGTTTCATAATGTATGATCATATTATAGCTTCTTGTAGCGGTATTGAGTTGTAAGGGATTGAGGATTGTAATCACTAGATAATAATAATATTGGACTTATTGTTGCTGGAAATATCCCAGGGATTCGGTGAACCACTTTAAATTCTTGTGTCTTGTGTTCTCTTCTATGTGATTTATTATTTTCTAATATTGGTTATATTTGTATGTAATTGTTTTTTTTTTTTTGTGGTTAAATCGAGGAAGTGGTATCAGAGCCAAATTGTCATCATTGTTTTTTAGTTGTCCTCTACAAGAAGGTTTCATGGTTGAGTGTGAGTTTCATGGTTGAGTGGGAGCAATGGCAAACGAGGGTAAGTTGAAGGTTGATAAGTTTAATGGGAAGAACTTTCAATTATAGAAAATGCAAATGGAGGATTGTCTTTATCAAAATGATTTATGGAGGCCATTGGAAGGAAAAGGCAAGGAATAGGAAACTTTGAAAGATGAGGCGTGGGAAATTTTAGATAGAAAGGCACTTGGAAGTATTTGATTATACCTGGCATAATCGGTGACATTTAATATTACAAAAGTAAAGATGATGGAAGAGTTGATGCAAACCCTAGCAAAATTGTATGAAAAGCCCTCTGCTTCAAACAAGGTATCTCTTATTTAGTGTTTATTTAATATGAAGATCGCAGAAGGTGGATCTTTTGTAGATCATTTGAATGAGTATAATATAGTTACTACTCAATTATCTTCCATCAATGTTAAATTTGATAATGAAATTAGGGCTCTCTTGATTTTGTGTTCTCTGCCTGAAAGTTGGAATGTCTTGCTAATGGTTGTGAGTAATTTTGTTTATGGATCCAATAACAGGCTAAAATTTGATAATGTGATTGGTGTTATTCTAAGAGACTAAACTCATAAGAAAACCTCAAGTGGATCTACATGAGGAAGTGCTTTGAACGTACAGAGAAAAGGCAAAAGAATTGAGAGGGGAAGTAATTCTAGAAATCATGGGAAATCAAGAAGAAAATCACAAAGGGGAAGAGATCTCAATCCACAGGACCAAGTGATTGTTGGTATTGTAGGAAACCAAGGCATAAGAAGAAAGATTGTTGGACTCAAAAGAACAATGAAGGAGATAAACTAGAAGGGAACAAGGAGGCAAATATGATAAGTAACAAATCTAAACAAGATGTTTTGTTTATTTCTTTATGAAGTGTTGATGATTCTTGGGTTTTACATTTTTGGGATTCATTTCATGCTACACCTCATAGAGGTTATTTTATTGATTATGTCCAAGGGCATTTTCAGTTTGTTTATTTGGCGGATAATGAACCTTGTCAGATTGTTGGAAAGGGAAAAGTTCAGATTAAGTTGCAAAATGAGAATCATTGGCTACTATGTGAGGTAAGACACGTTCCAAAGTTGATTGGGAATTTAATTGCAGCAGGGCAACTCGGTGATGAGGGTTGTGTAGTTAATTTTAATGATAAAAATTGGAAGGTTTCAAAAGGTTCACTTGTAGTAGAAAAAGGTGTGAAAGTAGGCATCTTATATCTCTGTACATGTCATATTGTTCTTTCTATTTTAATTGTTTCATAGACAAATGAATGTTCAGGAACAATTGTTACAACTAAGTAGGGAGAACATATAGTTGATGTAGATTATGATACAATAATATGGCACAATAGACTTGGGCGCAGGAGTGAGAAAGGTATGAAATTACTTCATTCCAAGAAAGTTTTACTCGATCTGAAATGTGTCAATATAGATTTTTGTGAAATTTGTGTGTATGGAAAACAAAAGAGAGTGAGTTTTGTAAAGAGTGGGAATGAAAAGAAAAATACGAAATTAGAGCTTCTACATACATATGTTGTTGGAATTACAATAGGAAAGGTAAACTAGGGGGGGGGGGGGGGGACGGGGGGGACGGGGGGTGAATCAGTGCTTGAAACTTTTACTCATAAAAACATTCACTATACATCCATCTCACAATTTAACAAGTAATTTGAAATACCATATAAAGCATATACATATGAAGTATGTAAACAAGTAAGCATTCACACATGTATGACACAAGATATGATTACCCAGAAATCGTCCAATGAGAAGGTAAAATTGGGGTGGAAGGTAAAACTGGGGTGGGGATGACATCCACAAATCTTCACTATAGCAATAATAAAGTGTATCCAATAAAGGTTATAATGTTTGATCATGAAACATGATCCACCCTGTGAAAGGTATGCTCTGTTGAAAAGCCTACAAAGACTTTTAGGTCTTACCCTATTAAAGGAATTCAACACCCTATTAGAAGTGTGCATGATTAAAGGACTTCAACTCATAATTAGGTAAGCACCTTGTTAGAGGATTTCAATGTAGCCTGTTAAGACCACTTTGTTAAGAGATTTAACTGATTCACCTGTTAGAATGTCTCAACAATGATCCTATGATTAGCACTCTATTGCTTGATGTCATGTCACCTCTATACCAATGTGTACTTGATTTTCTTTGATTAGACATCTCCTTATTGCCCATTGTTTCATTCCTTTATTCTCCTTTAATTGATTCTACAATGTAACTCAAATCATAATACCTTAGTCACCATGAATGTTTTGTTTGTGCATGCAAACTCTCCTTCAATTCTCCTTAATCATTCATAAAAGTTTAGGGTTTTTCCTCCTTAAGAAGACCTAGGTGACTTAGGGTTAGTTATGAGTCAATGGTTGTGGTTCACCCATATTGTTGCTTAAACCTTCCCTTTTCCTGATTGGATGCATGTAATACATAGGGATTCCCACTTAAGATTTGTCCTTATCAACAAAAGATCATAAATAAATCCTTAAGTCGGCTTAAAATGGTTTACATAGTAGTTTGTGCTAATACAAACAACTATGTCAAAACTGTGTTATTTGACATCTGAAGTCCCTAGTGCTTGTCACTAATTGTGACTTCAATGTTGTCACTCGGCATCTAAATGACTCAGCATGCACTGCTTGCTCAATTCCTAAATCACTCGGCACACACTATCTACTCAGCACTTGAATGACTCTACACTCACTGTTTACTCGGCATGCTCTAACTTACATGTTGTGCTCAGCATATGTTACTTGTTCGTTGTGAACTAAGTAAATGACTTAATAAACACTCACTTGTCAAAACCAATCTGAGATTAACAATCTCCCCCTTTGACATGAGTGTCAAAAACACTTGGTCATCCATTAATGATCTTATCCTTATGAGCATAACATAGATATTTATTCAATTTCTATACAAAATTCCAAAATATCAAAATTTTGCAACACATGACTTATAACTCAAAATTTCATATTGTTCAGCATTATGTAATCTTTCTCTTGCTAAGTAGATTTGCATCAACTGATATTCTTTCTCTGTGCCTATCTGAAGTAATGTTTGCATTTTGTTGTTCTCTTACTCTTCTTACTCCCCCTTGGGTATAGATATCTCTTTGCTCTACTTGCTTGCTCCCTCATTACTCTTACTCCCCCTTTTTGATATTGATGTCAATGGGTTATAAACTAATAGTGTATTTGTCCAAAAAAGGTTTATGGACCTCAAGTATAATCTTTAGAGCTGCACCCCAATTATCACAAGCTACCTCCAAAGACTTGATTTGGATGGCCAGCTCAGCAGCAAGGTGTACTAAGTCATCTGATGTAGAAATATTGGGGTCTTTCTTCATAAGTGTTTCTACATAGCCTTGTTCCTTGTGTAATATCTCCATGTAAGTAGTCAATGTGGACTGGATGTTGATCAATTTAGCCCTTATGTTGGCTTCATTTGCTTGTAATGATGTTAACTGAGTCTAAGATTACAAGAGGTTCCTGAAATGTTTCTCACTTTGAGATGGAGACTTGGGCAAAGTAACATTGGATATCTACATATGGGTCTCCAAACTCAGGATGTGATTCCTTATTTCTTGTGTAAAGAGTGTTGGATTACACAGCTTGGTGTACAAAGAGAAAATGTTCTCTAGTACTTTCTTCACACTCTCTATCTTGGTTGCTAGCTCAACCTGTGTGAGTGCAATAACACTTGATATCTTCTCATTTACCTTGTTTTGAAACTTCCTTTCAAACCATTCTAGTAGTTTTACATTAGTATCCAAGTATGTGTCACTAACCCTTTCCACTACATTGGTTAATTGCTCAATGATGGGCTTGTTTTCATTTGGAGTTGGCAAATTGAATGCATCTAGGAAAATCTATTTGATGTCAATCGAAGCTTGCTTCTGCCTATGCTCCCTTTTGAGCAGTTCTTGATTTTTCTTCTTTGCTAGGGCCTCTTGTAATATGCCCATCAATTCAATTGTGATTGTTGCTTAATCAAATTTAGGCAATACAATCTCTTCATCTAGGCTAACATCTTCAAAAGTAATTACCTCTTCTACCTTAGATGAGTTAGGACTCGACCTTGAGAATTGAAATGGTGTAGCATCTATCCTTGGCCTCTAAAGAGCTTGACTGGAAGGAGTACTAGATTTAGGTAATGTCACCAGTGCTAGAATAGCTAGTAGCTCCTTTGGCTTGGGTGTCAAGCTTGACTCTTCAGTCTTGCCCTTTTTTGCCTCTGTAGTTCTTGTTGCACCTTGATTTTGTGTTGGAGGTGCAGGTGTATCTACTTGACCTGTCTGGTCTTGAGTGCCATCGTTGTCTGGTGTTTCTATCTTTTCTTCTCCGACTATTTCATCCTTTTCTTTTTCAGTTTCTGGTACATTCACTAAGACTGGAGTGTCTTGCATAAGTGTACTGACAGTGAAACTTGACGTCTCCTTCCTTTGATATGCCACTATAGGTCGTGAAGGTGTTACACTTGTGACTTGAAGAGTGATTATAGATGTTTCTTGTGTTTTCACTTCCTCCTGTGCAGTTATTATTTCTATCTTCTAAATTTCATCTACACTCACCAGTAAAAGGTTGTCACAAAGTTTGGTCTGGAGAGTGGACTTGACAAGTATCCTTTTCAAATCATCCTCTATAAGGGGATTGATGTTTTGAGTAATAGTCCTAGAAACATCCTTTATTTTGACAATTTCAATATTTTCACTTGTCTCTTACAAAGGGCTAGCACTTGGCACTTGTGTGTCTTGTACACTTTGTTTTGTTTGTTGCTCTTCCTCAGTTGGTGCCTGGTTCTCAATATTCATATATGTGCCTCCCTCAATTGTGCCTTGTTCAATGTCATCTTCTTCATCCTCACCTGCCTCAATAGGTGCCTGGTCAACTTTCTTAGATGTTGACAGTCCATATGTTATCTTCCACATTTGTTTGGTCTTTTGTACAACATCCTCTGTATTATTTTGTAATATGTTGAATGCGTTGTATTTTGGCACAAATCTTACAACATACTTCTTAATGACTTTAGACATTTTAGCCTTACTAAGTTCTAGTATAACTTGAGGAAGGGTTCTCTCCCTAATTTGTCTTTTAGTGTCTAAACAATAATGTTATTTTTGCTCAACTCTATCATATAAAATTTTAGATATGGAGTTGGCAAGTTCTAGAGGAGTCTTTTTAAATATAGCCATCATGGCATATACTACCTCTTCAACTTGTTTCTTCTCAATCTTCCCAAGATTTTCAAACTCAATGTGAGAGAATCCTAATAGATTAGCATTGGCTCTAATGTTCTCACGTAAATTGTCTAAATCTAAAGAGGGACTATGACCCACTACTTGAAATTGGTTGTTGTCATTTGATTAAGTCTTCTCTTCATCAGTTTGAGCTTAAGCAACATACTTCCTCCTTGGTATCTTATGTGCTTTAGCTTTCTTTTCCTTAGGCTTGGCTGCTTCTTTAGCCTTTTGTGCAGCGACTCTTGTGCTGGCCCTTGTGGTAGGTGTTGTAGGTTTGTCTTGATTAGGTTTAGCAACCTTCTTTGGTTTGTCCACTGCTTGAGTCTTTGCTTTCCTCTTTTTCTTCTCAGTAGTTGTAGGTGCTTCATTTGCTTCTTCTTCCTCGGCACCTTCTACAGTTTCTACTTCATCTTCTTGCTAGTCTTCTCCCTGACCTTGTGGCAATGCCAATGGTGCTTGAGCTTGTGTTTTCGCATGATGTAGAGATAAACTCAACGGAAGAAAAAACAAAAGGAACCAGCACCAGAAAGAGATAGATAACAATATTCTTCTAATTGATTCACCAAATGAACAGTATATACACTTGTTCTCCTATAGATATCTTCTCCCTATAACTTCGTATCCATAAACTTGACTAAACCTAAACCTAAAAACTCTATTTATACTTGCTAGGATGGTCTACAAAACATTATAGATTATTACAAAATAGGAAAAATGACCCAAAGAAATCTCTTGCCAAAACAACTTATAGAATGTTCTAGATCTTGCCAAAATGGCTTACGAAATGTTCTAGATCATTACAAAATAGAAAAACCGACCACACAATGGTCTAGGCACCCCCCAAGAAAAGATCTTTATGTGGGTGCTCCTGCACCATACACCTAGGGACAATAGAATCCAAGTCCCTTGTATTGTCCTTCCAATTCCTTGGTATTTGGTGTTTATACTCTTGCCAAGTACCCAAGTCAACTTTCATATTTTCATAAAACTCCTCCACATAAGAATTCAGGTAGAACTCTTGCAAACCTACAATAAATGGTTAGAAAAAGCAAATGGGACCTCATAATATATGAATTCATCAATTTGGTTCATTATAAGAACCTGTGCATCCTTTTTTTTATGTCTTTATGCTGCAATATATCCATGCTCGGAGACAAATTCATCACTATTTGATCCTTATCTATCCTCTTACCTTCATCACGAGTCTTCTTCCTTGTTGCAACTATTATCCTTTTGATAGGCCATACCATTTTCTTTCTTAACTTCAAATGCCATCTCATGGTTCCATTAAGAACCAACACATCCACCTCTTTTCCATCTTTATGAACCTTTTCATCACAAGGCTCATCAATAATTGCCACTTCAACCTCTTTCCTTTCTTCAAGAACCTTTTTATCATAAGGTTCCTCGACAATTATTTGCTACAAACTTTTTATATCATTATCAGTTTGTTCATTTTGTCCTTCCAATGGACAAGTCTTCTCTTCATTAGCAACCAAGTTCTCTATTCCATCTTCACAAGCTTCTGTAATCTCAATGGATTGTTTCTCCAAATCACTATTTTCTTTTTCCATATTTTTCTTCAACTCCTCTATTAGTCTTGCTAAATTTTCTTCCCCTTTTCTAAGTTCCCTCATTAGGAATCTCATCTTCTATTCTATCTCTTGATTCATTCTAGCTTCCTCTTCTCTTTTCTTTTCTTTTCTTTTCCTCTCTTTTCTTTTCTTTTCTTTTCCTCTCTTTTCTTTTTTCTGAAAATCACAATATGAAACCCATGCATCTAAAAGTATCCTCTTATAATGAGATAAATCTCCTCTTGTGACCATTTTCTCCTATCCAAGTTCTCTCCACTCAACCTAGCCTTGTGGCCACTCTATAGGTTCTCTTCCCAACCTATCACAACAAAAACAAAAACTTACAATTCGCCTTTGTCCACACCTTTTGTTGAGCTCTGATACCAAAAATGATGCAGAGATAAACTCAATAGAAGCAAAAAAAAAAAAGGAACCAGCACTAGAAATAGATAGATAACAATATTCTTCTAATTGATTCATCAAATGAATAGTATATACACTTGTTCTGCTACAAATTTCTTCTCCTCATAACTTCGTATCCATAAACTTGACTAAACCTAAACCTAAAAACTCTATGTATACTTGCTGGGACGTTCTACAGAACATTATAGATTATTGCAAAATAGGAAAACTGACCCAAAGAGATCTCTTGTCAAAACAACTTATATTATGTTCTAGATCTTGCCAAAGCGGCTTACAGAATGTTCTAGATCATTACAGAATAGGGAAATCGACCCCACAATGGTCTAGGTATCCCCCAAGAAAAGATCTTTATGTGGGTGCTCCTGCACCACTTGTGTTTCCACTTCTTCTTCATCTTCCTCTTCTTCTTCTTCTTCAACTCCTTCACCAAATCTTTCTTTCAATTTCTTTACCAATTTGTTCTTTTTCCTGATCACTGAAGCAGTCTTCAATTTCATAGTGATCTTTGATTTGGCCAAGTCATAATTTCCAAAAGCTTGGGCTTCCTTATCCACTTATTTTGCAAGTAATGGTGTAATTTTTGGAGAGGCCTCATCAATATTTATTTCATATCCTAATGGCCTTAGTCATCTCACCCTGGAATTGCTACTTGTACATATGTGAAATCAATATCAACTAGGAAGCAAACATCATCAAAATGTTTCTCCACTGGTGATATTGGTATCCTTAATCTTTTCTTCATAGATTGTTTGAAATATTCAAAATAACTTGTCAAAATAGATTCAAAATTATTACCTAGTTGCTCAATAAATTCACCTATCTGGACTACAATAGGTCTGTTTGCCTTCCATGCAACCTTACCAAATGTAGGAAATGTATTTTGTACATAAAATAAAATGCATACAAGAATATATCTGAATTTACACTGTGCACTTTTCGACTTCCTTATAACTCCCAAATTCTCAATCAATTGTTGCAACTACAACTCAACAAGATCTAAGTGTGATCCTTCTTCACAATTTTGTAACCCATGTCAACTTCAATAAAAGGTACATTGTTTAATCTACTAGATTGATCAAACTTGTGCGCTATGACCCTTACTGCAAAAGCTATCAAAGGATCTATGATAGTATCAATTGTCATTCCTCTTTTATTCCACACAGCCCCTGTTCTCTCTTCCATTATTTCCTTTGCTTCACTTCTCATGGTCTTTGGCCGATATAGGGTTGGATACCCTATCACTCTGTGAACAATATTCTTAGTGATTTTTACTGACCCATTTTCTAGCCAAACGAAACTTTTATCCACTCTGTCTTGAATACATTGGGGAAACCTAGGGCACGAGTTAACCCTTTCTTCTCAACAATTTTAAACTCTTCCTTCAACACTCTATTCTCACATAGTTTTTCATATGTTTCCTTTATTTCCATATCTCCTATACTTCCAATTTCGCATGTATAACAATTCCTAACATCTTGAATCATCAAGATTTTCGATGGTATCATGGATAACACACCAGAGGTATCTTGTTTGTAAGCTATAAGTGGGATAGCCCTAAAAGTATGTTGTTTGATTTCATTACTTATCAATTAAATATTTAAAACCTCTTTTCCCTCTACACCTTTTTCTGTTGAAGAACTAGACATCGTTACATGAAACTAGGGTTTGTGAAATTTAAAACTACATAGCTCGGCACATGTTAAATACCCTGTGAATCCTATTGGGATGATGTCGAACAAATTTTTAAATCTCTTGCAAATTCTCTAGATCACGTTCAGCTCTTCATGCTCTTCTTCAAATTTGAATGATGTTAAATGAGTAGAAATTGATCAAATAGCCCTTAAAACACTACATTTAATGCTAAGTTCTTACACAATTATAAGCTCGGGTTCAATTGAATTTCTGGCTCACTCGGCATCCATATGTATTTCCATATGCTCGGCAACCACTACGAGCTCATCCTTAACTAACAAACTTTGTTAGCTCAGTATCCACTAACATTTCACTTGCCAACCATATGAAACTTTTCATGCTCGACAGTAACATGAAAACTGACAAAACTTAAAGATTTATTCTTGATTCCTAATAACACTTTGCATCTTTGCTCATGCATATGTAATATTTTCAAAACTAAATCCTTGGAACTAATGTATGGTATATCTTTTAAATATCAGTTCCACATACCTCTTGATTACTTAATTTGATGAGGTGTGATTGCCTAACCCATTAGGTGAAGTGATCCTATCTACACTTGATGTGTTACAATCTTCCTTCTCTTCCATGTCTTGTTCATCTCATCTCTAACATTCTCAACATCTGGCTTTCTTTTTCCTTTGTTGAACTCACAACTTGGTGCCTTTGAGCTTGTTGAACAATTCTTTAAATAGCTAAAACATGTGGTTTGATACAAAATTTTTATAATAATTTTTGAAATGTGTTTTAATACAATTTTAAGGA
This sequence comes from Cupressus sempervirens, assembly GCA_028749045.1. Classification (NCBI taxonomy): domain Eukaryota; kingdom Viridiplantae; phylum Streptophyta; class Pinopsida; order Cupressales; family Cupressaceae; genus Cupressus; species Cupressus sempervirens. The sequence goes on along the minus strand of CM053789.1, from coordinate 710,538,929 downwards.
AAATGTCCATACTCTTGATAGTAGTAACAACTATACCTTGTATTAAAATCCCAATCATAAAAGTTGCAATTGTTATTTACCTTTGTTTGCTTGTTTGATGACCACTTGGGTTTGGATCTACATTCAAAAGCTCTATGTCCATACTTCTAATAGTTATAACAAAATCCTTCAAATCTTTGAGTATGTGTGGTCTTGGTTCTACAGTCATGTGCTTGATGACCTTGATTATTGTACTTATGGCAGTGACCTATGTTCTTTTGCTTAACATTCTGATTTACAGTTCTGCACCTGCAAACATTAGCAGTATGTCCTATCTTTCCACAATTATTACAAGTAGTTTTAGAGTTCTTACCTTTGTTACTTTTTTCTTTAGCACTTTTGGATGATTCTCCTTCTCAAGTACTTGTGTATCCTAGTCCATATATATCATTTTTAGATCTAGGGAATATCATCAATTGTTCAAAGTACTTGATGGCTTCACTAGGTTTATTGAAACTTTCAATAAACTCCTTTTCCCTTTTCAAATCATTGCTCAACTATTTATTCTGCAATTTCAGTGTTGTGATCTCAATGTCTTTACTATTTATTTCATGATTAGCAACCATGACTTGATTCATTGTTTCCAATTGCATGTGAGCAATCCTATTTATTTCTGATGATTTCTCTTCTAGTCTGTTGGTCAAAATTATTTTGTCATCTTCAATTATGACTTTGTCTTCCATAGCTTTCTTTTTCTATTCAGTCACTTCACATAGTAATATGGCTTGTGATTCTTACTTTATCTTAAGATTTTTGATATCTTCAACTAGGGTTATATTATTTTCCATTAGATCTGCAATTGTTGCATCAATTTCATTGGAGTTTCCATTTGCAAATAGTTTAGTAGTGTCCATCTCTTGGTATTGTGTGTCATTCTCCTCAATAGCAATTTCCTTCCTTCTTCTCAATGATTTATTTAGATCTTCTCTTGCTTCATTCAACTGATGTAGAATGAGTTGTATTTCAATCTGCTAGTTCTCAATAATCTTTCTCAACTTGTAGACTTCTATTTCCAAGATCTTTCCTCAAAGCTACAAAGCTTTACTTTCAAAGAACAAAGCTTTGATACCAATTGTTGGAATTACAATAGGAATGGTAAACTTTTTTTTTTGGGGGTGGGGGAGGGGGTGGTTAATCAGTGCTTGAAACTTTTACTCATAAAAACATTCACCATACATCCATCTCACAATTTAACAAGTAAATTGAAATACCATATAAATCATATACATCTAAAGTATGTAAGCAAGTAAGCATTCACACATGTATGGCACAAGATATGATTACCTAAAAACCCTCCAATGAGAAGGTAAAACTGGGGTGGGGATGACACCCATTAATCTTCACTAATGTAGTAATAAAGTGTATCCAATGAAGGTTAAAATGTTTGATCATGAAACATGATCTATCCTATGAAAGGTCTAACCTATTAAAAGCTTACAAAGATTGTTAGGTCTTACCCTGTTAAATGATTTCAACACCTTGTTAGAAGTGTGCCTGATTAAAGGACTTCAACTCACAATTAAGTAAGCACCTTGTCAGAGGATTTCAATACAATTTGTTAGGACTACTTTGTTAAGAGATTTAATTAATTCACCTATTATAATGTCTCAACAATGATCTTGCGATTAGCACTCTATTGCTTGATGTTAGATCACCTCTATACTAATGTGTACTTGATCCTTTCTGATCAAATGTCTCTCTGTTGTCCATTGTTTCCTTCCTCTATTCTCCTTTAACTGATCCTACAATGTAACTTAAATCATAATACTTTGGTCACCATGAATGTTTTGTTTACACATGCAAACTCTCCTTCAATTATCCTTAATCATTCATAAAAAATTTAGGGTTTATCCTCCTTAAGAAGACCTAGGTGACTTAGGGTTAGGTATGAATCAACAACTGTGATTCACCCATATTGCCACTTAAACCTTCCCTTTTCCTGATTGGATTCATGTAATATATAGGGATTCCTACTTAAGATTTGTCCTTATCAACAAAAGATTGTAAATCAATCCTTAAGTCGGCTTAAAAAAATTTACCTAGTAGTTTGTGCCAATACAAACAACTATGTCAAAATGGTGTTACTTAGCATCTAAAGTCCCTGGTGCTTGTCACTAACTATGACTTCAATGTTGTCACTCAGCATCTGAATGACTTGGCATGCGCTACTTGCTCAGTTCCTAAATCACTTAGCACATACTATCTGCTCGACACTTGAATGACTCGACACATGAGTGACTCGGTACTCACTATTTACCCAACATGCTCTAACTTACATGTTGCGCTTGACATATGTTACTTGTTCGACATGAACTAAGTAAATGACTTAAGTGTATAGACATTCACTTATCAAAAACAACCTAAAATTAACAGATGTATGGGGACTAGCTCAGGTATCTTCTCTTGGTGGCTCTCATTATTATGTTACATTTATTGATGATGCAACTAGAAAAGTATGAGTTTATTTCCTTAGACAAAAATATGATGTATTTCAAACTTTTAAGAAATGGAAATGCTTGGCTAAAAATGAGACTGGTAAGAGATTGAAATGTCTCAGATTAGATAATGACGCTGAGTATTGCAGTTATGAATTTGAATATTATTGATCCACTATTAGTATTCATAGACAAAAAATTATTCCAAGGACTCCGTAGGAAAATGGAGTGATTAAACACATGAATAGGACAATAATGGAGTGTGCAAGGAGCATGAGGTTGCATGTTGGGCTGCCCTTAAATATGTGGGTAGAGGCTATCAATATTGTTGAATATTTGATTAATAGAGGTCCCTCTACTCCTTTGGGTTGCGGTATTCCAGAGAAAGCATGGACTTGTAAGAAGGTGAGTTATTCTTTTATCAAAACCTTCAATTAAAAAGTATTTGCACATATAGATTCTGAAAATACAACCAAGCTGGAAGCTAAGTCAAAGAAATGTGGATTTGTTGGATATGAAATTGATGATTTTGGTTATAGGCTTTGGGATTTTGAAAATCATAAAATTGTAAGATGCAAGGATGTCATATTCAATGATAAAGCATTATACAAAGATTTATTGTAGCAACATGAGAAGAAAAAAAATGATTATGTAGTGATGGATGGTACTCAAAAGGAAGATGTTCCAACAATCCCTCATGCTCTGCAACAACAAATACCACACACCTTAGTGAATGTTAGACGGTCAACAAGGCTAAGTAGACCTCCAAAAAGATTCTCTCTCTCTCTCTCTCTCTCTCTCTCTCTCTCTCTCTCTCTCTCTCTCTCTCTCTCTCTCTGTACTCTATTTTACTAACTAATGCTAGTGAACCTGAATGTTATGAGGAAGTTGTGTAGGTGGATACTAAGATTTAGTGCGAGTTTGTGATGACAAAAGAAATGGACTCCTTGCTGAAAAATTAGACTTGGGATTTATGCAAGTTGCCTGCAGGTAAAAGGGCTTTACAAAATAAATGGGTTTACAAGTTGAAAGAAGATGATGGAGGTTAGAAAATATTTAAAGCCATGTTAGCTATAAAAAGATTTGCATAGAAAAATGACATTGATCTTGATGAGATATTTTTTCATGTTGTTAAAATAACTTCTATTTGTATTGTTTTAAGTATTGTGTCTACTAAAGATTTGCATTTTGAGCAGCTTGATGTTAAAACAACCTTTCTTCATGGCGATTTGGTTGAAGAGATATATATGGAACAACCATAGGGATTTGAGGTAAAAGGTAAGGAAAACTTAGTGTGCAAATTGAAGAAAAGGTTATATGGCTTGAAGCAACCACCTCGGTAATGGTATCTTAAATTTGATAGTTTTATCCAAGAGCATGGTTACACTCAATGTCATTCTAACGTTGTGTTTAGTTTAAAAAGTAAGATGATGATAGATACACTATTTTTTGTTTATATGTTGATGATATGCTTGTAGTTAGGTCTAACATCTCGTATCAAGGAGCTAAAATGATAGTTAGCACATTCATTTTCTTTCAAGGATTTAGGGGTAGAAAAACAAATCCTTGGTATGAAGATTTGTAGAGATAAGAAAAATAAAAAAATGACTTTATCTCAGGCTGATTATATTGCGAAGGTGTTGCAACGTTTCTCTATGGAGAATGTTAAAGCTTCCAACGCACCTTTACATGATTTAAAATTGACTAATGAGATGTGTCCCAAGAAATAGGAAGAGGAGGACAACATGTCCAAGGTACCCTATGCTTCAACTATAGGAAGTTTGATGTATGTCATGGTATATACTAGGCCAGCTATTGTACATACAATGGGAGTTGTTAGCATATATACGAGTCATCCTGGAATCGAGCATTGGAATACAATAAAATTGATTTTGAGATATTTGAGAGGAACATCCAGTAAGTGTTTACATTTTGGAGGCTCTACTATTGATTTATAGGGCCATGTTGACTCATATTTGGCAAGGGATATTGATGCCAAGTGGAGTACTACATGTTATGTATTTACTATTAGTGGGGTAATAGTAAGCTGGGTTTCTCACTTACAAAAGATGAATGTTTTATCTACTACAAAGGTAGAGTATATTACTGCTATAGAGGTAGCCAAGGAGATTATATATCTTCAATTCTTCATGGAAGAATTGGGACACTCACAAAGGCATAATTATGTGTTCATTGATAGCCATAGTGACATTCATCTTGTGAAGACTTCTTTTCTACATTCAAAGACAAAATACATACAATTGTGGTACCATTTCATTCAGTCAATTTTAGATGATGGAAAATTTAAGTTGGAGAAGATACATAGATGATAATCTGGTAGATATGTTTACCAAGGTAGCAACAAGGGAGAAGTTGAACTCATCTTTAGCTTTGGTTGGTCTTCTAGATTGACAGAATAAAAGAACAACAAAGTCCAGGGTGGTTTGATATTCCAGTGGGAGCTACAAGTTTAGTGGTGCTATGATTAGTCTCCAAGTGGGAGGTTATTGTTGTGGAGTCTAGTCAGTCTCCAAATGGGAGATTTTTGTGATGTGAAGCCTAATTAGACTTAGAGGTTTATTCAGTGTGGTTTTCCCCCAGATTATTTGTATGAGCGTTTGGCGGTAGCAGCCCCAAGATAGAGTCAAGGGGCAACACCCTAGATGCACTCTCAGTCACAATACAAGGTGGGATTGAGGGGCAATGCCCTCAGAAGGGTTTTGGGGGGTAGTGCTCGCAAAGCAAAAAATGACTACTATTTTAAAAGGTGTCGACTATTATTTTTCTATTGGGTGACTTATTCTAGCCCTAATTTTGTAAGTGGCAAAAATCTTGTATAAAATGGATTATGGTTAGGGATTTCAAAATGTATGAGGATATTGTAGCTTCTTGAAGCAGCATTGAGCTATATGGGATTACGGATTATAATTGCTAGATAAAAATAATATTGGAATTGTTGTTTGTGGATGTAACTGAGGGATTGGGTGAACCATGTTAAATCCTTGTGTCTTGTGTTCTCTTCTCTATGATTTATTAATTTTTGATATTGGTTATATTTGCATGTAATTGTTATTTATGTATGTGGTTAATCTGAACAAAAGGACCTTTGATAATAAGTTTGAATGTCATGCATACCTATTTTAAAATATTTGGGGCCTTGTCAAAATGCTTTGCTATATCTTATCATTCAGGCCTTGCAAACCAACCACAATTTATTCCCAATTTATCTTCTTGTAAAATCTCTGTATTAGTTCCTTGAAAAAAGAACTTATGAGCTAGTCTTTCACAACAAATATAAGAGATATTTTTACACCTATTGATTCCCTACCAAATACACACACTGTTGAATAATAATTACAAGAATAGCATAAATACTATCACTACAACAAAGCATTCCTAGGCCATTATAGAACATAAAACAACAATAGTCACATATCAAATTTGATAATATTGCATAATTTACATGCATTCTTGTCAAAACCAAAGTTGAAGAATTACGAGTCTCTAAATTTTGAGTAGATCTAAGGATAGAGTTTGTAAACCTAAACAATTCCATCTTCTCATTATCATTCTTTGATCCATCTTGTTGGGGAATAGATTAAATCTACAATCATTTATCTTCTTCGCTAATTAGATTGTTAATTTTGATCTCCCTAAGAAATATCATTAATCATGCTTTCTTTAATTATGATCTTGTCCAATTATGTTAGTTGTCACTTTCATGAATCGATGTCATGTTTCAAAAATCAAATTGGGTTATTTAAACTATCTCATCATGTAAATTTTTTTAGGTTACTAGTGGGTATATTGAATTTTGTCTCCAAATGCTCTACAAATATTCTGGTTGAAGAGTATTATTATTAAAAATAAAAATAAAAATCTTATCATTTTATGAATAGTGAAATCCTTAGCAATATCAATGTGGATTGGAGTAATAACCATGGTATGATATTTTATGTCTTCTCTAGTTACATCTTTGTTTGAGCTTTGAAGTTTAATCTCATATCTTAGTGGATTTTTTGTAGCTTGCTTTTGAAGTTTGGATTTATTAAGTTTAGGCCTTGGATTTGTGTTATTCCTTAGTAGAATTTGTGTGGCTTATTTTTGAAAGTTTAAACTTTTAATTTTGGGGGGGTTTTGTGAATTGTCATATTTATGGAAGTTAATTTTTTTTTTTGAAAAAAATTGATTAATATTTTTAATTTAGTTATAGTTAACAAATATATTAGTAAGATCAATTTTGATTGTGGGTCTCATAAACATTCTATTCCTTCCTCAGATGAGATTTATAAGGTTGTTTTCTCTTTTGAGGTTGTCAAAGTCCTTGGTCCTGATGGGTTTCCTTTTTTGTTCTTTCATAAGTATTAGAATATCATTAGTGTTGATATTTGTAATGGCATGAAGGAATTTTTTGGTACCAAAAATATCCTTAAAGATTTAAATGGTACCTTCACTGCTCTTATTCCGAAGAAGTCGGGTGTGGATAGATTGGATCAATTTAGGCCTATTAGCTTATGTAATTATTTTTATAAGATTATCTCTAAGGTTCTTACTCTTAGGATTTTGTCCCTTCTTCCAGTTATCATCTCAAGGTAGAAAAATGGGTTTGTTCCTAGGCAACAGATCTTGGATTCCATTATTACAGCTCATGAAAATATTCATTCTCTTTCGGTGTCTAAGAAGGAAGGGTTTCTTCTTAAGCTTGATCTCTCTAAAGCTTATGATAGAATGGACTGGAATTTTCTTCTCCGTGGGCTGGAAGTGTTTGGCTTTAATAAGAGATTTTAGGATCTTATCTTCATGTTTGTTTCATCGGCCTCCTTCTCAGTGCTTGTTAGTGGTTCCCCTGCTTCCTTCTTTAAGGCTTCTAGGGGTCTTAGATAAGGAGACCCGATCTCTCCTATTCTTTTTGTTATTTTGGCTAAATGTTTGGGGAGATTTGTGGATAATATGGTGTTGAAAGGGGACTTCATGGGCCTTAATCCCTCATCTTCTGCTTTGGTTTGCTCTCACCAACAATTTGTTGATGATTCTATTGTTATGGGGGAGCCTTTGGTGAGAAATGCTAGGAACATTAAGAAGGCTTTGGGTGACTATGGGATGGCCACTAGTCAAATCATTAATTGGAGCAAAAGTCTGATCTACTTTATTAATGTTAGTGAGGCAAGGCAAAATAAGATCAAAAAGATAATTGGCAATGAGATTGGCTCTCTGCCTAGATCCTATCTAGGTTTACCTTTGGGTTTAGCCCCTCTCGATAGCTTTTGGAACTCGTTGATTGATAAAATCCACTTGAAACTTGTTGGTTGGAAAGGTTCTCTCCTTAGTCAAGTTGGTAAGGTTATTGTTTTGAAGTCTATCCTACAAAGTGTTACACTTTACGCTTTGAGTGTTTTCAAAATTATGAGAAAGTTTTCTCTTGCTATTGAGAAAATTCAGAAGGCTTTCTTGTGGATTGGAATGGAGATAAAAAAAAGACTCCCTCTGATTGTATGGGAAAATGTTTGTATGCCCTAGGAGAAGGGAGGGCTTGGCTTGTGAAGGGTTACTATAATGAATGAATTCTTATTGCAAAATTATTATGGAGATGGCATAAGGAGGAGGGGGAATGGAAGAGCATTTAGGTTGATACATATAATAGGGACCACTTTGATTTTAATCATTTCCTTAATAGTGACTTATAACAAAGGGGGTCTATGATCTGGAAGAATGCTTAGAAATTCAAAAATACTTTAAGGAAAGGGGTTGAATGGAAGGTGGGTAATGGTAGAAGAGTTCTTTTTTCGGGAAGACATTTGGATCTTGGACCACCCCTTTGTGATGATCCAAGGTGGAACAAGTATATGGAGCATGTAAGAATCAAATTGGTACTTTTGTGGTTGATTATGGGAAGGATGATATGTGGGTGGATCTTAATAGTGTGGACCAAAACTTGGTTGAGCTTGGTAAGTGCATGAATGCATTCTTTTTAAACCATAACGAGGATGATTTGATTTGGAAAACTGACCCCAGTGGAATGTACTATATTGCCTCTACCTATGCTAATTCTTTTGATGATCATGATGAACCTTACTGGGCCAAGGCTTAGGTGAAAGGCATGACACCCAAAGTTAATATATTCTTTTGGATTCTTCTGTAGAATAAAATTATGACTCTTGATAATGTTAAGAAGAGAAGTTTCATCATTGTAAATCGATGTGTTCTCTGCGAGAATGATGGGGAATCGGTTGATCATATCACGTTGCATTGCCCCATTACCAAGAAGCTTTGGGATAAAGTTTGTATCTTATTGAAAGTGGATTGGGTTTTCCATGCTACTATTCAATTATTCTTCACTAATTGGATGAACCCTTCCAAGAATGCTTTGATTGTTAAATTGTGGGACTTCATTCCTCCTTATCTATGTTGGGGTATTTGGAAGGAGCACAATGATAGGATTTTTAGAGGAATAGAATCTAGTCCTGATCAGGTTTTCTATAATATTAAGGTCCTTATGAATGAGAATATTAAAATAACTAGTTCTGGACAACAACCTTGTAATGAGTGGGAAGATTGGGTGTTTAATAGTTGGAACCTAAGGAGTTTGGGAATAGATATTCAGGAACCTAATCCAAGGGATAATGCTAGATGGGACTGTCCTCCCCCATATTGGTTCAAGATAAACTTTGATGAGGCCTCAAAAGGGAACCTGAGCAAAGCAAGGTGTGGAGTTGTTATTAGAAACTCTAATGGTGACTATGTGGGATGCATGGCTATTCCAATTGGGGATCAAACAAATCATGTGGCAGAAGCCCGTGCTGCTCTTCATGGTCTTCTCTATGCTAAGAGTATGAATTTGAGGAAGATATGGGTGGAAGGTGACTCCCTCAACATTATTAATTGTTTAAATAAAATTACTAAACCATCGTGGACAATTAGCAATATTATCTTCAGGGCTATTCACATTATAAATTCTTTTCAAATATGCATTATAACGCATAATTTTAGAGAAGCCAACCATACTGCTGATTGGGCTACAAACGTGGCCTGCTTTAGTGATCATAAAATCATTTGGGATCATTATGAGTCCTTACCTCTAGATGGTCGCCGATTTATCGATTATGATAAATGGAGATCTATGGAAAAATATTTTAATTATGATGGTGTTAATAATTTGTAATTATGAGGAGAACTCTTTCAAAGTGTGGAGGGTACTGATTTTTAGTAAGCCAAGCATTTATTCGCACATATTTTGTGCAGTTTTTGCCATTTCTCTCTTCGATTGTGGTGTGGCCTTTTGTTATAGAGCAAATTTGGGGTTTCAGAGAAAGAAAACCAATGAAATTGGTGAAGGGAATATGGGAGGAAAAAGGAAAAAAGTGGATCTGGCTAGTTGCTCAGAGTGGAGGAACAAGATGAGGTATAGGATATTTTAAGGCGCAAAAATTTCACAGGGTACATGGAAAGGCTCAAAGGTAACAATCCTGCCATTACACATCAATTTATTAAATCTTGGAAGGATGGCTCTGTTATGGTTGGTAACCAATGAATGGATGTTATCGAAGAAGTAATTGCAGAGGCCACGAGGCTAGACATGGATGGGATTAACTTTTATCAGGAGAGGAAGCTCTTGGATAGGGCCATAAATGAATTTGTGGAGATAGAGCAAGAGAAAAGCCACCTAGTTAAAATAAGTAATTTGTATTACAACCCGAGCTCTGTTTCTCGACCATGGTGATTTGTGCTTTTTGTGATAATAGAATATCTCACTTTAGATGGGAGATTTTCTAAGTTGTATGGGTACCATTTCATGTTGGCAAATCACTTTAGGCATGATGTTGGGATGAACTTCCCATTTTAATTAATGCAGTCTCTTAGCATTTCCATTCAGGCTATTAAAAAAGACTGGAATGGTGAGCATGTTTTCCATGAGGGTCTTATGGTCCTTATAATGAATATGTTAAAATCCAAGAAGATTGTGAAACCCAGGGGCAGTATGAAAGGGGCAGACCATGATATAGAAGGGAGTCTCCCAGATAAGGGTTATGATTCAGATACCCAAGATGAAGCTGAGGGGGGTTATGGGGAGTTTGAAAAAGGGCTCTGGTTGTCATTCTAAAAAGAAGAAAAAGATGGTTTTTTACTGTGATTCTAATCTAGAAAGTGATTTCATGAAGGAATGACACATGCAAAGGATGAATAACTAGGGCCAAGGGCTCACCCAGCTATCCAAACCACCCTACAAGAGTTAACACAATAGAAGCAAACACAAGGAACAACAACCAAAGGAGGAAGACGAGAGAATACTTTTATTGATTCATCAAAATATCTTCATACATGCCCAACTATAAGGCCTTCTCGGTTATGGCCAATTACAATACATTCATATAGAAAGATCCAACAACAAATTCACACCTTCAGTTCTACTTGCAAAATCTTCTTCCTTAAAACTTTTTTAACTCTAAGCCTAAACACTCTATTTATACTTGCCAAAATGGCTTATAGATCATTCTAGAACATTCTATAAGAGGAAGGTTGACCCAACAATGGTCTGGACTCATCCCAAGAAAAGATCTTAACATAAATGTCGTGAACAAAATAAATATCGCAAGTCGGTCCACAAAAATCATGTCCAATTACTAGCACTTGACATACACTGGATAACTCAGCACATGAAGGAACACTCAACATACAATAAGTAACTTGGCACATGAAGAAACACTCGGCATACACTAAGTAATTTGACACATGAAGAGTCACTCGACATACACTGGGTAACTCAACACATGAAGGAATTGCTACAGTAACTCGACACATGAAGGAATTGCTACGGTAACTCAGCACATGAAGAAAACTGGATTGCTAGGCACATGAAGAAAATTGGATTGCTAGGCACATGAAGAAAATTGGATTGCTAGGCACATGAAAGAACTACTATGCACATGAAGGAACTGCTAGGCACATGAAGGAACTGCTAGGCACATGAAGGAACTGCTAGGCACATGAAGGAACTGCTAGGCACACGAAGGACTGCTAGGCACATGAAGGAACTGCTAGGCACATGAAGGACTGCTGGGCACATGAAGGACTACTAGGCACATGAAGGACTGCTAGGCACATGAAGGAACTGTGAGGCACATGAAGGACTGCTAGGCACATGAAGGAACTACAAAATGAACAAAATGAGTAGGATAACAAGGCAACCCAAGATGCTCTTACATTAAGGAATTAGTGAGAGATCACTATAAAAAGAGGAGTGGAGGTAAAGGAAAGGGTGTTAAAGGCTTTCAAGATGACTGAGCTTCTCCCCCTTCTGATGATGAGCCTCTGGCTCACCGGTTGGAAAGGAAAAGAAAATCTTCGAGGTGGCAAGAGGAGAGGTTACAGGCTATGAAGAATGGGGATTCAAAAAATAAGGATGTTGGGGAACAGGGGCATCTTCTAGATTTGGATGATAATATTGATGGTGGGCTTGGGTTGTCCAAAGGTCTTTTTGGTAACCGTGGTACAATTTTGAAGGAGATTGGCTTCCTCAAGCAACAAATGCAAATGCTTGGCAAGGAAATGGAGCAAGTCGGTAAAACTGCCAGAGCTGAGCGTACACTTGGCCAACACATAGATTTTCAGAGGTTATTAGGAATTTAGAAGAAGTTAAAAACCTTATGCATAAGATACCATAGCTCGAGGCCAAACATAGGGTGTTGGATAAAGCTATTAGTGGTATTTAGGGGAAGGTATCTAAAATGGATGCTAAGCTAGGCAATTTGGAAAAGTTGTTCAAACAAATGGCTGATAATGTGGGTAACCTCTTGGAGCAGCTTGAGCATGACAAACGTCAGGACTCCCCTTTGGTGGCAGAGAATCAGGGCCCCAACAAACACACACAAGCTCATTCTAAGAAGAACGAGGATGTGAGTAAAAAGGACGAGGTAAAGGCCATTGTTGAAAATATGCATATTCTGGAAAATTAGGTTGTTGACCTGATAAAGACTTCTTAGCTGGTCGGTTGTTGTTTTTTTGCTATTCTTTTGCTATCTTTTCTAGCTTTGTCTCGGGTGACCTCATGGCTGTTCTTTTTGGAGGTCTATCTCATGTTGTCCTGTGTTGCTTTTCTATGTTGTTAACTTCTCTCATTTATCTCTAGACTTCTGGTTTTATGTAAAAGGTTTCAGGTCCTTTAAAACCTATTTTTACTTAATCAAAACATTATATAATAGATAAGTTATTTTAGTTTTTGATGTTTAAGTATATCTATTTAATTGAATTTCTATAGTGTTCCTACAATGAAAATAGAATTGTTTTTTGTTTGGAAAATGATAATGTAGCCAAAAGACTTTTTTTTATTTACAAGCGTCAAAATTTGGACTATTTTTTGGAACATTTGCATCTCTATATAGAACTTTACTTCTCATTGCATGCACATGCATGTGATTTTTATATGATTTTTTGAAAAAAAAAATCTTTATTTATGATTAAAACATGTATCAATACATATCCTAACTGAAATTTCTTATTATTTCAGGACATATATGTTGCATTTTTTTCAAAGGTCTTGATTGGAACCTTATTCAAACTAATGCTCCCTTCAACATGCTAAGTACTAAAGGTTTATCAAATATGGGGTTATGCATTATTTGACACAAGAATTACAGACCAATGCAATCCTTACTTTAGATTGTTACAATAGAATATATTAAAGATTGTTGCAATAGAATATGTCACTTAGAAACCACACTCTACATATATGAATAGTGACATTTATTTTACACCCTCAATATCTTTACAAAAGGAAGAATAAGATAATATATTTTGCGTTGAGAACTTGTACGAAACTACTATATGACAATATATTATCTCTACTCGAGCTGACTTTGTTTTTAATATTATGAGTGGATTATTAACATGGGATTCCTTGAATATTGTCTTGCATAACTATTGAATTGTTTTGTGCTTATGGTTATATGAATTAGCAATCACATCTTGAAATAGAGATTTTGTGCAAATCACTTGATAGTTTTCATTTTCTTCTTCATTTGAAACAATGGAGATTTGCTAGAAAACATGAACTTCACTTTATTTGGCTTGGTCTTAATCTATATCCGGTATGCTTGAAGGCATCTCAAACAAATCTTTTACATTTATTACTTACTTTTTTGTTAACTTATTGTATGAAGGTCATATATAGAAAGAAAACAATTCTATATAGATATTCACTGCATATAGTTTCTCCTATTCCCCCACCTTAGGTAGTAAATCCAGTTGTGCACAACCCTTGTTTATTTATTTTATGTTACACATCATTTTTAGACTCATGCTATAATGGAATATAGAAGAACCCTTCATAATATAAATATTTGAACTCTAATATCTTGTGATGAAATATTTGTTTGCCTATAAATGTTGAAGAGCTCTCTCTCTCTCTCTCTCTCTCTCTCTCTCTCTCTCTCTCTCTCTCTCTCTCTCTCTCTCTCTCTCTCTCTCTCTCACACACACACACACACACACACACACACACACACACACACACACACATTCCTCAAATCACATAAGCTCAATTAAATTTAAACAAAATTTTGAGAGAGACTGAGTATAGAGTTCTAGGGAGTTCAAAGGTTTCATGTCATTTACACCTCTTGAGAGTTATTTTATGTGCTACAAGCTCATATTAGTGCTCTTCCTTGTTCTTGGTGGCTTTCTTCCTCTTCATTCCACTTGGTTCCTTTGTTTTAGTTTGGGTTTTTCATTTTCCTTTTTCTTTGCTGGTTATTTGTTTTTTGTGGTGGACATCACTTTGTTTGTTTGTTTTGAATATATGACCCACCTTTCACCCTCATTGATTTTCACCTTCATTAATGTTATTATTTTCTCAATTTATTCAAGTTGTAAGTGCATTTCATCCCTCATATATTGTTTGTGAGTAGACTTTCTTGAGCCATTTCACTCATGGTAGATGAGGAGACAATAATCAACATGGATGCAATTAATGACTCAAAATGGTTCTTCCTAAAAGACAAAATACATATTAATAATTTTGTTGATACAAATGCAAAAAACCTTATTTAGAGTCACTCTAACAAAATAATTGTGTGATTTTTCCCTCCCATTGTTTATTTTGATGAAGAGTTACAATTGATCATGGATTCACAAGAGATTCAAATGGGTCAAGTCAATGCAAGGTAAAAATTTGACGCTACACAAAGATTGGAGACTCTAAAGAGAGAGATACTAGTAATATATCTTTTGCACCAAAAATTATTTCCATGTATCCCAATAAGGATATGGTTAAAGATCTAAAATTTGAAGAAAGTAGGTTGAGAAATGTGTCTATTTTGTTTTTTTGTGTGGACTACAATGCTCTGCCTTGTCATAAGCTTTTTAATGATTGGATTGCTTCAACCTGGGGCAAGAAAATGTATATAGGTGTTAGTTTTTTAAGAATGATTCAAAAAATGACTCTTTGTGGTATTTTTTAGAAACCATGGATTGCGAGAATAAGGGATTAGAAGGGAATTCAAATACAGGGAAAACCATGTTTTGAGCCATGACCCATTCAGTGGAGGAAAACCTGCGAGATGTTATAGCTCATAATTCTTCTAATAATTGGATTGAAGTTAAATTCCACCATAGCTTTGGATGTTTATTCCTTATTTTTTGAAACCTATCTACAATGCAACATGCATATTAAGGAATATAGGGTCACTCTCTAGTACCTCGATGCTAGGGTTTTGATCTCCCTAGTTTTAGAAGATGAAATTCCAAATATGGTCTTTATTCAAATTAAAATTTATAATTTCCATTATGATATTGAAGTGTTAAGATATCTCAGTCCTTATTTTCTCTATCTACAGAAAGGGAGGATTAGAAAAGTTTGCCCTAATGATAAATCTAGACCTTACAGAGCCTTTGAACATAATATTATTGGACAAAAAGCTATCATTACCCCCAAATAATGATAAAAAACTATAAAATAGTGATGCTTTAATTGGAAATAGTAAAAAACCCAACTCCTTATGCCCTAATCATGACATTCATAAGCATGTGTTAATTTTAGAAAAGTTTCATCAATGGAAATTTAAGGAATTATCCCTTGATCTTCCAAATTCTATTAAGGTTTAACAATATAAGACCCTCTATTTGAGGGATAATTGGAGGTCATTTATGTTAAATGTTCATCTAATCACCAATAATAGACTAAGTTCTAACCAAGATTTTAACGTCATATAAGGACCCAATAATTCTCAATAGCTTGTTTTGAATTCTATTGAGGCTAATGCATAAAAATTAGGAAAGTCTCTATTAATCCTCTTCATGGGGAGAGTGATGGTCTCTATGTCTTAGAATTTAACCTCAAATCTAGAGATGAAGTATTTGGTAAAGAGATGGTGATGACTAAATTAAATTTAGTGATAGTTGAGATGAAAGCAATAGATTCTTCTCTAAAGTTTTTTTTTGTATCCCTAATAAAAAGGATAATAAGAAAATAAAATATATATTTATACCCTCAAGTTTAGATTCTAGGTTAATCAATGGAATTACAATGAAGGGAAATGATGAAAAGGTTCTTAAACATCTTTATAGAATTTGCAAGGGTAAAAAAACTCCCTCCAATCCCTAATGAATTTCAATGTATGCAACTAGAATGTTAGGAGTCTTGAGTCTAGGGATAGAAAGTTTGTGGCCAGGGGCTTTTATAATAATAGACTTAATCTATATTTTTTGTGGTTGGAAGAGATCAAAGTTGTGATATTATAAGATGAAAATGTCCTTAGATTCATCTACAAAAACTTAAGATGTATCATCTCTCAACATGATAAATATAGATTTGGCATGGCTATACAAATCCATCCCAACTGGAATAATAGTACAGATCAAGTTGGTGCTTCCCCATGTAATAGATTTGGGTGGATGATTGTGTTAATTAGCTCTAATAATTTTGGCTTGTTCTATTTGAATATTTTAAATGGTTATATGGAAAGGTCATATCTTTATAATTGGATGTCCAATAACATACCCAAGGTTCCATCGATCTACATTGATGATTTTAATATGATTGAAAATAAGGAAAAAATAAAGAAGCAAAGACCCTTTACGAAAGGAAGGTGAGATTTTTTGGACCAAGATGAAAGGGAATTTGCATTTAATTAAACCCCTTGTTAGGACTCATCTTGTCCTATCTAGTTTACTGGTGCAATGGTTAGGCCCTCGATAAGAGACATTGACAAATTTTATGGGATTGGGGATTTATTCTTTTTCATTGGCTCTGACGAAGAAAATCATGTCTCATTGATTCATATCTCTGTGTTTAACTAATCCCCAACACATAGTATTGTCACTTGTGATATGGAAAAGGACTTCTATAAATGCCCCCAAGCCTACTCATTCAAGATCAACTGGACCCTACTTAATGATAATGATTGTTTAGATTGCATAAGACTACCACTATTATTTCATAGGATCTCAAGAATAATAAAACTATATTGTGAGTATGGGAAGCCCTTGTTGAGGGGTGGAAAACTCTATCTCAAATTGTTAATAAAATGAAAGCTTTAAATAGGAACAAACCTGATAATTTGTTCCCTAAAAATATCTTGTTATTTGAAATCTAACCACACGATTATTATCTAGATAGGAAGTCAAGAATCAAGCTTATTTGAAGTAGACTCGCGAAAATTCAAAATTCCAAGAATAGAAGGTTAAAGTTAGAATGAATTGGCTACATGAAAGAGCTAGAGCTTCCAAATAATGTTTTAGTCTTATCAACCAAAGCAAGACAGAGAACTAATTAGACCCATTATCAATAATGAGGAAATCTCTAATGATCCTTTATTCTTGATAAATACATTATTACATAATCTTTTTGCTTCTGAGTTAAATAGTACAAGTGAGGCTAGATTATTATGTTTTAAAATGATCCTCAAAAATCATTGTAGAGAGGATTTAGAGATGTTAGATAAGGATTTATCAATCATAAAGATGCATAATGCAAGTGAATCCCTAGCCAATGGTAAATATTTTGGTTCCATGGCCTAAATACAAAGTTTTACAAGGAAAACATTGATTGGATTGTGTCAGAGTTTCTTGAGCTCTATTATACAATATTTCTTACTAATCTTTTGGGGCTCGATATAAATTGAGGCACAATCAAAATAATACTTAGGGAGGGATATAAAACCCTTGTAAAATATTTAAGACCTATTGCATTGTAAATTTATCTTATAAAATATTGGTCAAAACCCTTGCAAGAAGGTTGAGAGAAATTTTAGGTAAAGCAATTTAAATCCCTGATTGGATTTATCAAGGGGGAATATATTTTAGAGAACCTCATTAAAGTTTGGAAGAATTGCATTGTGCAAAACAAGATGGACAAAATTTAGATTTTAAAAAATATTATAACATAATAGAATAGTCTTTTGTGTTACATATGCTAATCTTTTCATTTTCCTTGCAATTTTTTAAATTGTATTAATAACATCTTTAAAGACTCTTTTACAACAATTGACATTAATGGTGGTATATTGGAATCTAGTACCCTTCAAAGATAATGCAAGGTTTTTTTGTTGCCCCCACTTGGTCTGTCATTGTTGTTGATGCTCTTCATTGTATACTTGGGCATATTGAATCTACCCTCTAATATATGTTATAAGGATTCTTGGCCACAAGAAGCTCCTAAACTCCCAATTTGTTGATGATATTGTACCTTCTTATTGGTCCTTCTAAGAATATTTTTAATAATACACTAAAAAGATTTTAAATATTATTGAAAATATTGTAAATTGTTAGTTAAGTCCTTTGACCTTCCTACATGTATGACTAATAAATGATGGGTTTGGTCAAAGCCAATATAAAGTGGTTTGGTTTTCCATTTATAGTCTTTCCTTCTCTGAAAGATGCACAAAAATTAGTTTCTCAAGTAAGTATAAAAGATCATGTAAAATGACAAACTCACTCTTTTACCTTGTAAGGTGCAATGCAACTAATGTAGATAGTTATGAAATGTCATGTCATTGATTTTTCCTCAACTTACCTCTTTTTCTATTTTTCAATTAGATATATTACAAAATATTTTAATAGAGTTCCTATGGTAAAATGGTAAAGTCAACAAAAGAAGACATATTGTCTCATGGACTTTGTATTTCTTTCCAAAAAAGGGGGGATATGGATATAAAATATTTGAAAAATATAGGGCATAATCATCCCTCCAAATGGATCTTCAGATCTATTCATGGTAATTAACCCTAGAAAGTTTTGATCACAAATATATAAATGTTATCTAAACAAAGCAAACAAGCGTTGTGGGGCAGCCAAGTTCTTAGTGAAGATGGTAAAAGTTTCATGCTTGAATTGAAAGGTTTCGGGATTAACTATAGGTCTAGAGGAAGGTGCAAAGTATTGGTGCTTTGGAAAATAGTAGAGTGCACATCTTTATATTCCCTCATATGAGAACAAATGCAATCTTGTGAAAGAAATGCATTGCTTGAATTTGGAAGAGTGTGAACATGACAATAATATTGTTAATTCATTTAAATGGATTGTTGACACAAACAACCTCAAAATTAGAGCTAAGATTATAAAGTAGTAGCTATTAGTAAATATATTAGAAAATGTATTATCCACAAATCTACTAAGAAATATGTTCATATACAGTTTTCATAGTAATGATGTTCATAGGGGTGAGATAAATGTAATCAAATACAAGTTTTAACACAACCTAATAGCCTCAATTTATTAAAGAAAATTTTTAATTGAATTTACACCCAATAAATATGGAATTTTTCCTTGAACCTAAGACCTTTCAATCTAAAATAGCATGTCCTTGCTATAATTTTAGCTAGTGCTAGAGCCAACATTGTTAGTGCAATCTATATTGTCAACATCATAAAGATCTTCCATGAAAGTAGATACATTTGCAAATTTCCAATGAATACAAGAAGATGTGTGAACAACACTTTGTGAATGGATGAATCTTTTTTATCTTCATATTTTTCATACACAACAAGTACAGTAGGTAGGTGATAAGCCTTATAACAAGATAGGCAAGACGAGTTAGGTAATGCACATGTTTACTATCATTTACGATTCATTATTGTAAGTATCCAAAGAAATAATAAACCTATGAAAAGACACATACTCACTAATATAAACAACAATCCAAAATCATCAGCAATTGCCAATAACCAATATAACATACAAAACAACAAGAAGTTATAAAAAATATGCATTCAAACAGTGATCTAAAGTTTAAAACACACAAATGTGAAAAATGAAGGTAAGGAAAGGTTTATGTACATCCAAACAGGCAAGAAGAAAGGTAAGGAAAAGGTTTATACACATACCAATAGAAGATTCTTTAAATCCTTCCTAGATGCAATATCTTAACCATTGAAAATTCTAAGGAGATTCTCGAATGATTGATAGGAAAACCTTAAAAAGTGTATGCTGAAAGATATGAAACATATAAAAATTTATGGGGATTCTCAAATGATTATTATCATACTATCATCAAAGGAAAATATCATCATTATCAATTTAAAGAATATTTGAAAGAGAAAATTCAAACATCAAATGGACTTTGTTGAATAGGTCATTGTAAAGGTAAAGTCTTTTGTTGAAAAGGATCACTTGGTGGTAAAGGACCTTGTGATGTTGAACCTTGTTTAAAAATATCTTGTGCGGTTAACCCTTATTGAGAAGGCCCTTGATCACTAGAGGTGTTCCTAAGTTGATTGAGATCAAAATCGGTAGGCAACTTTACACCTTGTTGTGCAAGTATAAGGATGTAATGTTCTTTATGTTGCTCTAAAAAAAAAAATTACATTGTCTTTTGAAACTTAGGGTCTTTTATGGATTATTTGATCTCATCTTCACTTGGTCCATTGTTCATTCAGTATTGAGAGGTCCTAATAGGTTCTGTAGGCCATGGATTTATATTGTCATTTGTTTCTTCCATGTTGTCTTCTTATTGTTGTGCTTTCAGTTTTTGAGCTCTAGTTTGAACTACCATAAAAGTTCAAAGTGTAGATGTTGGTTGAAGGATTTGTTGAAGTGTTGAAAATTTGGTTTTAAAAAATAAAAATATAAGTCTATGGGAGATAGGCACTCACTATGGTGTTGACAAAGAGAGTTTAGAATGTCAATCTAAGTAAGTTTCTAGGAAGATGATGATAAATCATTAAAACAAAACTTACTAAGATGTAGTTATTCAACACTAGAGATTGATTTTGGATGTTTTGGAATTTTGATATGGTAGAAATGGGATATGAAAATGGAACTGAAGTTCAAGTTGTTATCTCTAATATCTAAAAGTTATGAAGTGTTTGTTTGACTAGAAGGACAAACTTAATGGGTATCTAAAAATGTTTTCTATTTTTCTTGAAAAAGTCTCTAAATACTCTCTATTATAAATGCATAGAAATATATACACTGATAAAAAGAACAAATGCACAGGTATAAGTGATAAATGCATAAAACTGATGATTATAAATGCACAAGTACAAAATACTAATGCACATGTATAATAAACAAAAGCACAAATACACAAAAAAAAGAGCATATATTCTAAATGAAATTAATAGTAATACAAATCAAACGTGCAGGTGTGTGAGACAATTTTACTTTTTTGAAATAGAATGTTCAAATGCATAGTTCTAATGAGAATTTTGCAATTTCTCCTAAAAACTAAGATTTTTTTTTGATTTTGGGGTTTTCTTATTTTTTGTTATTTTTTTAATTTTTGGCAAGAAAAGTACACACACGTGTAAAAAATATGAATGATTCCCTATATGTGTTTCTAAAATGCAATGCACAAACACACTACAGTATTAAGCTAGCCAGGACTATATTGTTGAATTCCCACTTGGACTTGGTCTAGTCATGCTAACTCAATGTGGATAGAATGGTAACTTGGTGGAACATGCTCCCCCTTACAGTGCACTCACTTCTTAAGCACACGAAGCTACGAATTCCAAGGGTGATGGAATCCCAAGGAACCACTACCCCACAACAAATCCATGAGAGGTGTGGGATGTCTTTAAAGACCCTTAGTGCCGAAAAATAGAAGATTTTTGGCAATCTAAAACAAGGTGTTTAGTAAGTATATCTTTTTGGAGGGTTATGCTTTTGACAACTTATACCCATTAAGGGGATCCCTTAGTCTATAGAGGTTACACTTTATAGATTTTAACACACCACATGGGTACTAAGAGAGAATCACATCCCAACATAACATCATCCACTCCATGATAATTTTATCTCAAATGGCTTTTTATTTATATTGGATTGGAAGAGCTTGACCTTAGCTTGTTACCCCTTGGTTCATACCTTGTCACCAACCTTGCTAAGACAATTCTTGGGAGGCAAGCCCTCTAATGATTAGTAGAATTTTCTCTTACACCCAAGATCCATGAATGGAAAGGGGAGAGGATACTTTATTTACTAATTTTGGGAAACATAAACTATGTCTATTCCACAAAATGCAAATTATATGATGATCTATTCTAAAGAAGACACACAAAATTGAGAAGCATGTTATATTTTAAGCCCTAATCAAGGTTTTGGATTTCATTTAACAACCCCTTTTAGAATCTGCAAGCAAGGATTAGAAAAGTGTGTTTAGGGACCTTCTACAAAATGACCTACAAAACAACATAATGACTACCAGAACAAATAGAAATTGGTTAAAATGTTAGAAATATAAATGAAACTATTTAAAAAAAAAAAAAACTATCCACTAAATTGAATGCACAGAAATAGTAAACATAAACACAAATACATAGAGTAGAAGTATAGATAGACAATAGGCATGGTAGAATGAACTAAATGTGTAGGAATATGTAACATAAGCATAGATAGAATGCATGTGAAGCAAAATTGCATGCAAGTGGTTGTGGTCCTCTATTGAATAGATGCACAATTAGAACAAAAGCGTAGGAAGGCATGATGGATGCATAACTATATATGGAAGCACAACAAAAATGAACAAAAGCACAATTCTACTTGATGGATGTGCAAAAATAACCTATAGATCACCTGTACGCACAAAAACTAAAAGCACAAATTAACTTTTGGGGCTTGGAGCCCATGGTGGGTGCAAAATCTATATACAAAATCATATGACAATGTAGAAAAGATTATAAAACAACTAATCTAATCTAATTATGCACACCCAATGTAGGATTACAAATGAGGTAAGCTAAAAATATGGTTTTTACCTTCACTTACTGATCTGATTTCTAGGACCTAGAACTATTACAGATAATGTTAACCAATTACATAAAGTAATTGCAAATAAGAAAACACAAAATGAGATGATAGAAAGAGAGATAGAGACACAACACATTTGATTTCGGAGTTCGTCCGAGAAGGACTACGTCTCTGGGTCCAACTCCAATAGGGGGACCAATCTAATTAACTCCAATAAATCAATACAAGTGATTTGTGACAATTCCCTTCAAGCACACGCAGTCAGATTCCTCTATGTGCGGGAAAAATCACTAAGTCTCCACATAGACAAAGTCTTTCTCAACATTTGCATTATTTATCCCTTCATTTTCATGCCTTGAAAAGGCCCCCTAACCCCTCTTTTTATACAAAATATTTGCTTGAAATAGGGAAAAACAAAAAAACCCTAATAATAGGCCTTCACAACAGTCCTCCTTCGAAATCAGGCCTTAGTCATTTTAGAATTTGTCATTATCCCCTTTTTAAGGGTTAGTTTCTAACAAATCTCCTTAATTAAGAAAGGAGGAATCGGCTTGGTGTCTTCTTTAAATAAAAATCGTGCCATTCTGTTGACCAAATTTTGACTGGCTATAACTTTTGCATACGAACTCCTTTTTTGCTCGTTTGAATTGCGTTGGGTGCAAAATTTTGAAGACTTTAAAATGATGTTGATTGTTGGAGTTTTGGAGATACTTCAATTTTTGGTGAAAATATTCCCCGGATCACTTACATAATACAACATGCCTCCATTGCTCTCCTAACTTTGAGTTGGATTTTGTGAGCTCTCAGACTTGAATTAACTCCTTCATTCAAGATGCTTCAAGGTGTTGGAGAATTATGAATTCTAATGTAAATGAACCTAGAATGCTCCATGAACTAGATGAAATGATGAATGATGATGGATGAAATAAAAACCTAATGAAGCAATGGTAATGATAATAATAAAAATTTATGAATTGTTTAATGACTTCTTGATTGTTAAAGGATGCTAGAATATCTATTGCTTGAATGCTAGTTGACAAATATTGCTAATTGCTAAGATAACTTATTATCTTGTGTGAGTAATGAGGGTTTATTTTTATATATTTTGAGAAGACCCTAGCTTAGGTGGTTGAGGAGGTTGAGAGAAAGAAGGACTTGGTTAGAATGTGAGAGAAAGATAAGGGAATTGTTCCTCTCCCATGGACATGAAGGTGTTTAATAGGAGAAGAAGAGGTACGTGGCACATATCTCACCAAGATCCTTGAGAAGACCCTTCCCTCATGGATGACTCCTAGAAAAGTGTCTCATGAGTCATCATTGATCCTATGAGGTGGATTGACTAATCCATTTAGGATAGGGAAGATGGGGAGGACTTTTCCACCCATAAATATGTGTCCTAAAGAGCATGTCACATGAGGACAAGTGTTATTATGACTCATTCTTTGAGGACACTTACCCATTGTTTACCCCATAAAAATAGGACACATGGGTGATGATAAATAAAGTTAATTAATAGTTAATTTTCTTTGCAAATATGATTTGTCATATGACATGGACTAGATAGGTGGACTGAGTAGTCACTTAGGTGAATGTGTAATTAAGTAATTTTACTACATCACTTAATAGGGATAATTAGTGGACTTAGGATAACATAGATAATCCTAGGTGAATTAACTTAACAAATTGAATAATTTATTAAATTTAATAGAAGACTAATATTAATTAAATACAAACATATTTAATTAATTAACAAAAGATTAATTATTTAATAAATTAAATAATTTGGCTAAATCTTCCCTGTTGCAGGGGGTTGGTCACGGGTTCTAGTCTCCCCCGTCCTCGTGGTACCGGTGGGCATGTCGCGCCAGCACTACCGGTCACGTTAAAAAGTTTACCAGGCGCACTGCAGTTTATAAGGGGGTCGTGTTGCACCGATTCCTGCAGTCTAAATTTTTTTTAAAAATAAATAAATTAAATAATTTATTAAAAGTTAATAGAAGAAAAACATTAATTAAGTATTAAAATATTTAATTAATTGACTTGATAGTTTTTAAGCGTATACAAGAGGGACCATACTAGAAGGAGGAACCATGCTAGAAGGAGGAACCAAAATAGAAGGATCATTAGATGCAAGAGGTGGCTAACCGCTAGAAATAGAAGAATCTAGATAAATAGGTGTAAAATGTGTAGGCAAAAGACCACGAGAGATAACCCTAGGCATACTCAACTCAATAATATTTCAACATTTATGAGCTTGATAGGACTTAAAAATATAAATAGGATGAGTGGGAGTTGTATTAGATATAGAAGGTCAAAATAAATCAAGGGTAGCACAATGTCGAGGTCAAGAAGAATGATAAAGACTATGATTGATCATCTTAATCTCACCATCATTAGGAAATTTAATGCACTAATGAATAGAAGAAGCAATGATGTGCATGGAAGTCAACCAAGGTAAACCAAGGTTCATTTGGAATTGATTGGAAGTAGGAATGAAAAAATGGTTAATATTCACCACTTTACCACATATCTCAATAAGCAATAAAATGGAACCTTTAGGGGGTGACAATAAATAGTTACCAGTCTGAATAAATATCAATTGAATCATAGAAATCATGATGTATATTCTTAACATACAAAAGTTCCTTAATGATGACATTAACCATATAAGTAGGATAAACAAGACAACCATAAGAAGGATACTTAGTAATTAGAGTAGTAATATAAAGAGGATCATCAGAAGCCTTGAAAATATTAAAGTCATTGAAAGAAATAGGAAGGGCTCTAGCATGTTTAAGGTTAAGTTTGGGTTGATTATGAGATATAGATGGAATATCGTTCTTAGGTGAAGGTGAAGGTACACATTCAACAATGTTAATAGAATGATCATTCTCTTCCTACAAGGTATCATAAGCAACATAGAAAGTAAGAGAAGGAGAAGAAGGTTGAAGGATTGTATTAGTGGTGTGTCAAAGTAAAGGATTGGCATAGATTATTGAGATCTAATTGAAAAGATCATTGTTGAGAGAGATCATTGAAAGAGGGAGATTGTTAAAGAAGACTATGTGTTTCAATCATTGTTTTGTCACTAATGTCAAACTTGCTATTTGTTGGTGAGACAATTGCTTATAAGATTCAAGTACTACCACTTAGTTGATTGATGAAGAGGATTTGATCAATAAGAGGTAGCAATAGCACCTAGAGGAAAGGTTGAGTTATGATTATGTAATAAAGTACAAGGATTAGTTAAGACAGTGATGACATTATGTATTAATAATCTACTTAAGGTTACAAATGTTGGCTACACCAAGAAAGGTTAGAAGAACAAGTTACACAAATTTTGTCATCCAAGCTTGATCGAGTGGATAGTAGGTGCTGAGAAAAGTCAATGTAAGCTGAGTAGAAAGTTAGTTGGGGCCAAGTAAAAACAAATTCTAATGGATGTTGAGCAAGACAGTTGATGCTAAGTAAAGTTTTGTTGATGTCGAGCACTAGTAAACTTTAGTTGATGCCAAGTGATTTTAAAATGGATGTCGAGTAACACAGTATGTACCAAGCATCAAAAGGTTAATAACGCCGAGCTGTTGCATTATTTAAAAGATCAAAGATTCGTTAAATCTAAGCCGACAAGTTTGATTTCTTGGATTTTTTGAACCAGGTGGAAGATAAGGTTGATGAGCTAGTGGCACAAAATTTGAGGTAAATCATTTTTAGGTGAATTCAAATTGGATTCTAGGATACGTTTCTAGAAGAGATATGGTATATGAGGTACAGATACATTGTATCCTACATAATACATCCAAACACTAATTTGGATGATGAAGAATGAGCAAAAAAATATCTAAATTTTCTATTTATAGGAATGGTTGGTCATGAAGCAAAGTTGTCATGTGTGAGAACCTAAGGAAGACAAGGAGTCAAAAGGGTTTTGCTTCATCAAGTGACCTAAGGGAAGAGTCTGCAATGGCATGTTAAGAAAGAAGGCTTAAGGAGATTAATGATTGAAGGGTGAACAAGCTTACCAAAGCTGCAAAGTATGAAGGCCAAGCAGAATTAAGGACTGAACAAAGATCTATAATCTGCAAGAGAAGTTGTATGTTGTATAAGCTCAAAGCTCTACTGTTACTCTCTAACAATTGTATCAATCTAGGGTAAATCCTTTGGATTAAGGTTGACCTAACAGTCATTTGTAAATCCTTTAACCAGGTGGCATTCTAAGTGAATGGCCTAAACTCCTTTAACAAGGCTCACTCCTAATAGGGTAATTGAAATCCTTTAACAGGGTCACATTTAATAGTATGTATTGTAACCTTTAACAAGGTTGGCCTTTCATAGGGAATCACTTCAAAAAAGTGAAAAGAGTAGCATGCTACTGGTGGTTTTTTTGAAATTGGGTTTCCACATAAATCATTGTGTCAAGTGTGTTGATGAATTTGTTATGTTTCATGCTTTACATTTTTGTAAGTTGATTTGATAGTAACCTACAAGTTTTAGTGATTGCATAATCTTATGGATGCATGCATGAATACAAATATTTATGAGTTCACTAAGTTGTGAAATTTTTTATTTATACATCTAAACTTTGGATCATTGATTCATTCCCCCCCCTCTCAGTTATTCTAAAGAATTCCAACAATTGGTATCAAAGCCATCTACTTAAGAGGACTAGTTTGAAGGTACTAGAAGCAAAAAGATCAAGATGTCAAAAAGAGTTGTACCTAAGCTTAATAGAGATAACTTTCTTGCATGGAAAAGTTTGATGAAGCTACACCTTAGAGGACTTGGAGATCATGCATGATCTAGCATTTTAGTGCAACATGTTGATCCAGTTGGAGCCCTAACTACTGAAGATATGATGAAGAAGAAAGAACACAATCAAGAGATGTTGGAGATTGCCTCTACCCTAAGCTATGCCAAATTTGATGATATCAAAGGCTATGACACTACAAAGAAAATGTGGGATACCCTACACACTATCTATGGAGGAGACAAAAATGTTCAAAGAGCCAAAAGTTTGATGATATGAGAATGGAAGAAGGTGAGAATATTGCTCAATATGTTGCTAGGATAAAATAAGTTGTCAGTGCAATAAAAGGAGCTACTGGTCAGATAGATGATGAACTATGCTAAGCAAAGTCTTGAGAACACTGCTACCTATTTATGTTATTAGAGTTTTTGCAAGTAAAAAACTAAGATGTATTCCAGGAACTAATCTAACCCTTGAAGGTTTGGTAGGTAGACTCACTGCTTTTGAGCTATCTAACTATGATAATTACAAACCTAAGAGTCTTGAATTTGCCTTCAAAGTTAAGCTATTATTGAAAAATTCTGATGAGGTGAAGTAGAAGAAGAAGAGAGATGAAATATGTGTCTAGTGACAGTGATACAAATGAGAAAGATGTTGAACAACTAGAAGCACTATTAGTAAGAAGATTCCACAGAGGTAAAGGCAAGTTCAAAGGTAAGTATCCTATCATTTGTTTTAATTGCAATGAGGTTGGTCATATTGCTACAAGATGTACACAAAAGAAGAACTACAGAGGTGGTGACAAGTACAAAAACAAAAGAGAAAATGACAAAAAAGATTACAAAGACAAAGGCAAGAAGTCATGCTACATTGCTGAAGAGGAAACAAAGGATGATTCTGATAAACATGATGATGAAGTGGTGTATGTTGCAATGAAGGATGAATCTGATCAAGACAAGGCAACTACACTTGTGACTTGTGTGAAAAAAAAATGATAGATGGATCATTGATAGTGGGTGCTCACATCATATGAATGGTGACAAAAGTAAATTCATTACCTTAAATTGTTATGAAGGAACTAGTGTAAGATTTGGTAATGATGCACCATGTTTGATAAACGGAAAAGGTTCTATCAAGCTCACATATAAGATTCTATGTGACAATTCTTACTATGTTGAAGGACTAAACTATAATCTTTAAAGTGTGTCACAATTGAATAATTCAGGATGTAAGGTTGAGTTTGAAAACAAGATTGATAAGATATATGATATTGATGGAAAATTAATCAGAAAGGGTGATCAAACTAGGAGAAATTTATTCTACCTTGATATAGAGGATGTTACTTGTCTTGTTGTAAGATTTGATGATGTGTGGCTATGGCATAAGAGGTTATGTCATGTCAATTTTGATAACTTGGTTAGTATCAGTAACATGAAGAAAGTTATAAGTTTACCTAAGTTAAAAAAAACTTGACAATGCAATGTGCAAAAAATGTCAATTAGGAAAAATGACAAAGTCAAGCTTTAAGAGTAAAGCTTATATCTCTAAAGAAATACTAGAGATTGTTCATACTTACTTGTGTGGACCAATTGACGTGCAAAGTTATAAAGGAGATAAGTACATTGTGTTATTTTTGATGATTATTCTAGAACGATGACAGTCATGTTTCTGAAACTTAAATCTAATGATTTTCAGATGTTTAAGGGGTACTTAGCAAGAGTTGAGAAAGAAATAGGTAAGAGTCTAAAATGTTTGAGATCAGATAGATGAGGAGAATTCCCATCAAATGAGTTTGAGATGTTCTGTAATGACAGAGGAATCAAAAGACGAACATCTTCCCCCATAACTCCTCCACAAAATGGGATTGCTAAAAGAAGAAATAGGTCTATAATGGACTATGTTAGAATACTCATGATGGAGAAGAATGTTGCTTTGAAATATTGGAGAGAAGTTGTAAGTACAACTGTCTATACCTTGAACTGTGTGCAAGTCAAGAAAGGTACTCATTTAACACCTTTTGAACTATGGTATGGACACTCACCCAATGTAAAATACTTTAAGGTATTTGGAAGCAAATTTTACATTCTTAAAGATTTTTGAAATGGTAAACTTGATGCAAAAAGTGAAGAAGGTATATTCTTTGGATATTCCACGAGAAGTAAAACTTATAAGTGTTTGAATACTAACACTAACAAAGTTGTGAAAAGTGCAAATGTAAACTTTGATGAATATACATAAGTACATAAGGCTGAACCTATAAAAGAACCATAAGAATACAAATCACTTGTATACTTTTATGAAGGTATGCCTACTAAAAAAGATGTTGTAAATCAAGTTGCAAACCAACAACAAGTTTCAGTGACTACTGAGTCACATCTTGTGAATGTCGAGTTGCATTAAGGAACCGAGCTACATTCAAATGTTGAGATACAGAATGAAGTGGGTGCACATTCTGATTTTGAAGTTAGTGTACATGAAAGAGATGCCGAGATACCTGATAGAGATGTACGTAGTGATTCTGAAGCTAAAAGACAACATGAAGAAACAAGAACTGAGCCAAGATTGTCCAAATATGTTAAAAGACATCATCCTGCTACTCAAATCATTGGAGATAAAAATGCTAGGCCAATGACAAGAAATAGATTGAGAAGTGAATCATGTTTGTTAAGCATCAAGAAGCCCAAATCAGTAAAGATTTGAACTGGATTAAAGCCATGGAAGAAGAGATTAAACAAATAGGGAAGAACAATACATGGAGTCTAGTTCCTAGACCAAAAGACAAAAATGTGATTGGCACCAAGTGGGTATTTAGAAACAAGCTAAATGAAAATGTTGAAGTCGCAAGGAACAAAACAAGATTAGTTTGCAAGGGATATGCACAAGAAGAAGGAATTGACTATGGAGAGACATTTGCCCCTATTGCAAGATTGGAAGGAGTAAGAACTCTACTTGCTTATGCTACATACAAAGGTTTCAAAGTTTATCAGATGGATGTTAAATTTGAATTTCTAAATGGCATATTAGAGGAAGAAGTTTACATAGAACAACGAGAAGGTTTTGTTGATGCTAACAATAAAAACATGGTATGTAGATTGGACAAAGTTCTATATGGTTTGAAACAAGCACCAAGAGCATGGTATGAGAGACTTCATAATTATCTTGTGAAGATTGGATTTTAAAGGACTAATGATAACAATAATCTGTACATGAAGACAGAGAAAGGTAAAGGTATTTTCTTATCTGAAATATTTGTTGATGATATCATATTTGGAGGTCAAAATGCTTTATGTGAGGATTTTGCAAATTAGATGAAGCAAGAATTTGAAATGTCTATGTTTGGAGAGATCAAAAATTTTGTGGGTTTGCAAGTATATCAAATGAAGTATGGTATATACATCACTTAGCCAAAGTATGTCAAAGAAATATTGAAGACTTTTGGATTGGAGGATTCTAAACCAGTAAGTACACCTATGGTAATAGGACTCAAGTTGTCAAAGAATGATGATTCAACTAAGGTGAATCAAACATTATACAGGTCTATGATTAGAAAATTACAATATGTAGTACATAGCAGACCTAACATTGCATTATCTATAGGGATAGTTGCAAGATTATCTACTGATCCTAGGGAGAATCACTTAATGGCTGTAAAGAGATTAATGAGATATCTGAAAGGAACATATGAGTTTGGTCTATACTATAAGAAGAATATTTTTTTTGAATTGAGAGCCTACACTGATATTGACTAGGCTAGAAACATCAATGACAGTATGAGCATCAGTGGAGGAGCCTTTTTCTTAGGCAAGAGACTAGTTACATGGATGTAATGTCCCCATCTCTTTAGCCTCTCAATAGATTTCTTAGGATTTCATCCTTCGAAGGCTAAGTGGAAATAATTAAATTGATTTCTTATAAAATCATTAAATGAATTAAAAGAGATGACTTTAGATTTAATTAATTTAATATTAGGGAATTGTTGAGAAGCACAGCTCATCTATTGTTGGAAACAAGGAAGCTTCTAGAATAGTGCGATAAGATAACGCATATGATTCTTCTAGAAGTGGGGGTAGGAACAATATAAATAAAGGAGAGAGCCTCATGGGAAGGCATCAGGATTTGTATTGACATTTTCCTATGTATTTGTGGAGCCAAGAGCTTGCAAATAATCAATTTGTCTTTGGGAATGAAAAACTCCCAATGATAGCAATTTTGAGGGTGTGAAACATCACCCGAATTATTTCAAGTTGGATGTGATATTTTAGTCACTTCATTGTGCTAAATTTGTGGCCAAGGGCCAAGCATGAAGAAGAAAAAAATAAGCTGGGGGTTTGCTATAGGCACCTGTTGCAGGAACATGCTATTACTTGTCATTAGGGTTTCATTTAGGGCGCATCATTTGGAGCTGTTCGGCAACCTCATTTTGAAGAATCAAATACTTTTTAAAGGAGGCTAAAACATAACCAGGTTTTTGTTATTTATTCGTGTATGTTATATGCTACTCTTGTAGGTGGAGGTCTTGTCAGTTTTTAAGCATTCATTCATACATATATTACCAGAGTCTTGGGTTTGAAAATTGGCATTGTATTGGATGAGGAAAAATTAGTAGATTGTTACAAATATAGTTTTATATTCAGATCTTGTAAAGATTTATTGGCTGTAGATGTTTCATATTCTCTTAGTTGTTGCTTGCATAGTTTAAAAGTAACAAATAAGGCTATAGGTGATCAGATTTGAGCAAGGCTCATTACAGTGGTATCAGAGCTTTTCATCTTGCCATCCTGTGAATAGTCAAATAGCAGATGAGTGAGAGAGAAATCAGATGTTATAATAGGGAACAATGGAAACAACAATATCATAATCCACAGGTTGAAGAGGATACATACTCGAAAGCTTTAAGAGAAAAAGATACCAGCAAAACAGTTCAAAATATGGCAGAAGAAGAAAATAAGGATGCAAGAGTTGAAAATAAATTTGATACCATGCTTGATATGTTGTCATGCTTATTAGAAAAAATGGATCAGCAAATGACTCAAAATCAGAACATAGCCACTCAAAATCAAAACACAGTTGAACATAGTGGAAATAATGAGGGAAGGTCTATACATCGTGTTGAAAAAACTAGAGGATCAGCCTCTAGGCCTCTTTTTCCCACCTTTATACCAAGAGAAGAACAACCACATGCTACTCCAGCTATTTCTTTTGGAGATGAAGCTAGATAGGCTTACTTGGAGTATACCAATCTTCCTCTTGATATGAGAGAAATATGGATGTTTGATCAATTCATGAATCAAAGAAATAGGAGAGGAGGAAGGAATGATCACTATTCTCCAAGAAATGACTATCAACAAACACTTGGTAAGATTTCCATGCCTTACTATGATGGAAGTAACAAATGCACAGCTAGGTCTTGGGTTCAAAAGCTTGATAATTATCTTTCTTTGAGACCAATACTTGAAGAGGATGCCATAAGATTTGCCACACTACATCTTGAAGGAGCTGCTCATGAGTGGTGGTATCATGGGTTAGTCACTCTTGGACATAACCTTATCACTACATATGAGGAGTTTACTAATACTCTGATTGAAAGGTTTGATGTCAAAGATCCTGAGGTGACTTTCTGTGAACTAGCACAACTAAAACAACATGGTTCTCTTGATGCTCATGTGAATGACTCCCAACAGTTATCGGTCATGGTTTCCAACATCAGTGAAAGAAGATTGGTGGTCTTATTCATGGAAGGATTGATGGAGCCGTCGAAGGATTGGTTGAAAGCTTTCGATCCTCCCTCACTACAGGAAGCAACAAAGAAGGCACGAAGCATGGAGTTTGTTGCCCCTACCAAAAAGTTTACATCAAAGGGAACATTTTCCAGTCATGACAACAAGAAGTTTCCTAAGAAGGAGGACAAAGCCAAAGATAAGTCTACTTTTCCACTTCACAATGAGACTCTTAATGATTTGAGGAATAAGAAACTATGCTTCTATTATAAGGGACCATATGATATTAACCATGACTGCCCTATGAAACCTAAGGGGAAGTCAAATCGTACAATGTGGGCACTAATTGAAGATTTTGATTCAGACCAGCAATCTGAAATTAATGATTTAGAATCAAAAAAATCAGAACATGATGAAGAATTAGAGGAAGAAGTGAAGCTTAAAGAGGCTCGTCTCACAAGTATTCAGCAAGAAGGGTCTTTTAGGATGTGAGGGGTTCTTGTTGGACAAAAGATTATTACTCTTCTTGATACAAGTGCAACACACAATTTCATTGATACTAGGCTTGTTGAGAAGCATGGTATACAGACTGAGAATTTTGAGGGAATTCAAGTTAAGGTTGCTAATGGTTTCACTCTTAGGTGTGACAAAATGATTTCAAAATTGCCCATGCGCTTGAATAACTATGAGTTCAAGGTAGATTTTTATGTGGTGAACATGGGAGACATGGATATGGTTTTGGGAATGACATGGTTACATGACATAGGAATATTCACCCTCAACCTCCATGAGATGGAAATGAGATTTGAGATGGATGGAAAAACTCATGTGCTGAAAGCACTCAGAGACACCAGTTGCAAGACTATTTCCCTTAGGAAAATGGAACATCTCTTGTGTCATGACATGGTTGAATGGGCAGAAAGTTGTGTTTTGAAGCCAACATGAAAAGAACAGTAAAAACCTATTTATCATCCTGATATACAAGAGTTGAAGATCAAGCATGACAAGGTCTTTAGCGAGATTCCACCTGGTAGACCTCCAGATAGAGGGATAGAACACATCATCGAATTGGAGGAGGGTGCTAAGCGTATTATAGTCACTCCTTACAGGCACCCTAAGCAGCTTAAAGATGAGATAGAGAAAACTATCAAGGAGTTGCTAGCTATGGGGCATATTAGACCGAGTAAGTCACCTTTTGCTTCATCAGTAGTATTGGTTAAAAAGAAGGATGGTACTCCAAGGATGTGTATTGATTATAGGATGCTTAACAAGAGAACAATCAATAACCGCTACCCCATTCCAAGGATTGATGAATTGATTAATGAATTGCATGGTGCCAAGTACTTCTCCAAAATTGATCTGAGATCAAGTTGCCACCAAATTTGTGTGAGAGAAGAAGATATTGAGAAAATAGTTTTTCGTTGCCATTGTGGACATTTTGATTTTGTGGTTATGCCATTTGGGCTAACCAATTCCCCTGCTACATTCCAGTCTACTATGAATAGGGTATTTCATTCACAGTTGAGGTGATTTGTGTTAGTCTTCTTTGATGATATCTTGGTTTATAGTCGGACATGGGAAGAGCATCTTGCACATCTTGACATAGTTTTGGGTATTCTTGGTAAGGAATCTCTATATGCAAAGGAATCTAAATGTGACTTGGGCATGACAGAATTATTATATTTGGGTCACATCATTAGTGTAGAAGGAGTTCGGATGGATCCAAATAAGGTCAAGGCAATTATTGAGTGGCCTACTCTAACAAATCTGACACGACTTAGAGGATTTTTGGGTTTATGTGGATTCTATCACAGATTTGTCAATGGGTATTCTCGCCATGTAGCACCACTTATAGATTTGACTAAGAAAGGGGCTTTTGTTTGGACTCATGAGGCACAAGAATGCTTTGAGATGTTCAAACAACTTATGACTACTTGCCCAGTGCTTGCATTGCTCGATTTTACTAAACCCTTTGAGTTGCTATGTGATGCTTTAGGTGAGGGGATTGGAGCTGTCCTTATGCAAGACAATATCCAAGTGCATATGAAAGCAGGAAGTTGAGGGGCCCTGAGAGGGGCTACAGTATATATGACAAGGAAATGTTGGCCATTATGCATGCATTGGCTAAGTTCAGGCAATACTTAGTGGGCAGTAAGTTCATTGTTAAAATAGACCATAATAGCTTGAGACATTTCCTTGGGCAGTGGGATCTTAATGACCGTCAACAAAAGTGGGTAAGCAAGTTGCAATCTTATGATTTTGACATTTCTTTTGTCAAAGGTTCACAGAATATAGTTGTTGATGCCTTGTCTCGCCGACCACATTTGAGCTCTATGGCTGAGGTTTTAGAGGATTGGAGTCATTTGATTGTGGCATAATATGCTAAAGATTCTTGGGCTTCAAGTATTATTGATGGGTCACTACATGATAATAGATACACGGTGGTGAATGATCTTATCATTTACAAGGGGAGGATTTTCTTGACTCGAGGATCAAAAGTGAAGAACATAGTATTGAGGTCCTTTCATGATTCACCATTGGTAGGCCATCCCAGGTATTTCAAAACCTTTTGACAGATTCAGGAGAGGTTCACTTGGAAGGGTCTAAAATCTGATGTTCTACGATATGTTAGACAATGTGTTGTTTGTTAGCAGAACAAACAAATCATACATATCCCACTGGTTTATTAAGCCACTTCCAATTCCAAACAAGAAGTGGGAATGTATATCTATGGACTTCATCACAGGGTTGCAAAAAGTACAAGGCAAGGATTGCATTTATGTGGTGGTTGATCGCTTGACCAAGTTTGCACATTTTTTCCCAATCATTATTTCATTTTCAGCCACATAGGTTTCTGAACTATTTTTTCGTGAGGTGTTTAGATTGCATGGATTACCACAAAACATTGTTAGTGACTGAGACAATTGGTTTATGAGCAATTTATGGAATGAGCTTTTTAGATTGTGTAGGACTGAGATTTCTCTAAGTACTAGTTACCACCCTCAAACAGATGGATAGATGGAGATAGTCAACAAATGGGTGGAAGGATACCTTAGAAATTATATTGCTGGGCAGCAAAAAGGATGGGTTAAGTGGATATACCTTTGTGAGTACTGCTACAACACCACTTACCATATTTCTATTCAGATGACACCATTCATGGCCTTGTATGGTTATGAGGCTCCTAGCTTTCTTGATTTGTTGATAAGTGCTAGTAGAGTGCCTAGTGTTGGAGACATGTTACAAGAAAACCGGGATATCATGAGGGCTCTTCGTGAAAACATCCAGAAGGCACAAAACCAACAAAAACAATATGCAAATAAGAAGAGAGTGGAATGCTCTTTTAAGGTTGGAGACATGGTGTATTTGATGTTGCAACCCTACAGATAGTCTACTCTCAAGAGGAGTGTGGCAAAGAAGCTCAAGCCACGATACTATAGACCCTTCCGGGTCATTAGGCGTGTGGGTGAAGTAGCTTAAGAGCTAGAGTTTCTGGCAACTAGAAAAGTGCACAATATTTTTCATGTATCACACCTCAAGAAGGCATTGGGACATCATGTGGCTCCTTCTACAGTTCTACCACCCTTAGATGATGAGGGTAAGTTGATTTTGATACCAGAGGCTATACTAGATTTTAGAGAGAAGATATTGAGAAGCCGTGTCATTAGAGAATATTTGATTAAATGGAAGAACCTACCTATTGAAGATGCTACATGGGAGAGTGAAGAGATTCTGCAACATCCAGAGTTGAGATTGCTTGGGGACAAGCAATTTGCAGTGGGGCGGACTATAATGTCCCCATCTCTTTAGCCTCTCAATAGATTTCTGAGCCTTTCATCCTTTGAAGGCTAAGTGGAAATAATTAGATTGATTTCTTATAAAGTCATTAAATAAATTAAAAGAGATGACTTTAGATTTAATTAATTTTATATTAGTGAATCGTTCAAAAGCACAACTCATCTATTGTTGGCAAGGAGGAAGCTTCTAGAATAGTGCGATAAGATAACACATATGATTCTTCTAGAAGTGGGGGTAGGAATAATATAAATAAAGGAGAGAGCCTCATGGGAAGGCATCGGGATTTTTATTGACATTTGCCTATGTATTTGTGGAGCCAAGAGCTTGGAGATAATCAATTTGTCTTTGGGAATGAAAAAATCCCAATGATAGCAATTTTGAGGGTGTGAAACATCACCCAAATTATTGCAGGTTGGAGGTGATATTTTAGTCACTTCATTGTGTTGAATTTGTGGCCAAGGGCTAGGCGTGAAGAAGAAAAAAATAAGTTGGGGGTTTGCTATAGGCACCTATTGCAGGAACATGCTATTACTTGTCATTAGGGTTTCATTTAGGGCACATCATTTGGAGTTGTTCAGCAACCTCATTTTGAAGAATCAAATACTTTAAGGAGGCTGCAACATAACCAGGTTTCCCTTATTTATTCATGTATGTTATATGCTACTCTTGTAGGTGGAGGTCTTGTCAGTTTTTAAGCATTCATTCATACATATATTACCAGAGTCTTGGGTTTGAAAATTGGCATTGTATTGGATGAGGAAAAATTAGTAGATTTTTAAAAATATAGTTTTATATTCAGATCTTGTAAAGATTTATTGGCTGTAGATGTTTCAGATTCTCTTAGTTGTTGCTTGCATAGTTTAAAAGTAACAAATAAGGCTATAGGCGATCAGATTTGAGCAAGGCTAATTACAATGGACTAGTAAGAAGAAAAGTTGTACTTCACAATCTACTATTGAAGCTAAATATGTTGCTGCTACTGTGAATTGCACAAACATTGTATCGATCAAACAACTACTCAAAGGAATGAAGGAAGAAAACACAGAACCAGTGATACTTTATTGTGATAATAAAAGTGTTATCAATATATCAAAGAACCCAGTGATGCACACAAAGACTAAGCACATTACAATCAAGTATTATTTCTTGAGAGAGTTAGTTCGAGATAAAGAGGTGAAGATAAAATATATTAACACAAAGGATCAAATTGCTAATATCTTCACAAAACCATTACCTAAGGACGCTCATGAGTATATAAGAGGTAAATTGGGGTGATACCCCTATCATAGGCTATCTAAGTAACAAGAGAAGTGCCCTGCATCAAAAAAGCTAATATTCATATGTTACACATTGATGCAAAGGATCTTACTTTAGGAGCTGCCTAAAGTAATCAAAGAGCTAAAACTTTAAATTAGTCACAAGCAAGGTGACATAGGGAGAAACTAAAGAAATTGAAAATGCCTATATTTGCATGTTAAGATAACAAGCTTTTGGCATATGTCTTTGGCATTGTTATCAAAGAGGGAGAAAGTACATTAAATTGATCATCGTCAGAGGGAGAAAGTATATCAAAGGAACATTAAACTGATCATCATTAGAGGGAGAAAGTACATTAGAGGAAGATATCAAGAGATTGTTGTCAAAGAGCTAGAGTGTTACTAATCTTAGAGGGAGATCAAATAATTATTGATGTTGCTGATTAGAAGAGAACACATGTATGATGAGGGAGATAGAGAAGAATATGAGAAAGAGGGAGAAATCCTAATCTACCTATTAAGAGGGACATACAAGAAGGAACTCAGAGGGAGTTATAAGAAAGAGTGAATTTTGTAACCTAATCAAAAGCTGGAAGTTGCTAATAGAGGGAGAGATTTTAATATAAGGATTTTTTTATTTTTTTTGGTATTATCTTACTATTTTAACCTAATCAATTTGGTTGAACAAGATGTTCATCATTTGATTGACTTAGTTGATCAGTTTGGATTGCCATCAATGCCAAAGAGGGAGATTGTCGAGATCTAATTGAAAAGATCATTCTTGAGAGAGATCATTAAAAGAGGGAGATTGTTAAATAAGACTATGTGTTTCAATCATTGTTTTGTCACTAATGTCAAACCTGCTATTTATTGGTGAGATAATTGCTTAATAGCTTATAAGATTCAAATACTATCACTTATTTGATTGATGAATAGGATTTGATTAATAAGAGGCAATAATAGCACCTAGAGGAAAGGTTGAGTTATGATTATGTAATGAAGTACAAAGATTAGTCAAGACAGTGATGACATGATGTATTGATAATCTAGTTAAGGTTACAAATGTTGGCTACACCAAGAAAGGTTAGAAGAACAAGTTACATAAAGTTTGTCTATCAAGATTGACCATGTGGGTAGTAGGTGTCGAGCAAAGTCAGTGCAAGCTGAGTAGAAATTCAGTTGGAGTTGAATAAAAGAAAATTCTAGTGGATGCCAAGCAAGACAGGTGATATCAAGTAAAGTTTAGTTGATTCTAAGCACTAGCAAACTTTAGATGATGCCGAGTTATTTTACAGTGGATGCCGAGTAACACAGTAGGTGTCGAGCATCAGAAGGTTAATAATGTTGAGCTGCTACATTATTTAAAAGATCGAAGATTTGCTAAATCTAAGCTGACAAGTTTGTTTTCTTAGATTTTGTGAATAAGGTGGAAGATAAAATTGATGAGTTTGTGGCATAGAATTTGAGGTAAACCATTTTTAGGTGAATTCAAAGTGGATTCTAGGAGAAGTTTCTAGAAGAGATATGGAATATGAGGTAGATACATTGCATCCTACCTAATCCATCCAAACTCTAATTTGGACGATGGAGAATGAGCAACAAAATATCTAAATTTCTTATTTATATGAATGGTTGGTCATGAAGCAAAGTTGTCATGTGCAAGAACCTAAGGAAGACAAGGAGTCAAAAGGGTTTTGCTTCGTCAAGTGACCTAAGAGAAGAGTCTGCAATGGCATGTTAAGCAAGAAGGCTTAAGAAGATTAATGCTTGAAGGGTGAACAAGCTATTAGAGCTGCAAAGTATGAAGGCCAAGCATGACTGAGGATTGAACAAAGATCTATAATCTGCAAGAGAAGTTGTAAGTTGTATCAAATCAAAGCTCTGTTGTTACTCTCTAACAATTATATCAGTCTAGGGTAAATCGTTTGGATTAAGGTTGACCTAACAGTCATTTATAAATCCTTTAACTAGGTGGCATTCCAAGTGAATGGCCTAAAGTTCTCTAGCGAGGCCCACTCCTAACAAAGTGATTGAAATCCTCTAACATGGTCACATTTAATAGTGTGTATTGTAACCTTTAATTGGGTTGGCCTTTCATAGGGTATCACTTCAAAAGAGCGAAAAGAGTAACATGTTACTGGTGGTTTTTCCCAAATTGGGTTTGCATGTAAATCATTATGTCAAGTGTGTTGATGAATCTGTTATGTTTCATGCTTTACATTTCTACAAGTTGATTTGATAGTAACTTATAACTTTTAGTGATTGTATAATCTTATGGATGGATGCATGAATACAAATGTTTTATGGGTTCACTAACCTATGAAAAGTTTTATTTATACATCTGGACCTTGGATAACTGATTCACCCCCCCCCCCCCGCCCCCCCCCCCAAAAAAAAAATTATTCTAAATAATTCCAACATAGATTTGAAGGTTTTGATTAGGAGGCACCATAGATTTGTTTCTATTATCACATCTATTAATAGATAAAGTATTAGAATCAATCAAGTCTTGAATCTTATGTTTCAATGTATAACATGCCTCTATATCATGGCTAGGCTAACAATGATATTGAAACAAGGCTTTAGGATCAAAGTGTTGACTTGATGTAGTGGAAGGGAGAATTTGTTTAACACGAGGGATTGTAATAATATTAGCACTAACCAACCCTCCCATAATCGAATGTAAAGAATAAGAAAGAGGAGTAAACTTATGATTCATGTAAAAAATAGAGGAAGAAGCATTGACACCTCAGGATGCGATAACTACTTATTCATCTATTATATTTGTTGCTTTATTAATCTTGACATAGTTAGGATTCTTAAATTTGTTATGATTTAGTGATTTATCACTCTTATCAATGGGTACAAGAGCCATTGGAGTGGTGATCTCAAACTATTTCATTTGTAATTGATAAGTATGATGAAGCACTACACAAAGTTGTGATAAGGAAGTTAACTCAATAAGAAAAATCTTATGTCTAATGTCTTTTTGTAAATTCACAATAAACATATGTTGAATATCAATATTGGGCATTGGATAAAAAATATTAGCATGAAAATGCTTAAATCTACCAATAAATTAGTCACTTTTTCCTTAGGATCTTGTTTACAATAAATCAAATTAGTCAAAGACACTAAAGGACCAATGCTACTTTGAAATTTTTGATTAAAGGCATTAGCAAGTTTTTGGAAGGAATCAATAGAATAAGGTAGCAAAGAGCAATACCATTGCAAATATTTTTCATAGAAGGTTTGAACAAATAACTTAGCTAAAATCCTATGATCATGAGCAAAATCATTGCATAAAACTTGGAAATTTGTAAGGTGAACCATAGGGTCACTCTTACCATTATAAGTATCAAGGCGAGGCATATAAGCTTATTGAGGAGCTATGGTACAGATAATGTCAAAAGACAAAGGACTACTCATATCACATGTAGGTACATTAAACTTTGATTAAGTGAGGGAAGCAAGTTGTTGTTTCAAAAAATAAACAATTTGAGCAAGACTAATGATAGTGGAACTTTTAGAGGAAATAGGTGGCACTAACACATTTGATACAATAGGAAGAGTGCATGAATTAGTTTTAATACAAGGTGCTACAGGTGGGACACTAAGAACCACAAAAGAAGATTTAGGATAAGTTTAAGTAATGCTATTGTATAAAGGTTGTTAGGTAGGCAATGAAGTAGATGGAACACTCACATGCAAAGAAGGAATATGAAGACTATTAATAGGAGGTGTAGATCGTTGAATAGAAGTAGTCATAATAGGAGCAACATAAGTAGGAATTCTAGAGATTGCTGCAAAAATAGGAAAGGTATGTTGAAAATATAGATGGAGTAACTGAGAGGGGGGGGCTGAATCAGTTACCACAAAAACAAATCCATAGATCCCTCAGATGTCTGATAAAACTATTTACTACTGTCACTCGGTAAACATACTAAAAATGTTGTAACTCGGTAAATGCAGTGTATGGTATACTTTAACAGATCTTAAAAATTTACAGTGATTAACATGCAAGCATAAAAGAAATAACATGAACACATGAGACACCATATTTAATGTGGAAACCCAATATGGAAAAAACCACCAAGTAACTAGCTGCTGATTTTCACTCTTCTGAAGTGAGCCCTATGAGGAGCCAACCTAGTCAAAGGTTACAAAACGCACTGTTAGGTGTGACCTTGCTAGAGGATTTAATCACCCTATAAGGAGTGGCCTTGCAAGAGGTCTTTAGAACAATTCAATGGAACTATCACCTTGTTAGAGGATTTACAACTGGCTATTAAACCAACTCTACTAAGAGATTTTTGAATCACTGCTACAATGGTAAGAAAGTAACAATGAAATGACTTGAATGAGATGCAACTAAATTACTGATTACAAATCTTTGTTCTGCTTCATGCTTGATCCTTCCTGATCGAATATAACTTTGCTACTCCTCAAGGATATCTGATCATCCTTCAAGTTCATTCACACTTGCCTTATCAATCAAAACACTTGCATACTCACTCATACATTAGAATCTCAACTTGACCTTATATTTATACCATACAAATTATCAAGTCGGCTCAATTACAAATTACAATAACTAATAAACATTACCACAGTTGGCTGAAATCAATACTTGAAATAATTAAACTTCATATCCCAAATCAGCAAAATCCTTCATTGGCCGACCCTGCTTGGTAAACACTGATCCATAAACAATTTCCTGTGTTAACCAACAGATGCTTGGTTAACACTGCAAACTTGCAAAATCTTTTGGCAACTGAGTGAACTTGGTAAACACAGACTTTGACAAGCTTTTCTTCATTAACCATGAGAGCTCAGTTAACACTACTTTCTGCCATAATCTTCTTCGATGCTCGAGTGAGCTCGGTAGACACTATCTCTGTAGAGTAATGTCTAGGAATGCTTAGTAGACAAAGAAAATTTCCTTGTTGACCAACTAAGCTCGGTAAGCACTGACTAACAACTAATATGACATTTGTGTAACATCAAAGACAACACACAATTAGACAATTGCATCAAACAATCTCCCTCTTTGGCATTAATGGCAACACAACATGTCATAGCACAATGAAATTTGAAAACAAGACTTTCTCTGATAGAAAGTTTCTCCCTCTTAGATTTTATACCACAAACTTCTCTAATGCAGCAATCTCCCTCTGCGAAGGAATTACATAGCTTGTTCTCCCAAAAAATTCCAAAAAAGACAATAAACTCTCCCTCTTTGACAACACATGCCAAAGACAACACATACCAAATGAGTATCAATGTACCTTGAGTATTGGTTCATATACAATGTTCTCTTGACTATGCTGCATCAACTAATAGATCTTCAACTTGGTTCCTATTGATGCATCACTAAAACTTTATTTTAGTGAGCTTCAGATAAGGGGATGACCCCTAACTTACCTCTTAGATACAAGAATGCATCATTAGGTAATGGATTGGTAAATATGTCTGCAATCTGTTCTTTTGTATGGACATATTCCAATCTGATTTCTTTATCCTACACCAATTCTTTGACAAAATGATATTTATAGCAATATGCTTGGTTTTGGAATGCATCACTAGATGCTTTGATATGTTGATTGCACTTGTATTATCACAAAACATAACAACTAGTTCTTTGATCTCAACCTTCATGCCTTCCAACAACTATTTAAACCAAACAATATTAGAACAGTTTACTGCTACTGCAACATATTATGCTTTTGCAACATATTCTGCTTCAGTTGTGGATTGGGATGTGCAATTTTTCTTTTTTCTTGTCCAAGATACCAACCTTTTGCCAAGAAAGAATCCTCCACCACTTGTACTCTTTCTATCATCAATATTTCCTACCTAATTAGCATCAATGAACACTTTAAGTCTAGATTTCCTCCAAGTTTATACCATAAGCCATAATCTTCAGTACCTTTCAAATATCTCAAGAGTCTTTTGATTGCCATCATATAATTTTCTCTGGGTTTTGTCGAGAATCTTGCGACTATACCAACTGCAAGAGCAATATCAAGCCTTGTATGAACTACATACTGTAATTTTCCAATCATTGATCTATATAAGGTCTAATTTACCTCTTTTGAATCATCATATTTGGTAAGTTTTAATCTAGTACACATGGGGGTTGCAACTGGTTTTGAATCTTCCATACCAAATTTCTTGAGTATCTCCTTGATATACTTAGACAAAGTGATGTAGATACCATTCTTGCTCTATTGTATCTGTAGTCAAACAAAGAACTTAATCTCACCAAACATAGACATTTCAAACTCTTTTTTCATTTGCTCTAAAAATTCTCTACATAGATCATCATTTCTTGATGTACAAACTACTGTTCTCATTGGTTCTTTGGAAACCAATTTGTATAAGGTAGTTGTGCAATCTCTCATACCATGCTCTAGGAGCTTATTTCAGACCATACAGTGCTTTGTGTAATTAGTAGATCATGTCCCTTTTATTTGGATCAACAAAACCTTCAGGTTGTTCAATGTAGACTTCTTCATCAAGAATACCATTGAGAAATGAAAATTTGACATCCATCTGATATACTTTAAATCCTTTATGTGTTGCATATGCAAATAAGGTCCTGACACCTTCTAATCTTGCAATAG
Organism: Cupressus sempervirens; assembly: GCA_028749045.1. NCBI lineage: Eukaryota > Viridiplantae > Streptophyta > Pinopsida > Cupressales > Cupressaceae > Cupressus > Cupressus sempervirens. Next base: position 710,494,133 of record CM053789.1, on the reverse strand, counting down.
GAGCAAAAGTTTCACCATAATCAATCCTTTCTTCTTGAGAATATCTTTTACACACCAATCTAGCTTTGTTTCTTGATATCTTATCATCTTCATTCAACTTATTCCTAAATACCCATTTTGTTCCAATCACATTTTTGTCTTTAAGACTAGGTATAAGAGTTCAGGTTTTGTTCTTCTCTATTTTCTCTATCTCTTCATTCATAGCCTCAATCCAACTTTCATTTTCCAATGCATCTTTGACATTTCTAGGTTCAAAATCAGCAATTAAACATGTACCTTTTAGCTTACTTCTTGTCATAGTACCTTCTAATTTGTCTCCAATAATCTGATCTAGCACATGATGCCTCCTGACATACTTGGCCAATACAGGTTCTTTGCCTTCTGAATGAATTGCATTATCATCCTCTTCAACTTCAACTTTAGGTTATGGTTGCTCAGACTCGGTAGGCATTTGCTTGGTAGCTTCAGAATGTGACTTGGGTCCTTGTGACTCAAATTGAACTTCTTACAACTCAGAGACTAAGGAAGACTCGAGATTAGAGGTCTCCTCATTGACAGATGTGTCTGGCAATGTATCAAGTTCAATGTAAACAAATCTCCTGTAATCCTTTGGTTCCTTTTTGCTTTCTTCTTCAATCCTTTCTGCAAACTCGTCAATTCTCACATGTGCACTTTCTATGATTTTATGAGTAGAAAAATTCAAACATCTATATGCCTTACTCTTGCAAGAATATCCTAAAAATATACCTTCATCACCTTTCACATCAAATTTTCCTTTTCTAGATTCTTTCAAAATATAACATTTACTTCCAAATACTTTCAGGTAACTTACATTAGGTTTATAGCCATACCATAACTCATAGGGGGTTTTATATGAGTCCTTCTTCAATTGTACTCGGTTTAAGGTATGAACTGCAGTACTGATAGCTTCCTTCCAATATTTGATAGCAATGTTCTTTTCAATAATTAAAGTCCTTGCACAATCCATGATAGATCTGTTTCTCCTTTCAGCTGTTCCATTTTGCTTGGGAGTTCCAGGGGCTGATACCTATCTTTTGATTCCTCTTTCAATGCAAAAGTTATTGAATTCATTGGAGATGAATTCACCATCTCTATTTGATCTTAAGCATTTCAATCTTTTCCCTGTTTCCTTCTCTACTCTTGCCAAATACCATTTGAATTTCTCAAATGCTTCTGACTTCTCTCTTAGATACATAACAATCATCATTCTAGAGTAGTCATCAACAATAATAATAAAGAATTTTTCTCCACTATAGCTTTCTATTCTAATAGGTCCACACAAATTAGTATGCACAATTTCCAAGATATCTTTAGATTGATAGTCTTTGCTTTTAAAACTAGTCTTTCCCATTTTGCCAATCTGACAATTCTTGCATAAACCAACATCAGCTTTCGTCAAACTAGGAATGTCTCTTACTTTCCTGAATTTACTTATTTTCACCATGTTATCACAATTTACATGACATAACCTTATATGCCATAACCAAATTTCTTCAACTTGAGTAATAAAACATGACTATTCACCAATATTAGGATAAAACAAGTTACCTTTTGTTTGTTTGCTTGATCCAATCAGTTTTCCTTTGTCATCTAGCAGTCTTGCCTTGCCATGCATGAATTCCACCTTGAATCCAATGTTGATTAGTTGTGCCACACTTAGTAGATTATGTTTTAGTCCTTCAACCCAATAGGCATTATCACATACAAGTTCTTTGGTTAACGAGATTTGACCTCTCCCTTTTATGCAACAAAGTTCATTGTTCCCAAACCTTACACTACCACCATCATAGTCTTCAAAGTGTTAAAACTTTGTTTTGTCACAAGTCATATGATGTGAACATCCACTATCTATGATCCATGTATCATTTTTTCTCGTATGGGAGATAAGTGTCATCTTATCTTCTTCATCATCATCAGATTCATCTTTCATAGCAATGTAAACTATTTCATCTTCACTATTATCAAAATCCTTAGCGATAAAACATGTCTTCTTAGACATGCTAAGGAAACCAAGGATAATTTCTACATGACTTCTTACCTTTCATACTGCATATCTTGTGTCAGTAATCTCACTTCCCTACCCCATGCGATTTGGAGTGAAGAGATAACAATCTATCAATATTGTCCCCTGTTGCAAAAGGATAAAGTGCTAGAAAATTTTAGGAAGGTGCACGACGTATTAATAGAAAGTGTACATTTGTCTCTGAAAAAGTCACCCATGCCCAGGCTATCCCCATAAGCTAAAAAACTAATTCAAAATTATGGAAGCTATTACATGCAATTCTCGAAGTTCACATGTTTGAGAATAGGTGGATTGGATTCAAAGATGAGTGCATAAGGTTACCGCGCTATGCACTTGACTACTTTGTTTTAGCTGAGGTCTATAGGTAGTTGTTCTATATTATTAAAGCTAATCTCCCACAAAAAAATTTAGAGTCGGTGTTTCCTGCCAAGCTTGGTCTTTTGACTTGTAGCAGAATGATCAATGCTTTAGTCATAGGAAGCAATTCGCTTGGCTTTGGTTTCAGGTCTTATTAGGGGAGAAGTGATTTTGATAGTAAGGGATTTGAAGCTTGAGTTCTTGGTCTAAAAGGTCAATCACCCACAATCCCACACCTGGAGGATTTATGGTAGGATTATAAGAATGAAGAGGAAGTATTAAAAAGGGACCATTCAAGATTAACGCTTCAACAGATCAGCTCCCTCAAATTGAAATTTCAACTTGAAGGAGTAATTGAGGATGGTTTAGATATTATTGAACCTAGATGGAAGGAAGCCGGTAAACTAAGACAATTGGAAGTGGATTGGAATCAAGGAGAGGAAGATGATGTAAATCTAAGAGCTAGATCTATTCTCACTCATACAAACAACTGGATAAGAAGGTAAAACATGAAAGTAGTCAATGAACCGTCTCCAAAAATGGTTTCCTTTTCTGAACCATTGACCTCTGACATCTAAGTTTCATCTCTTGTCGTAGGTGTGTCAACTCTTAGCAAGCATAAAAGGATGCCAACACTCACACATAACACAACTCCTCTGACTAGATCTAAAATTAAGTCCAAAGCCCTCATGCAACAAGAAATTTAGAAGGAAAGGATGTTGACTCAAGGACAAGATTTAGGTGATGGTTTCAGTTTCTTAGACAATCCTAATGGTGATGTGAAGTTTATTGAAGCTCCTAGGGAAAACCAGCCTAAATTCATGACTCCTACCTAGGATACCCAAGCAATTTCCACTAACCCTATTGTCCCATCTTGGTTTTCAAGTTCAGTCAATAAGAAAATAAATATACAGCCAATATGCACGCCTATGAAAGACATTATAACAAAATATGCAGCATGTGGTTCCAAAGTTAAAAAGATGAAAACTGATGCCCATTTAATCAAAGACCCAGTAACTAGGAAAATCACAACAGAACTGGCTACATATAAGTAGAAGTCTGAAACTTGAGAGATTGATAGTGAAGGCTTCAAAGTCACTTCGATTGAACTTGGAACCATCAATAGAAATACAAGCAATGATTTTTTTAAATTTTTGGTTGATCACATATTAACCCAATCTGAAAAAGATGGCTGGGAGAAAAAGGAACTCAGGGCCTTAGTGGTGACTATGGCTACTTATATTGATTCTTTGATGAGTCTCAGAGCCCTACCGATTGTTCAAGCTCCTCAGTCCTTTGACCCCAACTCTGCAGACAACCAACAATTGGTAAAACAAATGCAAAAGGGGAAGTTGCTCTCAGATGCAATGCAAGATTGGGTGAATGCTATTATCAAAGAAGGTAACAAGTTTATCCTAGAATTCACCATTGTGTATGCTGAAGGAGAAATGCTCCTAGGAGAGATTCAAACTCTGATTCTAGGATGGGAAACCGAACGGAGCCAGTACTAGGCAGTTGTATTTCAGGTAACTGAAGTTGAAAGATTTGGGGTGCTTAAATTTCTAAGTGAGAATCTGATGAAAAATGTGGATTCCTGTATGTTGTTCATCCTGAAAAATAACATGGGCAGGAAAGAATCAATTTATGAAGAAGCAATTAAAGAGATGCAATCCATTGAAAGCTAGATTATTGGGATGCATAAGGAGCTTCTTAAGGACATGAACATAGTAAACCCTATGGGAATTCTACAATTTGATGATGGGAACATGGATTCTGAAGCATTAATAAAGAGCTTCAATGATGCTGTTGAAAAGATAAAAGATAATGAATCGCCTACTGCTAGTGATTTCACCATGCTAGCAAATATCGAATCGATGTTATGTCTGAACAAGAATCTCATGCCATGTTAGAGCTTGAAAATCAAGGAATTCAAATGGAAAAAGGACACATGTAAAGCTAAGCTGTTTAGTTTAAAGAACCCCCATTCCCATGTGATGCAAGAATTTATGAACACCTTCAAAAGCTAGAAATCGGTGAGGCAAACCGTGCACAAGGAAGAAAAGACCGATGATGAAGTTTGATTAGGATAGTTACTTTCGGTCACATTTTGGCAACCATTTTAATAAATTTTTTTAATTCATATCTTAATTGTTTGAACCAAAATGGTTGGGCTTTAATGGAGGCCTTTCAGATTTGTAATGATACTATAAATGTTGGGGCATTGAACTAAGTAAGCTTTAGAATAGATAGCTAGAAAATATTTTGATAAGTAGATACTTTAACAGTAATCGACATAAAGCATATATGTATGGTTGCTTTTGAATGACTGTGTGCATGAGGAAAGTTATATATATATATATATATATATATATATATATATATATATATATATATATATATATATATATATATATATATATATATATATATATATATATATATATACTCTGAAACTTGGTGTTCAAAGTGTTTAAATCATTGTTACTTTGTGAGCTTTGATTTATTCATTGAAGACATCTCTCGTTGTTTCTGTCGCGGATTATTTCAATTAAATCTCCTAAATGCTTATTATTAAGTGGTCATGTATTTCCTTTCTTTGAATTAGTGTTTTTGGAGAAATTTTGTGAATTATTTTTTATTGCATGAATGAATTGTTACCTTACTACCCAAGAGTACATGAGAGTCCTTATGCGCTTTCTGGAAAAAGTGTAAAATTAATTTGAATTCATTGATAAATCTTTCAAATGGAGCTGTACCTATAAATACAGAGATAAAACAAATAATATGAAGTTTTCTTAGCTGTTGTGAACATTTTTGTACTTTCAAAATCTTGGGCATAGAGTAAATTATCATCATATAAGTAGAAAGACAATATGTTCACTAACAGATTTTTGACGATTCTACTGGGGAGAGTCCCTATGTAATAGAACCAACAAAAAGAAAAATGAATCATAATGGTTCTTCCACATGATAATGTGTTCCTTGTGTTACAACCTAATATTAGATTTGAAGATACATAGGAGGACATAGTCTCAGATTTGATTGCAATTGCCTGGACATTGCGTCGAAATAGCCAACAATTTCAACAAGTGTTAAGGGTCCTAGAAAGAGAAGAAGAACGGCTTGAATTATTAAGAGGTGTGCCTGAAGTTCAAGAAGAGGTAGTGGTCAATAGGCTTGCTCAAGCACCTACAAGAACTTAAATAAAAAGTAGAAATAAAGCTGGCTGCTAGGGGAGAGAGAGAGAGAGAGAGAGAGAGAGAGAGAGAGAGAGAGAGAGAGAGAGAGAGAGAGAGAGAGAGAGAGAGAGAGAGAGAGAGAGAGAGAGAGAGAGAGAGAGAGAGAATTCTAGATGAGAACTTTGAACCTCTAAAGAATTTAACTTTCTTGCCCAATTTTAACAATCCCAAAAAGAAGAAAATTAAGTCAGGTAGTAGACCCAGTTCCCCACCAAAATAGTCCCCTTTCTCACCTTTAGTGTAGTCCCTACTTCCATTGACAACTCTTGTCCCTTCTCATTTGAATATTCAACCTTTACAAGTCATATTACTGAACATGGTTGTCAATCAACAAGGGGTCAGAATATAGGTCCATTGAACCTTGGTGTCAATCCTGCAACATTGCTTAAATGTGCCACAAAAATCCTACCTAAATTTAGCAGGGATGGTAAAATTTCAACAGATGATCACCTGAGCACTTTTCATACAACATGTGGCATTATAAGTATCCCTATCCAAGAAATTGTTGTTAGATTGTTTGTTTGAACATTAACCAATGCTGCTGCTAATTGGTTCAATCACCTGCCCCAACATTAAATCACCAATTGGAATGATATGAAAAATGTGTTTGAAAATAAGTTTAAAGCCTCGAAAAATGAATGCTACTTGTTACTTCAACTAAGTCAAATGAAAAAGGAGATACACGAACCTATGAGAGAATTTATGGCAAAATTTAATAGGTTAATCTAAAGGATTCCTATAGCATCTAGACATAATGCAAAAAACCAAAGGATATTCTTTGTCAATGTTGTCCCTCCTGATATAAGTTTTCACCTCATCAAGGATGCAGTTCCTGACTTACTTGCTACTCAAAGGGAAGCTATTCAATTGGAGGATGCACTTATTAATGCTGGTAAATGGAGAAGAGAGATTCAATCCTGCAGACCTAGTCATGCAAAAGTTGATGAATGGTGTAGCTATGATGAAGAGGCAATAGAATAAACTTCATGGCTCTTACCAAGCTCCTTACCAAGATATCCATATATGACAACAACCCCCAAATTATAGTAAAACCACCACATTAATTGCCCCTCAAACAAAGTTGCAGATTGAAGAAGCCCCCAAGGAGGTGATGTGTTCTTTTCACATGACCACAGATCATGATGGATCAACTTGTCCCGATTGGTTAAATTGTGTTCAGTTAGCAAAAGATGCCCTTGCAGCAGAACAATCACCTAGAGTTGAAAAGATAGAAAATGAAAGTGCAAGTGCATATTTTCCTGAATACGAACTAGACACGGAGAGAGTAGGTGTTATTTTCATGACACTTCAAGATATTTCTTGTACAATAATGACTAGAGGTTAGAGAAATAAAAAGTCCTATGTAGGAGCCATTTTGAACTCATCAAACACTAAAGGGAAAGAACACATGCAAGCTGATCCTGTAAGAAATGTAGAGCCTAGAATATTGTCCAGAATAGACTCAATAGCTGGTACGTCAACCTTCAATATTGTAGAGTTTTGTAAGTCTTCTTCTATATCCATTTCTCCAATTGAATATTTGAGGTTGAATCCTAAGGAATTATATAAGCTAGTTCAATATTCAAAAGGAGTCTCTGCTACTAATGTTCAGTTTATTGATAGTACGATTGAGAACTTGAAGGCTGCAAGTGAACCTGTCTTTGTATCTGAAGGATGTAGAATAGATGTTCCTTAGAGGGAATCAACTATTAACTCTATTGGAGGAGAAATAGAAGGAAAAAAGCCCAATCTATTCTATGTATCATTATTGTTGAATGGCCAGAAACTTAGTAACTGTATCATTGATTCCAGAGCATCGGATAACATTATGCCAATGCCTGTTGCAAAGGCCCTTGGCTTGGAGCTTACAAAAACCTTTAGATGTTGTTATTCTATGGATGGGAAGCAAGTACCTTTGGTTGGTCAAGTGAAGGATGTGCAAGCTGTCATTTATGCTTGCCCAGAGAAAAGATTGAAACTCACTATCCTAGTAGCAAACATACTGGCTAGCTATAGAATGTTACTCAACAAGACTTTTTGTAAGGATATTGGTGGAGAAATCAAAATGGACTAGTTTGAAGCCTATATTCTAGTGGGGAAGAAAAAGATAAAGCTAGATCCAGAACCAAAGAAAAAATACACAATTATACCTTTAGACAACCCTAAAGCACAGATATTGTATGAAGAATGTCAGTTTGGAAACTATGTTATTTTTCTCGAGAAGCAATGTGAAGAAACTAGAAGGGGAAATGGTGAAGAAGTCCTATGGACGCTGGAGTTTGATGGAAGTTGCTCAAATTCTAGGTTGGATGCTAGTGTTGTCTTAATCTCACCTTCAGGAGATCTTTATCCATTTTCTTTTAAATTAGATTTTCATAATATAAACAATACTATGAAATATGAAGTGTTGCTTCTAGGTCTACAAGAAACCAAAGCAAAAGGGGTGAGACAATTGAAGGTCAAAGATGATGTTGAACTCATTGTCAAACAGGTAAGGAAACAATTTTTTGTAAAAAATGATAGGTTGATATACTATAGAAACCTAGTTTGGGATGAAATTGAATCTTTTGAGGCCTTTTCTATTGAATTTGTGCCTTGATCTCAGAATACTAAAGCAGATTCCTTAGTTGTTTCAGCTTCTTTATTGTTACCACATCCAAAATTCAAAAGTGACACCTACAGGATTGAAATGATTTATAGACCAAGAGTCCTAGATAACGTCAATCATTGACAGGTTTTTGATAATGATGCACAATTGAAGGATTTCATTGAATGTGTTAGGAACTTTGCTAAAAATTTCTTTGAAGGATCAAATTATGAAGGAAAACCTATTGGAGAGCGATTATTTGAATCAGGAGAAGTTTTTCAATTGAAAGGTAATCGTATCCCAAAAGGATTGGTGTCTCTAGAACATCTCTTTGGTAGAAAATATGGTAGTGCCCAAAATAGAAGAAGTGATCCTAATAAAGGTGCAGAAGAAAATGACAAAATAAATATCAGGAGTGAAGAAAATCCCAAGTGGATTTCCGTTGGCCAAACCTATTCCGAGAAAGAGAAAGATAAGTTGTCTAAGCTTCTTACTCAGTATCAAGATGTCTTTGCCTGGGGGTATGAAGACTTGAAGAACTTCAGAAATGGAGAATTTATGCATCATATACCTTTAAAGCCAGGAGTTAATACCTTTAGGCAAAAGCTCAGAAACTATAATCCTAAGGTATCTGAAGCTATTTTTAAAGAAGTAGAGAAGATGTTAAAAGCCCGCATAATCTACCCAATTCATCACTCAACTTGGGTAGCAAACATTGTCCCTATAAGAAAGAAAAATGGTGAAATTAGAATTTGTGTGGATTTTAGAAATATGAATCAAGCTAGCCTCAAGGACAATTATGCACTTCCTACTATGGATCATATTTTACAGTTGTTGGATTTGAAGTTATGTCAATGCTTGGCAAGTATTCAGGATAAAATTAGATCAACATTGCACCTGAGGATCAACACAAGATGGCCTTCATTACTCCATGGGGCACTTTTGCTTACAATCAGATGCCATTTGGCTTGATTAACCCGGGAGAAATCTTCCAAAGAGAAATAAATTCATCCTTTAAGGATTTGAGGGACAGAATAATTGTGATATATCTTGATGATTTTACTGTTTACTCTAAGAGAAGGAAACATCACTTGAGACACTTGGGAATGGTGTTGGACCGATGTAGACAACATGGTATATCCCTCAACCCCAAAAAGTTTTTGTTCTTTGTAGAAGAAGGAAAATTGCTCAAACATATCATTTCTAAGGATGGTATAAGGATCAACCTAGAAAGGGTGAAGGCAATATACAAATTGGCACTACCTACTAATAGAAGCGATTTGAAGTCTTTCTTTGGTCAAATTAACTTTCTAAGGAGTTTTGTACTTGAATTTTTTGAAAATGTAAGATACATGCTGGGTATGATGAGTGAAAAACATCCTTTTAGATGGCAGGAAGAGGACAAGAAAGCATTTGAAGATATTAAAACAACTATTTCTAATGCACCTATGCTAGTAAGTCCTAATTTCGAAAAGGATTTCATTATTTACTGTTATGCTTCAGAGCATACTTTATCTAGTGTTTTAACTCAAAAAAATGATGGAGACAATGAAACCCCAATCACTTTCATGAGCATTCCCTTGAAGAATCATGAATTAAATTATACCCATATGGAGAAACGTGCATTCGTTGTGGTGAAGGTGTTGAAGTAGTTCAGGTACTATATTTTACATTCTCATTCAATTATCTATGTGCTAGAAACAATGGTAAAAAACATATTAACTCAATAGGAAATTGGGGTGAATAAAAGAGTTGTATGGGTAACTAAGATTCAAGAATATGATTTAACTATCAAACCTACTTCACTGGTAAGAGGAAAAGGTTTATGCAAATTGATGGTTGAAAATAAAGATTCACCTCCTGATAATATCAAAGAAACACTCACTGTTTCATTGGTAAGTTTGATAGACCCCTGGTTCTCTAATATAACTTAACATATGGTGAATGCCCTCCTAACATGAGCTATAAAGAGAAATTAAATCTTAGATTGAAGGCTGCAAAATATGTAATCTCTGATGGTATTCTATATAAGAGAGGGATAGATGGAACCTTTTTGAGGTGTGTGGATGCAAAGAAAGAAGAAAAGTTGTTAAGGACATATCATTCAAATGTATGTGGAGGACATTTTTCATCTACCGTGACAACCTTTAAAATCCTAAGAAACTGCTTGCACTGGTTGGGTATGTTCAAAGATGCCTACAGGTTTGTAAAAAAATGTGAAAAATGTTAGCTCTTTGCTGGCTGCTCTCAGTTGGCAGCCTTACCCCTTAGGTTAGTGGTGATTGATGAACCCTTCCGTCAATGGGAAATTGATTTTATTGGACCTTTGAGTCCCCATCTAGCACTGAGCATGTATACATATTAACAACTACTGATTATTTTACCAAATGGGTGGAGGCTATCCCAACCAAGAAAGCCAATTCTCAAGTGGTATGTGAATTTTTCTTTGAATATATATATTTGTAAGGTTTGGGGTTCCCCAAAAGATAGTCTCAGAAAATGCAACCTATTTTTCATCAAAACAAATTTATCTTTTTTGTTATGAGCATGGCATATCTTTATCTCATTCATCAGATTATTTTCCTCAAGGGAATAGGTAGGCCAAATATAGTAACAAGAACTTGGTTGCAATAATGAAAAAAATGGTGGCTGATAATCCCTAGAATTCACACAAAAAACTATATGAAGCCTTGTGGGTTGATTGTATTACCCCAAAAAGAGCCATTGGTATGACTCCATTTGAACTAGTATATGGAATCGGTGCTCGAGTGTCTCTACCTTTGGAATTGTTGGCTTCTAAATTACAATTTGTGATCAAAGATCAATTCTTTCAAGACTCTCTGGAAAAGAGAGTAATGTATTTGAACAAATTAGAAGAAAAAAAGGAAAAAATTCTTGACCATATCACGGAGCATCAAATGAAGGTGAAGCAAATTTTTGATATGAGAACCAGGCCTTGTAGTTTTCTAAAAATGATGAAGTCTTTTTGTGGTATAAGAGGAGAAAACCTAAAGGGGCACATGGTAAATTTGATTCTGTCTAGAAAGGGCCATTTATTATCTTTGAAGTTGTTGGTCCAAACACCTTTCTTCTGAGTTACCTAGATGGCACAAGTCTGCCCTTTACCTATAACGAGCAGGATTTGAAGTTAATGAAGATCTAATGTCTTAAAGATCCAAGCCTTGTACATACCTTTTTGTTGTGTCTTTATTTCTGCTTGTTTCTCTTTCCTTTTGTTTTCTGTGTGGTTTTGGTGCTATTTTTGTTTAAAGTTTTCTAAGTTCTCTATGTACTCTGCATACCCAGTCCCCAGTCAGAGACCCTGCTAGCCATATTATGAGTCGCCATAATTTGAACTTTTCTTAGGTTGCCTATCTAGTCAATGAAGCTTCTCATTGTCATTTCATGTTCCCCCGATCATCAATTTTTTTTTGCACAAATTCACTCGAAGCTTTATGTCTTTCCTCCTCCTTGTTTGAACCACTTTGAACCACTTTGAACCTTAGTTCAAAGTAGTTAAACCAAAGGTTTTTCTGCTGACTTTTGTTTCCTATAGGTAATTCACACAAGACTCTGGAATGTTCATTTGAATCACTTCAAACCCCTTTGAAGCTTGGTTCAAAGCAGTTCAAAGCAGTTTTATAACGAAGGCCTTTCGACAAAATTGATTGTGGGTTGGTGAAATTGTCAAGTTCACATGGCATGAATTACCACATTAGGAAATGATCATTCAAAGGGGGCACCTTAATTTAAAGCATGGGAAAATGTCATCATGACTTAAAGTGAAAAATCTTTTTGCCAAAGGAAAGATTGGGTGTTAGATGAAGCTAATAAATTATTAGGACAATCGCAAAAGGGAGCTATTTAATAAAAGGGTCACGTCGAAAGATTTCAAACATGTGAACTTAGCCATAATTGATATGTCATAAATGCCTCATTATTAGGTTGTACTTCTGGATGTAAGTTCTCTTTTCCTTAAAAAGAGCGTAGTCTTTGTTTTTGTTTACCATCCGAAAAGAAAATCCAAAGGAGGAGCTGCTAAGAGATAGGAAAAGAGGTTATTTTCTCAGTGAGTTGTAGGTGAGAAAACATAAAAGCCTTCCTTTGTTCTACCATTTATATGCATTTCAAAAATAAAATCAATTTGAGCCTTGTTTTCCTTGTTTAAGATGGAATTCGTATTGCATTTCTTTGGTAATGTGTTAAGTATGGAGTGCAAAAGACCTGTTATTTGTGACACAAATTTAGAAGGTGTTAGGTTGGAGAAATTACAATCAAATTTCCTTGAGCAAGATGATGAATTAAATGGTTGTATGGAAATTCTAACTACCCACCTGATGAAGCCATAGCTTTCCCTCCTTCCCTTTTGAGCCCTAAATTGCTCCAAATTTGTATCAACCATTATGATGTAAGGAGTAAGACTGTCCTGAATAAGGATGGAGAACCTATTCTATCAATATCTAGAGAGACCATTGCCTCAGTGCTGCACCTACCTAAAAGTACATTCGCTGCATTTTCTCCCATCCAATTCCTAGCTAAATACCAAGAAACCCCAAAAGAATATCATAATATCCTAGCCAAAAAGTGGACAATGACTAATTATGGTGGAGGTTCAAGACTACCCAAGATAGTCACAAAGGATCACCTCAAGTCCCATATTCATGATCTTGCAGTGATGTTACATAGAGTTAAGGGTTCGACTGATGTCCTCCTTTTTGAGGAATGGATGTTCTGTTATGTTGAAATTATTTTAAAGGGAGAACAATGGATGGATTGGGCAGAAATAATCGCTAGCTCTTTAAGGCCACAACTTAGACACGCTAAGGAAACTAAGGAGAATTTCTACATGGCTTCTTACCTTACATATTGCATAGCTTGTGTCAGTAATCTCACTTCCCTACCCCATGAGATTTGGAGTGAAGAGATAACAATCTATCAATATTGTCCCCTATTGCAAAAGGATAAAGTGTTGGAAAATTTTAGGGAGGTCCATGACATATTGATAGAAAGTGTACATTTGTCTTCGAAAAAGTCACCCATGCCCAGGCTATCCCCAGAAGCTCAAAAACAAATTCAAAATTATGGAAGCTATTACATACAGTTCCCAAAGTTTGCCTCTTTGAGAATAGGTGGATTTGAAGACCCATAAGATTACCGCACTCTGCACTTGACTATTTTGTTTTATCTGAGGTCTGCAGATAGTTTTTCTCTATTATTAAAGATAATCTCCCACTAGAAAATTGGGAGTCGGTGTTTCTTGTCAAGCTCGACCCTTTGACTTGTAGCAGCATTATCAATGCTTTAGTCATAGGAAGCAATTTGATTGGCTTTGGTTTTGGGTCTTATTAGGGGAGAAGGGACTTTGATAGTAAGGGATTTGCAGCTCGAGTTCTTGGTCTGAAAGGTCAATCATCCATAATTCTGCACCTAGAGGATTTATGGTAGGATTGTAAGAATGAAGAGGACGTATTAAAAAGGGATGATTCAAGATTAACACTTCAATAGATCAGCTCCCTCAAATTGAAATTTCAACTTGAAGGAGTAATTGAGGATGGTTCAGATATTATTGAACCTGGATGGGAGGAAGCCAGTGAACTAAGACAAGTGGAAGTGGATTGGAATCAAGGAGAGGACGATGATGTAAATCTGAGAACTAGTTCTATTATCACTCATACAAACAATTGGATAAGAAGGTAGAGCATGAAAGTAGTCAATGAACCATCTCCAAAAATGGTTTCTTTTTCTGAACCATTGATCTCTGACATCTAAGTTTCATCTCCTGTTGTAGTTGTGTCAACTCTCAGCAAGCAGAAAAGGATGCCAGTGCTCACACAGAGCATGGCTCCTCAGATTAGATCTAAAACTAAGTTCAAAGCCCTCATGCAATAAGAAATTTAGAAGGAAAGGATGTTGACTCAAGGACATTCAGGTGATGATTTTGGTTTCTTAGACAATCTTGATGGTGATGTGCAGTTTATTGAAGCTCCTAGAGTAGACCACCCTAAATTCATGACTCCTACTTGGGATACCCAAGCAATTTCCACTAACCCCATTGTCCCATCCTGGTTGTCAGTTCAGTCAGTAAGAAAAGAAATT